>JASANB010002592.1:0-365704 GCA_030248155.1 Sabatieria punctata
CAAGGACTTTAATACAAGTAAATTGTTTGGTAAGTAAATTATAATTAAATTATATTTCAAATAAATTTACTTAGCAACAGTAGTCGACAGCAGCTGGCCGCGGCGTTAACTCGCGGCCCTGGATCGATTGCGCGGTCAGCCAATGCAAACGGCTTGTTTACTAATGCGCCGGACCTGGCACAGCGCCCAAATTGGCTCCCTCGCTGGCTGCGGGGTCGCTTAATTAGCAGCTGCTCAGCCGGCTAATCCCATTGAGAGGCGGGCGTGCAAGTTTAATCGATACAGTGCCGGCCTTCAGCGTTAGAGCGCGCCACTATGTTTGTATTTGGGCGCCCTGAATTTTTTTGCTTTTCAACCCAAAATAGGGTTTCATGCTCCAGAAAGCCACCAGAATCCGGCGGGGGGATTTAATGAAAATCGGGCCTTGGCGGGCAAGACCCCCATCCCCTAAGTACATGTATGATCTACAGCAACATGCGGCACATGATTGATGTACTTTCTGACAGGTCTGCGCTTACGAGTGTCCAATGGTTTTCTATCAATATCTCTCGAGTTAACACAACAGATGGCTTGAGCCATGCGCTTCCTAATCTTACCGCTGACAGTCAGCAACAGCCACAAGTTGATCCAGCTGAAGATGTCATGCAAAACCCAGTAAAACCGATGCACATAGCCGGTTTGTCCGAAGGTCAAAACCAGGAAAATGTACACACAAACACCGAGCATGCACAAATACAAGACAAAGCCCACAATGGCATAGTTGCATACGTTTTTGTTCTTTTCTATCTGTTCCTTCCACTCCTGTCGCTTGGCCGCTCTGAATCGGTCGATAAAGATGAGCAGGTATGAAATTGTGGTCACTGCAGAAGCCATGGTGAAGTGGAATGCGTAGTAGAGGAAATAAACTACCTGAAACTACAGCCACTATTATCCCTGGGAAATGACGAGATGACGATATCAGGGGTCGCCAAATGGATCGTGCAGGGCTGGTCGTAGGGCTGTAGTTCGTACGGTACATAGGATCATCGGATGACCTAATTGCTGGTGGCCGCCGAAATGCTCGTTACGGGGGCCAATTTCCGTGATCTGCATAACGCTTGGCGCTGGTCCAGTTGTGAGTTTCCGTGATTGAAAAAAAACCGAAATTTTGATTGAAATTTTCCGGAAAACCGTATATGTACTTTCAATGGTTTGTACTGTATGTCAGGGAGAAGCCCAGTAAAGCATCTTTACAGTAATAAAAATTTCACCAGTCTTTTGACAATTTATCTGTCTTTTCGTCATACATGTGTATGGCCGGTGGCTCAGGGTGGGACGGCTCCGTGCGTAGTTGCCTAGATATAGGTGCAAATTTTCGGTGGGAAATATATATTTTTGCCAAAAATTTTAGCTAAAATACGGAATTTTGGGTTAAAATTCAAAAAATTTCGGTAACAATCAAATTTTTTTTACAAAAAATGCCAAAAAAACCACTTTGCTGACAGAAACGTTGCAAAAAAATCGAAAATTTTCAGGAAAATTTGAAAAAACTTCGGGTTTGCCTGGAGGAAGGGTGCGTAGTTGCCAAAATTGATTTCGGTGGCTTAAAAACGCATTTGGAGGCTTTCTAGCAGCCGCTAGCAACGTTTGGTAGATTTTTGTTTTCGTCCCCTCTGTCGCCCTCTGGGCAGCCCCATGCACATGTATGCTTTTCGTTCAAATCGGTTGGGATTTATGGTTGCTATGGTACCATGAAAAATCTGCTAGGTTGTTTTTTTATGTATCCTACGTACGTACTAGCAAAGTTCGATCCTCCATCACTGTGCCTCCATAGGGGTGTCCAGTAATATTGTCGAAAACGTATGTGTGACCAGCAAAGAGTTGAGGTGACGTCAACACTACACCGTAGAGCACACAGAAAACCAAACATCTGTGTGTAAATTTGTTATCCCATAACTGAAAATAAACCATCCATTAGCCCACGGTACACAGTATACACTACACTGGTGCCAGAATATTGAATTTTCGAATACATATACATATACATACATATACAGATACATCTATAGAAACATATGCCGACACAGTTGGTGTAGTGGTTTAGGCCGCATAGCCACTGTGCGCGATGTCGTGCGATCATCCTCTATGCGCAGCAAGTTTCTTGCCGCAAAGAGTTGGTCGTTGGCGCAAAGCTCCACCCAGGCCACCGAAAGCTGGTTACAGCGAGTAGGTAAAATGGGAACTGACTGGATCTGCCGTTGCACTGAAGCCGCTCCACAAAGCCTGCCGCGTTGGAGAAGAAGATCTATGAAGTTTGTTAGAAACTGTCTGATAAACCAACTACGTATGCTGGGAATCCTGTGGCATATGGGGCACTGGCGGCAGTCGGGAGCTGTCAGAATCATGGCATCAACATGCCGGCCGCCCTCTTGGTGACCGGCGCCCAGCAGCATGGCTAGGAGTGGCTGGCAGTGAAAGAAGGGCAATGTCTAAGATGACGAATCACGGGGGTCGCAAAATGGACCATGAGTCTGATCATAGGCCGTAAGGCCCCCGCAAATCGGATCAACATAATATGTATGTATATTATACTACAGTATAGATCAAAAAAAATGTCCCATCGCTTTTTCGGCCTTCACTCAAACGTTTCGTTCTCAGTCACTTCTTTACCGATTTGGCTCAAATTTTCAGCAAAAATTAACAACATGGTTGGCTAAATATTCTGCAAGTTTAGTGCCAAAATTCCGACTCATATTGGTTTTATGACCCGAAAACTAGGAATGAGGGTGGTCCACGCAAATTTAATTTTTTTCGGTAATACAAGGAGTACAGGCCTGAAACTTGCAGGAATGATTGGCGTTGCCATTGGGCATAACATACTAAGCAGGCAGCCCTGTAGCTCAAAGGGCACTAAAATTGGGGAATTTCAAAAACATAAGTGAAAATCCCATAGTTAAGAAATCCGCACCTTCTAGAATCAAAGCACTGAGTCTGTTGTTAATCAACACAGATTGTAGCAGAAAGTTTGACAAATGAATGAACCTGATATTTAAGCTCTGTTCCACACCATAGTAACCATCCCTGCAGCGTTTTTTGAAAATTGAAAATCTTTAGAATCGTCATTTTGCCGGTTTTACGAAGAAAAGTCATATTTGGTCATGTTTTTGAAATTCCCCCATTTTAGTGCCCTTTGAGCTACAGGGCTGCCCGTTTAGTATGTTATGCCCAATAGCAACACCAATCATTCCTGCAAGTTTCAGGCCTGTACTCCTTGAATTACCGAAAAAAATTAAATTTGCGTGGACCACCCTCATTCCTAGTTTTCTGGTCATAAAACCAGTATGAGTCGGAATTTTGGCACTAAACTTGCAGAATATTTAGCCAACCATGTTGTTAATTTTTGCTGAAAATTTGAGCCAAATCGGTAAAGAAGTGACTGAGAACGAAACGTTTGAGTGAAGGCCGAAAAAGCGATGGGACATTTTTTTTGATCTATACTGTACATATACAGTATACGTCATTGATGGAACCTGTCAGGCACTGTTTCATGCCTTCGTGATTTATATCTATGTAACACCTGTATTTCATGTCCGAAAAGACTGAGGAAGGCGCTAGAAAGCGTTAGAATCATAAAACCAGGCTAGGATACCGAGAACTTGAGCTGGAGTTTTTTCCGCGATTTCGGAAAAATAACCGAAAAAAACTGGGAAAAAACAGGCCAAGTTTTTTTTCGGAAAAACATCCATCCCTGCTGCTGACGTTGTTGATCTTCTCCTCCAACATGGCCTGCTTTGAAGCGGCTTCGGTGCAAGTGCAACAGCAGATCCAGTCGGTTCTCATTTTACCTTTTCTGTCACTAGCTTTCGGTGGCTTTGTGACCAACTCTTTGCGGCAAGAAACTTGCCCCGCCGAAAGGATGAGCGCACGATGTCGCGCACAGTGGCTTTGCGGCCTAAACCACTACACCAACTGTGCTGGTGAACAAACATATCTCTCGAACCGTTCACCGGATCTATCCCAAATTTTGCCGTTTAACCAGTCTCCGGTTATGAAGTACTTCGGTTTCAAACATCCTTTGTACTATAGGAGTTTCAGTGACCCAATGAAGAGGGGCTCATACTTGGCCATAAGGCGCCCATGGAGCCACTCTCGTATAAAAGTATAGCTGTTTGTTAACTCACCTTTTTGTGTTTGAATGGCTTCAGTACAGCGGTGTACCGATTTGCGGTAATGAGAATTACCAGGTTGTACTGGGTAAAGGAAAGGTAGACAGACATCATGTACGCAAGCTTGGCCAGTGGTCTGTTGTATCGTTTCACCAGTTCATCCATGTACATCCAGCTGAACTGTGGCATTCGCACGAGAACCCAAGTGCGTAGCATGCCTACTATGTCATGGATGCCTGAAATCTCATTCACATATTCCAAGTCTCATTAATATGCAGTGGTTATTCAGTTAGCCTCAGTCTCCGCAGCCTCAACCTCTAGACCTAAACCTAACCTATAGCCATGCTGCTGGGTGCCGGCCACTAAGAGAGCGCCGGGCGTGTTGACGTCATCATGCTGTCAGATCCCAATGGTGCTGGTGCCCGTATGTCAAAGGGCTCCGGCATACGTAGTTGGTCTCTCAGACAGCTTCTGATCTCATTGATCTTCTTCTCCAACGCGGCAGGCTTCGTGGAGCGGCTTTTGTGCTTAGACAGATCCAGATCCAGTCCTTTCCTATTTTACCTACTCACTGTCACCAGCTTTCGGTGGCCTGGGTGGAGCTTTGCTAAGTCTAATTCCAGTCAGACTGGTTTCGAACTACAATGTACTGTTGCTAAGTAAATTATAATTATAATTTTAATCATATTTTTGTAGAAATTTGAAGCGTACAGACGAAGAATGCCTGAGTCCATAAATAGATGAAACGAGAAAAACGCGTTAAAAGTTTTCGGCCAGCCTGAAATAAATTGTGGAAAATGCTATGCCCTAAATTGTATTATGCCAAAAGAGGCCCATACTAGTGCTACTCGACACCTGAGTTTGGGCTACCACATGTTTCCTGATTTGCATATTTTGAAAAATTTGTGATTGTTGACTTAGGCTGTTTTAAGGTTTAAACCATAAAACAGCCTAAGTCCATATTCACAAGTTTAGCCACTTCGAAAAGACCGAAATTCCGAACCCGCGACATTTACCTGAAACCGGATCACATTTACCTGAAACCGAATCACATTTACCTGAAACCGAGTCACGTTTTTTATTCCGAACGCAAAAACGGGTTCGGTTTCTGATTTTTAGGGCAGAGTTTTTTTGCCTGAATCTTTCAAAGGTTCGGTTTTTATAAAACCAAATGTGACATTTTGCAGAATCTTTCAACCGAATCTGAGGCGTTTTTTCCGAACCAAAATTGTGTTCGTTTTAGTCATGTTGGGGTTCAGCCCGAACGCAGATTTGGAGGTCACCCGAACCTTCGTTTGGTATGACCCCAACCTTTGTTTTCTATGTCCCGAACCTTCGTTTGGTATGACCCGAACCATTACCAGAATTGATACATTTGTTCTCAGAATGTTCTCTGAAAAGTTTGCGCACTATGCAGAATTGAATTTGCTGTTTATTTTGCAGGTATTATGACTGGATTTAGCTGCGTATCAGAAAGTTCTGCCTATGTGTTCGGCCATACTATGCACTTTGTGAACACTGGTGTAGTGATACAATGTATGCTATGCAGCTTTTAAGATTCATGTGTTGCAATCAACTAAACAAAAACGGCAAAGACGTCAATCAAAAAACAATTGAATGAACACAGATAATAGCAATACAGAATCAGTACAAGCCAAACTAATGCCAGCACTTGGCAGAGCTACACAGTTTTGTTGATAGCGCGCGCCTTAGCGAAATAACTAACATCACCACTACGCGTGGGATCGTCAAAGAAAAACTCAACATTAGTGTGAAAAGACCAATCGCAAAACCCTGGGCACAGCCGGATCTGACAGCGAAAACACATGAAACCAGTGTCCTTCCTCTGTACGTGTGCCATGCAAATTCCCTGAGTGCAGGGCACTAGTCTGTGCTGATGGTGGTGTTTGAGCCGGAACTCAACTCAATTAAAATTCGGGTGTCTTCAATAAAGATTCGGGTGTCTAGAATAAAGATTCGGATGCAAACATAGGTTCGGCTTTACCTAGATTCGGGATTGTTGCGGGTTCGGGATTGTTGCAAAAACGGGTTCGGTACAATGATTCCAATTTGGCTTCGGAATTTTTGGGATAGTTTCGGGCGCAAAAATTAAAGGTTCGGCCGACTAGGCACGGGTAGGGTTCGGTTTTTCAAAATGTGACCAAAGATTCGGAACAGCATTTGACGAACCAACCTAGGGGGTCGGACGAACCGGTGACATTTACCTGAAACCGAATCACATTTACCTGAAACCGAATCACATTTACCTGAAACCGAATCACATTTACCTGAAACCGAATCACATTTACCTGAAACCGATTCACATTTACCTGAAACCGAATCACGTTTTCCAGATCTACGGATATATCCATGCGGTATTTTCGAAGTGGTTAGAAAAAGATCAGTAAGAGTAAGAGAGCAGTATAACTACTAGGCTTGATTACCTACCAGAACTCGGGGTAGTGGACTAGCAATCTTGCCATCAATCTACAGCTTAAAAACAGAGCTACAATAATCTGAAATGCAAAACCCTCGTTGAAAGATTCCAGAATAAGGAACCAAAAAGTTGGCCCAAAGGCCAAATTTATTCTTCAAAACCGACATTCGATCAAAGTTTCTTTAACTAGTCTATTGGTACTCTAATGGCCCCGATTTTTAAGTCTGAACAATGATTATTGAATGAGAAATATGATTTCAAAATTTTATCAACCTTAGTAAATGATGGAAAAATTTGTGATTTTCAGCCGTTAGCTAATTTACTCCAGAACCTGTAGGCGTACGCTAGCATTCTTTCCACCATTCTGTAGCTGAAGGATAGCGCTACAATAATCTGAAATATAGAGCATAGATTTTAGGTGTTACAGATAACCTATTGGGGCCGAAACGGGGTCGAAAATTTTTTTTCGTCAAAAACGCAATTCGACCGATGCTTCTTAAAGTGGTCAAAAAGTACTCTAAAACCCTCGATTTTTAAGTTCTAAATTCTGGTTACTAAGCCGAAACATCAAATTCGAAATTTTGATCCGATAGTTAAGCAGCCCGATTACTGTATCTTCGAACTGAAGCATCAAATCTGGGATTCCTTTTCAGGGCTTTCAGAACTCGGCTCTACTATGTATTTGTGTATCAACTTTCAGCTGTCTAGGCCAATGTTTCAATTTTGAGTGTGAATATTGAGGCTCTTGACTTGGACTTAGGCTTTTCTTCAACTGAATTTCGAGCACTATTAAAAAATTGCGTTGGTGTAACTTATGAGATAGAATGTTTTCAGATGAAATAATTTGTATTGAACATGTCTATAGTTAGGGGATTGTGCTGTCGAGTAGAGCTCAATTTTTTCAAAAAGTGGACTGAGGCATTTCTTCGTCTGAACGCTTCATTTACTAATACAAGTAAATTATTTGGTAAATAAATTATAATTATAATTATATTAAAAGTCAATTTTTGCCTTAAGTAAATTATAAGTATAATTTTAATTAAATTTTTTAGAAATTTACTAATACAAGTAAACTGTTTGGTGAGTAAATTATAATTAAATTATATTTCAAATATATTTACTTAGCAACAGTATTTCGAACCCACTAAATCGGAAATTTTCTGGCTTTTCGATATGTTCACCACCTCCGTTTCCGATACGTTCTTCGGTCTGGCTTTACAATTTGGCTTTACAATTTCAATTTGGCTATACTAGTTCGGCTTGAGTTTGATGCTTGTGGCTTCTGCCCGCTCCTCATGACTGGCTAGCTTTCTCAAATACTGAGTTTAAGGTGTTGGTCTGGCATTGGCGTGTAGCTTAGTGGTTAGAGCACTGGACCGGCAATCCAAAGGTGCTGGGTTCGATTCCCAGCTACGCCATTGCACATGCCTTACTTTTTCACCTTTCTTTCAATTTACCATATGGCGTTGGTATATTGCGAAGGGTTAGCGACCTGGGCCAGTGCCAGAAACTACTACACCAACTGTGCTGGCACTTGGACATTGATAGAATGAACAATTAACGGTGGGACTAGACAATAGCGGTTGCGACACTTACCCAACACAAAGCAGATTCTAAAGAAAGCACAGTCGAAAGGTGAGTGTTTTCGGTACTTGACAATAGCTAGTAGCAGAAGACTGTAGACTGGCACAGATATCACTGCGACTACCAATAAAGTCATGTTTGTTGCGAACCACCAATCCATACTTTGTTTGGACGATTAAAGCTAAAATATAACATATTAAGTTCCGGTATACAAATACGTACTGTGGTTTTCCGTAAATAGGCCCATGAACGTTTACTTAGTTTTGACACTTCGATGTCCGCTCCGATGTGCGGCCTACGAAGACCTATGTGGTCCATTTCGCGACCCCCGTGGTTCGTCATCGTGGACGTTTCCCTTTTATCACTGCCAGCCACTCTAGCCGTGCTGTTGGGCACCAGGTACTAAGAGAGTGCCTGGCGCGTTGTCGTTATGGTGATGTCGGCTCCCAACGTCCGCTTGGTGCGCCCCTGGTGTGAGAGAGGCCCCTGTCAGTTGGTTTCCACCAGGGGCCGTATTCTGGAACTAGGGTTAACTCTAACCCTGGGTTAGCAAACCCGGGTTACGTCTAACCCGTATTCTCGAAGTGAGGGTAATTTCTAACCCTGGGTTAAAAGTTACCCGAGGTTTAAACCTGGGTTAGAGTTAACCCAGGGTTAGACCTAACCCTGGGTTAAGTCTAACCCGTATTCTGCAGTAGCTTCTAACCCGGGTTTGACTCTAACCCAGGTTAGATTTAACCCTGGGTTTGACTCTAACCCAGGTTAGAAGAGCTTAACCCTGGGTTTGCTAACCCAGGTTAGAGCTTAACCCTGGGTTTGGCAACCCAGGTTAGGGCTTAACCCTGGGTTAGCAAACCCGGGTTAGATTTTAGCTTCAAGAATACGGGTTAGAAGGTTGGGTTTAGCAACCCAGGGTTTGGCTGAGTAACCCAGGGTTAGTGCTCTAACCCAGGGTTAGAGTTAACCCTAGTTCCAGAATACGGCCCCAGGGGGACCCAACTACGTGAAATCTTGAAATATGTGCCGGGCCACTTCCGATGACCGACATTCAAACGGTTGCCATTCGCCCAATTCTCAAGCTATCGACAAGCGGCTTGCTGCATTGTATAGCTGAGACAATGGGCTTTCTAACAATGTGCAGCAGTTCAGTATGCTCCAATTTCTGACGAAAATATTTAACGGTTTTCGCTTTTTCGCTTTTCGCAAAAAATTGCTCATAATTTAAAGGGTTATAACGTTTGGCCAGAAGGAGCTAGGCATATACTGATCACCCCACATGAAAGAGCTCGTCGAGTACAATATTATAGATTCCATCAGAATCCAGATTAATCGATTCTAGCTTGAGTAGTAGCGTGCCAAACATGACCATAATTTTTGGGCTCAATTTTCGCATTTGTCATGCTTTCTGAGACCACAGACAGCGAAGCAGTGTTCTAATTGAGTCCTGAGGCCCATCAATCGAAGCGTCTTGGTGCGCTGAGTTCGAAAATGATACTCAAACCTAAATTCGAGGCTTCGTGTCAATGTTACTGACCGAAGTTATAAACGCCTGTTTCACAACCTTCCAGAGCCTAATGTTTGCAGCCTTTTTTTTGCAAATGGAACATCGAACGTCGAAATTCTGAACAAACATTCTGATGTAGAACGGCGAGACAAATCGATTGATATGAGAAACGTCTTTCTACGACCACGTTTTCCCAGTGAACAGTAGACATGAATGATTCTCGCTCTGAATTACGCCACAAAAATTGCCTATTTAGTAGGGAATTCATAGTCTTGCTCATCATCTGGTGATCCCAGGCGGACCGCTGAGCTACCAATCGATGCACAACGGTCAGTTGAACTCGAAAATCGCGGCTGCATCGCTCTTTTAACCATTATCATCACTCTACAAGTGGAAATATAGGCGTGGTCAGATTTTCACCTTTGTCAGCTGACATTCTGAGTCAATTCAGGAAGAAATAACGGTCGAAAATTAAACTTCTGAACGAACAATCTGATGCAAAATGGCGAGGCGAATCGATTGCTATGCAAAACATCCTCCCACGACCACGTTTTCCCAGTGATTTTTGCCTGAGACCCCGATTTAAAACTTGGGAACGAGTTTCGTTTCTGTTTTCTATGGAATTTCAGCTATAGCACTGGTACGCGAGACGCGAGATGCAAACTATTAGTTTAGTGGAACCAAAAAAGCAAAACTGAAATGGAGGCATTCGATTCTTCCTTCTGCTTGTATAGGTCATATGCTCGTGTTTGGCACGCAGGCTAGAATCGATTAATCTGGATTCTGGTGACATCTATAATATTCTACTCGACGAGCTCTTTCGTGTGGTCAAAAGTTATGACTCTTTAAATAATGAGCAATTTTTGAATAACTTTTAACCGCGAAAAAACGCTAAATATTTTCGTCAAATATTGGAGCATACTGAACTGCTGGACATTGTTAGAAAGCCCATTGTCTCAGCTATACAAGCCGCTTGTCGATAGCTTGAGAATTGGGTGAATGGCAACCGTCTGAATGTCGGTCATCGGAAGTGGCTCGGCACATATTTCGAGATTTCACGTAGTTGGGTCCCCCTTGGCTTCCACGTACAACTCCTGACGTCGTTGATCTTCTCCTCCAACGTGGCATGCTTTGGAGCGGCTTCGGTGCTTAGGCAGATCCAGTCGGTTCCCATTTTACCTACTCGCTGTCACCAGCTTTCGGTGGCCTGGGTGGAGCTTTGTGTCGACGACCAACTCTGCGGCAAGAATCATGCCGCGCCGAGAGGATGCACTCGACTTCGCGCACAGTGGCTTTGCGGTCTAAACCACTACACCAACTTTGCCGGTGTTTTGGCACGTTTCACAACTGCAGTTCTAATGTAAATAAACGTCCAGGGCGGCTATTTCGAAAGTACTGTACAAGGGCATTTATTTGGAAATGGTAACTGCTCTCTGGCTGCGCGCTACCTGTCAATGATTATAATTTTTTGGACTGATTTTTCAGCAAAAACTGAATATCGTGTTTGTAAATTGGGAACTCAAACTCTTAGCCCTGATTTTGACCATTTCAGATAAAATCAAACATTTTGTCCTGGAAGCGATGAAAATAGGTGATAAAAAAGGCTGAAAAGCTAAAAAAATCAGGGCGAAAAGCATGTGTCTCTCTAAACGTCTATGTACTAAGGTTAATAATATGCACGACGTTTTCTGTGAATACAAATTTGCGCAACAAAAAATCAGCTTTTTATTATAGTTCTGAATTTGGGCTGAATGCGATTTTTTCAAATTCCGGCCCACTTTTACCGACTATTTCTCAACGTCGAACACACTGAGAGCCGGACAATTTCCAGCACCGACATGTCGCCGGACAACTCGCCACAGACAAATCCCAAACTACTAATATCAAAGATGGTAAACGAATACCTGGAAGGAGGCGGTAACTGCTAAAACTGTTATGGGCCAAACACAGATATGTAGTATAGTATGTCGAAGGTACATACACACCTTTATTCTACAGCGGTGGCAACCTTTTACCGGTGGCGAGTTGTCCTAGACCCGAAGGGCGTTAAGTAGTACTTAAAGCTACCTATTCGACAAATTACTGACAGAATAAGTAAATTACTGCTATTTCATAGAGGGACAAGTAGTTATTTAGTTGCCTCATTAACTTTGTTTGTCTGTCAAGGGAGACATGGCCTAGCCTAGCATTTCGGAAGAAGGGACGTACTAGGGATGGATATTTTCCAAAAATGGCCTGTTTTATTTCAGTTTTTTTCGTTTTTTTTTCCAAAATTGCGGAAAAAACTACAGCTCAAGTTCTCGGTATCCAAGCCTGGTTTTATTATTCTAACGCTTTCTAGCGCCTTCCTCAGTCTTTTAGACCGGAAATACACGTGTTACATAGATATAAATCACGAAACAGGCATGAAACAGTGCCTGACAATTTCCACCAATAACGCTATATGCAAATTTTCTTTACAGCAGTTTGCATTTTTGTTTTGGATTGCCAAATTTGGCATTTTCTGTTGTTTTTCTGACTTGAGTCAGTCTAGCCTATTATATGTCGCGGTGGCCCAATCAAGGCGAGAAAAATTTGGCAAAAATGGATTGAAAAACGCTTTTGGAAGCATTCTGAGTATAGTATTAGGGGCCGTCCATAAACTACAACGTTCAAAATTTCAAAATTTTGCACTTCCCCCCCCCCCTCCGACGTTCAGCGACGTTTTCGACATGACCCCCCCTAAAAATACGACGTTTGGGAGGCCCCCCCCCCCGAAATAAATTTTCGTTCAAAATCTGCAGCTGCTTCTGACTGCATAAATGCAATGGTACAATAGAAAAATCTGTGCACATATTTAGTAACAGTCGGCACCACAAAAAATCTTGAAAGAGCAGTACTAGGCAGCAATCCACTTGTGCTTGTGGGGAAACAATGATTGATTGAAATATCCTCAAAAATATTTCGAGATTCATGCAGTTCTTCCTGAGTCAAGATGTGCATCGGTTCCTCAGGAGCATCAGAGAGCACCGACAAGTCTGATGAATCCAAGTCAGACTCAGATTCAATTTCTATCTCAACAGAAACTTTCGTTCGGTTGTGTAAAGCAGCTTTATGACGCCCGACAGCTTTGATCGAAGGGAAATACAGTCCACACGTCGGACAGATTCGTCTTTCAATTTTAGAAATCACGCTAACATACTGTACCATGAGGTGATGCTGTAAAACTATAAAATGTGTCAAAAACGTTTGACTTTCTATCCCTTCTTGTTTGTTCTGCAATCGTTAAATCTTGCCAAAAAAGGCCAGAAATACGTCAACGTTTTGCCTCAACCCCCCACACCCCTGCGACGTTCAGCGATGCTTTTCGGGGTTCCCCCACCCCGCCCCCTCTCTGAACGTCGTAGTTTATGAACGGCCCCTTAGCAGAAATTAGGAGGTATTGTACTCTGAAGTGGCCTGGTTGGGCAACGGCCCAAGCAGGGCGAGAAATTTTGAGAAAATTAGCCTTTCTACACGCTTTTTTAATGAACAAATCGGTCCTAAACTACCATTTATTGCCTTCTGTTTGTACCTGATACCTGTACCTGTTTCAGTCCAAAAATACCCAAAATCAGGTAGGTACAGTTTGAAAGTACCCGATCAGGTATCAGATAGGTATCAGGTGGGTATTGCAAATCTACCTGATAATCAGATACAACAGGTACAGGTATACCTGATCCACAGTACTGCCAAGTGCTGGCATTAGGTTGGCTTGTACTGATCTTGTATTGGTTTTATCTCTTTGTTCATTCAATTGCTTTTTGATCGTCTTTGCCGTTGTTTTGTTTAGTTGATTGCAACAAATGAATCATAAAAGCTGCATAGCATACATTGTATCACTACACCAGTGTTCACAAAGTGCATAGTGTGGCCGAACACATAGGCAGAACTTTCTTCAACGCAGCTAAATCCAGTCGTAATACCTGCAAAATAAACAGCAAATTCAAATGTGCGTAGTGCGCAAACTTTTCAGAGAAGATTCTGCGAACAAATGGATAAATTCTGGAAATGGTTCAGGTCATACCAAACGAAGGTTCGGGACATACAAAACAAAGGTTCGGGTCATACCAAACGACGGTTCGGGACATACAAAACAAAGGTTCGGGTCATACCAAACGAAGGTTCGGGACATACAAAACAAAGGTTCGGGTCATACCAAACGACGGTTCGGGACATACAAAACAAAGGTTCGGGTCATGCCAATTGAAGGTTCGGGTCATACCAAACGAAGGTTCGGGACATACAAAACAAAGGTTCGGGTCATACCAAACGAAGGTTCGGGACATACAAAACAAAGGTTCGGGTCATACCAAACGAAGGTTCGGGACATACAAAATAAAGGTTCGGGTCATACCAATTGAAGGTTCGGGTCATACCAAATGAAGGTTCAGGTGACCACCAAATCTGGGTTCGGGTGACCACCAAATCTGGGTTCAGGTGAGCACAAAACATGACTAAAACGAACACAATTTTGGTTCGGAAAACAGGTCATAGATTCGTGTTGAAAGATTCTGCAAACGGCAAGATTCATTTTTTAAAAATTCGCAACTTTGAAAGAAATATGAAAAACTCTGCCCTCAAAATCAGAAACCGAACCCGTTTTTGCGTTCGGAATATAAAACGTGTTCCAGAGGAGCCAGAGGGCCCAAAGGGGGTCGGAAAAAACTTTTTTCCTAAAAAATGGAATTCGATCGTTGATTCTTAAAGTACTCCAAAAGTTACCTAAAAGCCCCAATTTTTAAGTCCAAACTCAGATTAGTGGACTAGAAATTCGATTTTGAAATTTCGGTCCCATAGTTAAGCGGACCGATCATATCTCGAGCGTGGAATGTCGAATTATGAAATCATTTGCGTGGTTATATTATAACCTATGGAAAAGTGTTAGCCCTCCAACTTGCAGCCCTCTACGCAAAACTTTCAACGTTGGGTCTGAATTGAATACTAACACTACACACACTCGATCCAATCAGAGACTGACTCTTTATTAACTTCCTTCCCAAGTATGGATTGGTCTGCTTTCCAGTGGGCAAATGAAAATGATGCGTTTGTGGAATGTGTGCTAGACAATTGCTTGTCACAAATGGTCATTGAACCAACAAGAGAAGAAGCTGTGCTTTTTGTTTGTTTGTTTGTAAAAGTTTATTCCATGTAAAACATGAAACAGGACGGCAGTCGCTCGTAGGAGCCCTTCAACCTGCCAGCCCTTTACCTTTTACCTAGTTGTGTCCTCGTTTGAAGTTGTTGAACGCTTTGGTAACTCCGATCACCACATGGTTCTCTTCCAGTCGTCTTTTGCTATTGATGGCGACCAGTACATTGCACAGAAGCTTGACCATAAAAAGGCCAACTGGACGCTATACCAAAACTACATCATCAGAGCTGATTGGCACAATCTCTTCGCTTCTCCAGATATCACCTATGTTTGGCAAAATTTCTCTGCTTTCTGCAAAAATGCATTGTCTGAGGCTGTGCCTCACAGAGCTTTGAACTCTAGAACAGGTGTTCCTTGTGAACCGGCTGCAGTCAGACGAGCTATGAAAAAGAAGGCCGATCCAGACAGATCCTACACAAAAACTACTGCAAACTAAATGGACAGTATGCATATTTTGTTCAATCATTAATTTGTGATTGTCATACAGAAGTCGTAAGTTTCAAAATTTGCATAGCATTCATATCTGCAAATCTCTGTGACACAGACCATGGCTAGTGTGTTTGTGTTTTTCCTGTTTGTTGTGTTGTGTCTGTGCACCAGTTCAGCGTTGAGGTGTCAGCCAATGGTTGATGAGGAGCCGCTGATCTGTGAGCAACACCAACCTTTCTGCCTGAACCAGTATGACGAAGGCAACCGATTGATCGACGTTCACTGCGATGACGGCTACAACTGTGCTGAGGCCATCAAGTCTGGATATCATGGTTGCATCAAGATGCACAGCGAGCATCATTCGGGCTACATTTGCTGCTGTGACTCTGACAGATGCAATGATAAGTTCGATCAGAAGCCTCGTGTCGATATCTGCTTCAAGAGTGGTGGTCAGGAGGAAAAGTGCACCAATGAGTTTGTGCGCTTCTGCAAGAATGTCTACCACCTCACTGGCCACATCATCATCAGTTCGGGATGTGACAACGAGGG
The DNA here is from genome assembly GCA_030248155.1 of Sabatieria punctata. Taxonomy (NCBI): domain Eukaryota; kingdom Metazoa; phylum Nematoda; class Chromadorea; order Araeolaimida; family Comesomatidae; genus Sabatieria; species Sabatieria punctata. The sequence continues at coordinate 15,822 of JASANB010002592.1, forward strand.
TGAGTGTGGGTCCGGAGCTGCTAATGATTTGCAGTGCAAGGCATTGGATGGGCGAATGGTCTGTTGCTGTACTGGACAACCGAAGTGCAACACTGCTGAGCTGAAGCCTGCAAGAGTGAAGGTGTGTCCAGCTGGTCCTGGTCTGCGACCTGTCAAGTGTGATCGAAGTAAGCAAAGTTGGTGTATCAGCTGGTATGATGAGCATAACCAGTTCAAATACGGAGAATGCAGCTACAGCGATCTATGTGCGAACTACAAGTGGGAACCATGTTACAAACGCATGACTGACATTATGTACTGCTGCTGCACGGTCAAGGACGAATGCAGAGAGACGCCCAGTGTTCATCAGTGTCACCAGGTTGAGCGAGGCAAACGCGTTGCCAAACAGGAGTGTCGTAGTCCCAGGGATAAGTACTGCTTCAGCGAGTTGAAGAAGGGAAAGTTCTGGCGTGCTGGATGCACTCATGAACGGAGATGTGCATCGATTACTGATTTCAAGTGCAGCAAGATCAGTCGGAACAAATTTCTCTGCTGCTGCAACCGTCATGACAACTGTAATGGACAGAAACTGGTCCCCAGTGTGACAGAGTGTCTGAACAAAGATCAACGCAAGATTCGATGTCGAGCAAAACCAAAGCAAGACGATTTCTGTTACATCAGTTTCATCGGCCTGACGCCCATAGAGGCGGGGTGTGATGATGGGAAACGGTGTGAAAAGCTGGGTCACAGGAAGTGTGCTATGAACGCAAGAAGCAAGGAGACACTGTGCTGTTGCTATGCTGAAGACAACTGCAACACTAAGCTGCTTAAGCCACCGGGGCGATTTGTGGCTCAGTGCTACAACAGAAGGGGCCAACTTGAGCAATGTCAGCCACCAACAAATCGGTTCTGCTATAACCTTTTTAGGTCATCCAAGCTGAAGAAAGCAGGCTGTGCTGATCAGAACTTCTGCACAATCAACAACACATGTGTGAGAGACCCAGACGTCAATGGAATTTTGTGCTGCTGCAATCTGAAGGATCAGTGTAACAAGAACCTGAAACCACCAACCACCACTACCTCTACTACATCTACCACCACCACTACCACTACTACTACCACCACTTCCACTACCACTACTCCTACAACTACAACTACCACTTCCACTACCACTACTCCTACAACTACAACTACAACTACCAGCACCACTACAACTACTCCTACAACTACAACTACAACTACCAGCACCACTACCACTACTCCTACAACTACTACCACTACCAGCACCACTACCACTACTCCTACAACCACAACTACAACGACAACCACCACTACTCCTACAACTACCAGCACTACCACCACTACTCCTACAACCACAACTACCAGCACCACTACCACTACTCCTACAACCACAACTACAAGCACCACTACCACTACTCCTACAACTACCAGCACTACTACCACTACTCCTACTACTACCACCACATCTACCAGCACCACTACCACTACTTCTACCACTACCACTACCACTACTCCTACAACTACAACTACAACTACCAGCACCACTACTCCTACAACTACCAGCACAACTACCACTACTCCTACAACTACCACCACATCTACCAGCACCATTACCACTACCACTTCCACTACCACTACTCCTACAACTACCACCACAACTACTCCTACAACTACCACCACAACTACTCCAACAACTACCACCACATCTACCAGCACGACTACCACTACTTCTACAACTACCACTACCACTACTCCTACAACTACAACTACTCCTACCACTACTTCTTCAACTACCACTACATCTACAACCACTACTCCTACTACAAGCACTACTACTACTACAAGTACAACTACAACGACAACCACCACTATCCCTACAACTACATCTACCGCTACAACCACTACTCCTACAGTTACCACCACTACAACAACAACTATCACTACCACTACCAGTACCACTACTTCTACAACAACTTCTACAACTACTCCTACCACTACCACCACAACCACGCCTCCCGCTTCCAGTACCACAACCACCTCTGCCAATGATCTGGGTCTGGGGCCACTGACTACCACTGTCTCCAGTTCTACTGCTACTGCCACTAAAGAAAGAGAGGGACTGAACGGCCACGGGCAGGTGATTCTGATATCTGCAGCCTTTTTGTTATTCATTTGAAGTCCGTTTGTTTGTTGTCTACGATTTACTAATTCTTTCCATTCTTTGTTGCTTTTTTGTCAGGAGATCAAACTATTCAATTAAGAAAATCTGTTCAACCATTTGGTGTACTGCTTTGCTTAGATATACTTTCGTCGCATAAAGATTCTTCAGTCGAACCAAATCATTTTATTCAGAATGATACATTCACACACAACACAGACACAGTACTATTACAAAGTTCCGAAAAAACCAAAAAACATGCAGGCTGAATCAAAGAGACGGCTAGCCCGTTCAATAATCCTACCCATCTTACATGCCACCACTGCAATAAACTTTTTTCTTTCCACCTAAACCAATACAGTGCTATACGTATACAGTGTATAGTGCTGTTTATAGTATGGTGTTGGTTTGGTACTACTACACTGTACCGGAGTTTTCCACCTATAAGACCCCTCCCTCCGGTTATAAGACCTGGGTCTGGCGCCGGCCGGGGGTCACTAAAAACGCTTAAAAATCGCAATTTTTCGGCAAAAAAGCGTAAAAAATTGCTAGTTTGGGCTGAAATACAGCTAAAAAATGCTGTTTTACGGGCGATTTTCACAATTTTAGGTCTGAAATTGTAAAAAAATCGCAACAAATCGTCTCGGGGGTCCGATCCGAGGGGTCTGCCCTAAGTCGGGTGGGGGCAGACTGTCGTGTGAGTACGTATTGAAGGAGTTTATGGGGTATCAGTAGCAAACACAACGCAAACACACAGCACACCACCAGCAATCACGCAAAACAACCACACGGTAGCTACAATGCAAAACACTCTCTCAAACACAAACGCTTCATCACTCTCCCTCACAGACGTCGGCCGGCAAACGATTACTGCTATCTCCTCTTCCTTCTCCTCCCATTCTGCATCTCTCACCAACTTGTCCTGATCTGCCACCTTGTTCACGCCATTTCCCTCTCACCACTCTCCTTCCTTTCTCTACTTTTGCTTTCGCCAACGATAACAACGGACTTCTTCCAAACATGCTCAAACGGATCCACCTCATCTGTCTTCTTCTCATTCTCCTCCTGTTCATCGTCCTCTTCAACCTCTTTCTACTCTTCATCTTACTGCTCACCACTCTCTTACGCCTCATCGCTCTCGTTCTCACCTTCTTTCTCTTCCTCACCATCCTTCCTCTTTTTAACATCCTTTTACTTCTTAAAATCTTGCTCCACATCACTTTCTTTCTCATCACTCTCTTTCTCATCTTCCTCTCCTCCTCTTTCCTCTCTATTGTACGAGTGCCTACATATTGTAGTTGTGTCGACACGTTTCAGGTGTGTTTGGGTATTTGCATGTAGCGGTGATTTACCTTAGCTATCACCCCTGAGTTGTAAAACATGTCTGGCTTAACTGGCAGGTTGGCCGACTGTGCTGCCCTGTCAGATCATTTAGTCTGTGCGTTAGTGTATGCCGTGCCTTACTCACTCCGTTACTTTATTGTTAACATAAAGCCCGGCCGGTCTCGTTGCCTACACTACACTGTACCGTCCATCGCTCACCGCCGACACACTCAGGCGTCTACAACCACCAACGACCAACGCGTCACAGACCCCTAGACCCCCTGTTACCATACTTTTTGCTTTAAGATGCACATAAAAGCAAAAAAACAATTTTTGATTCGAAACTTTTAGAACTTACAAAAGACATTATTTTCTCCGATAAAATAGAGTTCAAATGCTTTCCTGAAACCCCATTTAGAGACTTTGAAACAGAATCCGGCTGGGGGTTTACTGAAAATCGCGACTGGGCTGGCAAGACCCCTACCTCTAACTACATACATGCATGATCTACAGCAACATGCGCCACATGCTTGATGTGCTTTCTGACAGGTCTACGTTTACCAGTGCCTAGTCGTTTTCTAGCAATATCTCTCGAGTTAACACAACAGATGACTTGAGCCATGCGCTTTCTAATCTTACCGCTGAGAGCCAGCAACAGCCACAAGTTGACCCAGCTGAAGATGTCGTGCAAGACCCAGTAAAACCGATACACAAAGCCGGTTTGTCCAACGGTCAAAACCAGGAAAATGTACACGCAAGCACCCACCATGCACAGATACAAGACGAAGCCCACAATGGCATACTTGAGTGTCGGTACGTTTTTGTTATTTTCTGTCTGCTCCTTCGACTCCTGTCGCTTGGCAGCTCTGAATCGGTCGATAAAGATGAGTAGGTATAAAATTGTGGTCACTACAGAAGCCACGTAGAAGTGGAATGTCAAGTAGAGGAAATAAACTACCTGAAACTACTGCCACTATTATCCTTTGGAAATGACGATATCAGGAGTCGCCAAATGGACCATGCAGTTCTGGTCATAGGACTGCAGTTGGTATGGTACGGCCACCGCCACATCGGACCATCGGATGACCTAATTGCTCGTGGCTGCCGAAATTCTCATTATGGTGGCCAATTTTACATGACCTGCATAAGGCTTAGCGTTGGTCCATTTGTGAGTTTCCGTGATTGAAAAGAACCGCAATTTGGTTGAATTTCCGGAAAACCGTATGCTTTCAGTGGTACTGTTATTTTACTATGGTATAGTAAATCAAAAATGTATAATACTATTATGAAAATTTAAACGGATAGCAGATGGCGGGAATCGATTTACTCCTATTCTAGTCCGCACTTTGGAATGGCTTCAGGGAAACAGCAATTTGCGATCGTTCTCTGTTAGGGAGATCACTCGAATTTCAAATTATGAACACAGAATTTTGAATGTGGTTTCAAACGACTGCTGACGATCTCCTGATTATTATTTTACACATCAACATCTAATTACTGCATGCTATATTCAGCTTTACCTTAGATACGTGGTTTTGCGGCGAACAACAGCGGCGTACAGAGGGTGGAAGGTCGAACAACAGCGGCATAATGACCACATTGATCATCTGCTCGCCCAGTACCTGTCTCAATCCCGCAAGGCTCCTGTGAAAGCGGAAAAGGCTGTGTGTTCTGGCACTTCAGATGTCCAAATCGGTTCATTAAACACTCACTTCAGTGGGTTAATGGTCGATCCTCCTTTCATTGGGCGTTCCTGTTCAACAAAAGAGATTGTTTCGTGCAGAAAGACTCTCAAAGATGCTCAGGTGGCAGTGAAGCAAGACATGGGGAACAAAAGAAGTGAAGGACGAAGCACAGTTAGGAGCTCCCGTTCTTCTTTGTTTGGCAGAAAGCCATTTTCAATTCAGTTCCGTTTATGTTGTGTGGTATACACCTTGTGAAGATATGGGCTCTGGTTTTTGTTTGGAGAGAGTAGTGAGAAGGGGAAAGAGGACGAAGGGAAGAAGTGGAGTAAAGGGAGTGATGAAGAGGAAGAGGATGATGAGGAGTAAGGTGATGAGAAGAAGGTGGAAGATGAAGAGAAGAAGGAGGAAGATGAAGAGAAGAAGGAGGAAGAAGAGAAGGAGAGTTAAGAAAAGTAGAAAGAGAGAGAGAAGAGAAAGACAGAGGAAAAGAATGATAGTTCATTTGAGTTTGCTGCTCACGAGATGGAGTTACGTTCACCAATGACGAGGCAACAGACGCAAGCGAAGGCACAGCAAGGCCGAAACATCGCCCGCAAGAGATCGAGTGAGCATGGTGTGAGCAGAGCAGCTTACTGGAGATGCCGAGTCAACAGAGGCGGAGCAGTTCTCATGTTCATTCGTTCGTTTTTCCCCAGCCGTCAGGCATGGAAGAGGTCCAGTCAATGTCCGCGAGGGGAGTAATGAAGAGATTGAGTGTTTCATGTGATTGTTTGAGTATTTCCGTTTTGTAGTCGCCTTTGAGTGTTTGTGTTGTGTGAGTTTGTTGTGTTTCACTAGTCACCCGACCATAAACCCCTTCAGTACATACTAGCAAAGTTCGATCCTCCATCACTGTGCCTCCATAGGGGTGTCCAGTAATGTTGTCGAAAACGTACGTGTGACCAGTAAAGAGTTGAGGTGACGTCGCCACTACTGCATAGACCACACAGAAAACCAGAAATCTGTGCGTAAATTTGTTATCCCATAACTGAAAATAAACGATGCATTAGCCCGCGGTACACAGTATACACTACACTGGTGCCAAAATATTGAATTTTCGAATACGTATACATGTACATATTGTTTTAGATTTAGTGATGCAACTGGATCCCGGTATTTCCCGAAGAACCGGGAATTCCTGGTATTTTCACTCCCGGCTTCTAATCCCCGTTCACACATTCTCTAATACGTACCGGGAAATATATTTTATGGCAGTATTGACAGTTTTTTGCTGTGTATTTCAGTGACATCTATTGTATACCGAACTCTGTTTTGTCAGTACCAGCAGCACGCAAAACTTTGAATAAGTTTTCAAATGACTGCTACTTGCTAAATTTGAGTGAACAGCCATGTTTTGCAGCTTTTCTTTTTGTTCCAAATATTTTTATATTGGTTTAGGCCGTAAACTTTATGTTCTAAACTTCTAACTTTATAAAGGCCTTCAATTGACAAAAGCCACTCATTGATTGGCTATTCTTACACAACTCTTTTGATCCAATTGACATTACCGTTGTCAAGTAAATTAAAATTAAAATTAAATTAAATTCGAAAATAATTTACTCCCGAAGAGTAAATTAAATGGCAAGTAAATTAAAATAAAATTAAATCTCTGAGGAAAATGTCGAAGCAAGTAAAAAGTAAATTAAATTAGATTGAAAAGCTCAAAAAATTTACTTTCAATTTACTTCTAATTTACTTCTAATTTGCTTCATTGACCATTCGATTTGTGGTAGTTTTGGCTCTCGCGTATTACTTTGTGTGATTCTGTGCCTTTTCTGTCTGCCTATTTAAGCGCAGAATGTACAGTACATATGCTCTCACTGTTGGAAATCCAGCTACAATGCAGCAGATACCATTCAACTCATAACTTTGCTCTGAATTTTTTTGATATTTCTGAGGACTGTGTCCTTCCATGACCTGTGTTAACTAAAACAAATAAGCAATCTAACTCAAGCCAGATTCTAGGTGGGTTGAATTTGGCAAACTGGCAAGGCTCACTAATAGTCTGCAAAATAGAATAGACATTTTACCGCCCTGAAGTTATGGACTAAACCTGCTGATTTCTATTATGTATATCGTAATTGGTCAGGGCTAATACCCATAGAGGAGGTTACTGCAGATGCTTGCTTGATTGATAAACCAAAACGGTGATTTGGTGATTTCACAACTGTCAAACATGTTTCTCAGAAATCTATTAATTAGAATCCTATACTACGTATAGCATGTCAACCTACAGTTCTCGTGCAACCTCTGATGCATGAAAACCCCGTTATTTTGTCAAATTCCGGTCTGTCCATACGACAGTGTTATCTAAAGCTTTTCATCTGTTTGTCCTAGAAAAAGTAAATAAAATGCATTTCTGAACAACTGATTTTACCATAAAAATGACACCATTTGAAAAGCTTAACAAAAGGATGGAGTTAGATTCATAATGCCATCAGTTCACTAGAAATCCATACTCAGATATTTGGTGATTTTGGGGTATTTTCTGCAATGTTTTGCACAGAAAAGTAAATTAGAATTTAATTAGAAGTTGAAAGTAAATTAAAATCAAATTAAATTGTTGGTGAATCAGTGCAAGTAAATTAAAAAGCAAGTAAATTATTTTGTGGAGGTGCAAGTAAATTAAAAAGCAAGTAAATTACTAAACTAATTTACTTGACAACGGTAATTGACATCGAGTTGCCTGATGCATGCCAAACCAACTCACTAACCCATTCAACATAAATCTGATCTCACAGTGTACTGCAGTTTAGCCCGCTATGAGAGAAAATCCTTGAGAAAACCGACTATAGATGGGATCAATAGCAGCCGCGTCATTGGCTCGGGTAGCTCGCTGCCTCTGAGTCACGGCGGCCCCTGCATCCCTAGCGGTTGTGCAGGTCTGATCGTAGGGCTGTACATCGTACGGTCCCCTGCCAGATCGGATCGGATCGGATCGGATCGGATCGGATCGGATCGGATCGGATCGGATCGGATCGGATCGGATCGGATCGGATCGGATCGGATCGGATCGGGATCAATAGCTAAACCGGATGTTGAAAACATTTATGTTTTACAAGCTGCATGCGTTTTGATAGATTTCCCGATATTCCCCGGTAATCCCGGTATTTCCCGGTATTCTGATTTCCCGGTAATCCCGGTTTTCCTAAATCCCGGTATTCCGCTCCTGGTTGCATCACAATTTAGATTGCCAAATTTGGTCTTTTACGTTGTTTTCTGAGAGTTTTGAGTCAGTCTCTGGTCTGTTATACATCGGAAACGTCCATTTTTAACCCACTCGAAATGACCTCCCCTTTTTCGGTCTATGCCGGATTTGCAAGTTGGAGGTTCAGATTCATTCCGGACTTATCGATCCAAACTAAAGGTTCATAATGGACGTTTTAGGTTCACCTCAGTCGAACCAAAAAATGCAGAACCATTGAAAGATTGATTCAAGGGAAATTCGAGAAGAACCTTCATCGAAAATTATATGAACATTTGGGTACCGGAGATGAACCTTTCGATGTCAAATCGGAACACTTTCAAGAACCTATCTACGAACGTTTAAATGAACCTTTCCATCATCATTTCTGTACCTATCCGTTCTGTACCTATATCGAGATGAACGTATGTTCTTTAATTGCGAACTTTTTTCGTAATCAATTATGTGCCGATGTTTTCTCTACCTATATAAAAGTGAACTGATGTGCTTTTCCTGTTTAATTCTCTGGGGCAACACACGTGTGATTACTAGCAATTAAGAAACAAATAAACAAACACGATGTAAACAGCGAAGTCAAAGAGGAGTACAAGCGTTACGCATCGCATATTTGTTAGGCCTGCCGTTACAGTTCGTGTCATTGAAGAAGAAGTTTGGCCTACAGTGAAAGAGCCAGTCACACATACCAACACACAACACAAGCGAACCTGACAACGGTAGCACATTGTGTTAGTGTTTTTTCTTTGTGCATGTGCCATGCAAGGGCCGTAGGTTGTCTCGACAAGCCTGTGATCTGTTGTTTGTTTGTTTGTTTGTTTGTTTGTTTGTTTGTTTGTTTGTTTGTTTGTTTGTTTGTTTGTTTGTTTGTTTGTTCAGGAGAGCCCCTCGCTCTTTTCAGAGCCCTTCAATGGGGTAGCCCTGTCTACAAACAACCCTCCCCTTTGCTGCCAATAGGTGCAACGGTAGCGCCGGTTCGGTTCCCATTTACCTACTGGCCATCACCGGCTTTCGGCGGTCTGGGTAGGGCTTCATGTCAATAACTTCCAGTCGCTTCGACCGGTTTCGAACTGACAGACAACCGCTCTCACGGATGCCGGGGCCGTCGTGACACTCGGGATAGCGTAAACTACTCGTGGTCTCGTGGTCAGGTTGAGTGAACCACGCGTTAGCCTTTGTGGTGGTCGGTTAAGGCTGGTCGTCAGACCAGTGTCACAACGGTTATTCTGAGGCTCGATATAATTAGCGGAAATTTCACAATAGTTCTGATTGAAGTTCCCCTCAAAACGAACATACTCAATGTTCGGGTATGCTTATATTCATAATAGAAAGAAAGGCCCATGTAAAAGTTCATAATTTTCTCCAGAAAATAAGTTCGTAGTGCTGTCTAAAGGTACATGTGGAGGTTCAGGTTGATGTCCCTATAGGTTCGGATAATCGGTTGGCGCAGACCATACTCCAATTGGAGTAGTTCTGTGGTGATTCCCGATTTGTGAATTTTGAAAAATTTTTCGGAACCGCCGCTTTGTCTTGGGGGTGGGACTGAATTTCGAATGTCTAAATTCAACTCCTCCCATTTTGGCTGGCTGCCAACTTTTGACGAAACCTATCCAAAAGTGGAACGTACGTAGATGGTTTCAGAAATCAGCATTCGTTCAGTAAGCGAACCTAATCGCGTTCTCAGCAAAAAACCCTTTCCGATAGGGCAGATAAAACAACAAAGCCAAGCACAGAAGCCAAATTCTAACTCCGCCCATGACGGTGGACGGCCAGCGCTACTTCGTAAAATTTTATGAAAATAGAATTCGGAACCGCCGCTCACTTTATGAATTTTGGCGGCGGTTCCGCATTTGCGAAGAATTTGGTCAGGCGCAATGAGATATACAGTGTAGGTTTTTGTGAAAGTTGGAGGCCGAACTTCCAACCGAAAAATCCGAACCAAAGGATCGGGTGGTACTTGAACATATAGGTACCCTGAGATGAACAATTGGAAGGGTAAAAAACATACATGTAACAGGTCATCCGCCGATGGGGGAAGGGGGGGTTGGGGGGGTCTGGCGCCGGCCGGGGGGGAGGGGGGTCTGAGCCAAAATTTTGGGGGAGGGGGTGGGCACTAAAAAACGCTCAAAAATCGAAAAAATCGCAATTTTTTGGCTACAATTTGCCAAAAATCGCTAATTTGGGCCGAAATACAGCTAAAAAGTGCTGTTTTGCAGGCGATTTTGGCAATTTTTGTGTGTGAAATTGTAAAAAATTGCAAAAATTTGCTTCAAAATTTACTTGTCAGAAAAATCGGAGGGGGGGGGCGGTGAAATCGTCTCGGGGGGGGTCCCCATCTGGGGGGGTCTGGCCTAAGTCGGGTGGGGGGCAGACCCCCCCTGTTACATGTATGGTAAAAAAGATCGCGAACCGGGTCGGAATTGAATTTTAATGGTTCGTTGAAAGGTTCGTGACATATATTTGTGTCCGGTTACTTTGAGTGGGTTAAACTAAAAATTGACATAAATTAGCTGTTTTTGTCGAGCTCTTTCCGCGATTTATATTTTTTCCGACCCTTAGGAAAGAACCGGTTATTTTAGGAAAAAGACCGCAAAAACACACCTCATATCCCTGCTACATATCTCTCAAACCCTTCACCTGATCTATTCCAAATTTTGCCGATTAACCAGCCTTCAGCTAAGAAGTAGTTCGGTTTCAAACATACTTTATATAGGAGTTTCAGCGAGCCAATGAAAAGGGGCTCGTACTTGGCCATATGGCGCCCATGGGACCACTCTCGTATAAAAGTATAGCTGTTTGTTAACTGACCTTTCTGTGTTTGAGTGGCTTGAGTACAGCGGTGTACCGATTTGCGGCAATGAGAACTACCAGGTTGTACTGGATAAAGGAAAGGTAGACAGACATCATGTATGCAAGCTTGGCCAGTGGTCTGTTGTATCGTTTCACCAGTTCATCCATGTACATCCAGCTGAACTGTGGCATTCGAATGAGAACCCAAGTGCGTAACATGCCTACTATGTCATGGATGCCTGAAATCTCAGTCACATATTCCGACTCCGAGTCTCATTATCCTTTTGAAAATGATAATGACAGTGTTTTGAACGTATCAGAAAGTTTCTCGCTTTCCCACGTTCACGACCTCAGTTTCCGATACGTTCAGTCTGGCTTTCTGATAGGTTGTTTTCAGATTATCTTGGATGTTTCTTGAACTACAGGGTCCGCCAAAAAACAACCCAGCAGAGTTTTTGCTGTAGCAACCGCAAATCTCAACCGATTTGAATGAATCCTATTTTAAATGAGAGATAAATATATCCTTGAACGATTGATGTAACGTTTGTTAAGATAGCCTGCTGGGTTCCTGAGATATTTGTCCTCAAAGTCAAAACAGAGATTTTGGCAATGAACAAGAGTGATAAAGCACAACCCAGCAGATTTTTTACTTTGGCAACCATGAATCTCAACCGATTTGAATGAATCCTTTTTGAATGAAAGATTGATAAATTCTTCAAAGATTGGTGCAATTTTTATTGAGATTCACAGTTTGGTTCTTGAGGTATTTGCCCTCTAAGTCGAAACAGATTTTGGCAAAGAACAAGAGCGATTCCGTTGCATTTCATAATAAAGCAGATTTCTACTGCTGGGGCTAATGATACTTTACTGTTGAAGTAAACCAAGTTTCTGTGTCACCAGTAAAGCCTCCAATAGCTCTTAGCAGTAGCAGGAATCCGTTTTATTACGAAGTGCAGAATAATAAAAAATCCCTCGGGTTCACTGCCAAAATCACTGTTTTGAATTTGAAAGCAAATCTTAGGAACTAAGCAGAGTACATTAATGAAAATTTCAGCAATCTTCTAAGGATATATTTACCTTTCATTTGGAAAGGATTCATTCAAATCGGTTGAGATTGCGGTTGCTACAGCGAAAAATCTGCTATGTTGTTTTTTTTGGCGGACCCTGTATTTCAACTGAAGGCGTTCCCTGAACATCTAAAACAACAAATTTTGAGTTTGTGACCGGATGAAAAGGTGTTTCCAAGGTGTCTGAAACCTTCCTGATACGTTTAACTTCATTTTTTTGCTTTTCGATAGGTTGGCCACCTACCCCTATGGCGTTGGTATATTGCAAAGGGTTAGCGACCTGGGCCAGTGCCAGGGCATTGCGGCCTATAAACCACTACACCAACTGTGCCGGCACTTGGACGTTGATAGAATGAACAATTAACGGTGGGACTAGACAAGTGGTTGCAACACTTACCCAACACAAAGCAGATTCTGAAGAAAGCACAGTCGAAAGGTGAGTGTTTCCGGTACTTGACAATAGCTAACAGCAGAAGGCAGTAAACTGGCACAGATATCACTGCGAGTACCAGTAAAATCAACGAACCACCAATCCATACTTTGTTTGGAGGATTAAAGCTAAAATATAACATATTAAGTTCCCGAATACAGATACCATACATGTAACAGCTCCGGGCCGACCTGGGAGGAGGGGGTAGGGGTGAGGTTTCCTCAGGTGGGGGTTCAAGGGGATTTCGCCCAGAGGGGGTCCCAACTTTCAAAAAGCTCCAAAACGCCTGGAAATGCGTTTTTAGCACGTGTTTCCGTAGCGTAAAAATCGCTATTTTAAGCTGTTAAATAGCGTTTTCGAGCTAAAAACAAGCAAAAAGTGACAAAAAGGGCTTCCAAAAACACCGATTTCTCTAAAATATCAGCAGTGGAAACGTCAAATTCGGTTTTCAAAGGCTTTTCAAGCGAATTTTAGGCGAAAAATTAGTCATTTCTGAGCCAGTTTGTTAGTACTGGGAGCCGCTACAACATAGTACTTGTATTTTTGGGTCGGGGGGTCGCTTAACCTGTCTCGGGGGGTGAGGGGGGTTTGGCCTTTCCAGCAGGGGGTAACCCCCCAAACCCACCTAGTACAGTACATGTATGACAAATAAGTACCGAGTTTTTCCGTAAATAGGCCCATGAACGTTTACTTAGTTTTGACACTTCGATGTCCGCTCCGATGTGCAAGCTACGATCAGACCTATGTGGTCCATTTCGCCAGCCCGTAGTTCGTCATTTCGGACGTTTCCCTTCTATCACTGCCAGCCACTCTAGCCATGCTGTTGGGCGCCAGGTACTAAGAGAGTGCCTGGCGCGTTGACGTCATGGTGATGTCGGCTCCCAACGTCCGCTTGGTGCGCCCCTGGTGTGAGAGAGGCCCCCAGGCCCAGTCGGTTTCCATGGACAACTCCTGACGTCGTTGATCTTACCTCCAACGTGGCATGCTTTGGAGCGGCTTCGGTGCAACGGCAGATCCAGTCGGTTCCCATTTCACCTACTAGCTGTCACCAGCGTTCGGTGGCCTGGGTGGAGCTTTGTGCCGACCACCAACTCTTTGCGGCAAGAAACCTGCCGCCCCGATAGGATACACACGACTTCGCGCACAGTGGCTTTGCGGTACTGTTATTTTACTAGTGGATTTTTATTTTACTATTTACTAAATTTACTACAAATTCAGCCCTTCAATTTAATTTTAATTTTTGTTTTACTACCAAGCAGGTCCGATTTTACTAATTTTTATTTTACTAATAATTTTACTCATTTTACTAGCATTTTACTATGATTTTACTAGTCGTAAGATGCAATTTTGCGTCAACGATGCAAAGATCTTATAACTGACTGATGTTTGTGCCAAATAGTTGCTGAACTTGATCATGATACAATGTTTTCCAGAACTTTAGAGACATAATGTGTAAAGTTTGAGTCACGAAAGTGCAGCTACACATTTTTTAGTGCAAAATTGATCAAGATTTTGGCCGAATTTCACTAAAAACTAGTAAAATAGTAGTAAAATTTCTATTTTACTATTGACCCCGTTGGGTAATTTAATTTAATTTTTACTTTACTATTGGCTCATAATTTTACTTTTTACTATTATTTTACTACTAGTAAAATACCACTAGTATTACTAATTTTTGTTTTACTATACTATAGTAAAATAACAGTACTTGCGGTCTAAACCACGACACCAACTGTGCCGGCGTTTTGGCACTTTTCACAACTTCAGTTCTAATGTACATAAACGCCCATAATGTATTTCGAAAGTACTACACAAGGGCAGTATATTTGGAAATGGTAACTGGTCTCTGGCTGCGCGCTACCTGTCAATGATTATAATTTTTTGGACTCATTTTTCTGCAAAATCTGAATATCGTGTTTGTATATAGTAGGACCTCATAGTTTTAGCCTTGATTTTGACCATTTCAAATAAAATTAAACGCTTTGTCCTGGATGGAAGCGATAAAAAAGGGTGAGAAGCTAAAAAATCAGGGCGAAAAGCGTGCGTCTATCTAAACGTCTACTGCATAATCTAATAAGCGTTTCTATCCTGTGAATACTAATTTGCGCAACGAAAAAAATCAGCTTTTTCTTACAGTTCTGAATTTGGACTGATGCGATTTTTTCAAATTTCGACCTATTTTTACCGACTTTTTCTCAACGCGAAACAGAAACACCCTCAGAGAGCCGGACAATTCGCCACCACCGATATGTCGCCGGATAGAAAAATCCCAAATTATTATATCAAGGATGGTAGCCGAATACCTGGGAGGAGGCGGTAACTGCGAGAAGAGCAATGGTATGGGCCAAGCACATATAGCAGTCAGGCACCTTGACAATCAACTAAATATTTGTCATTTTGTCACTGCTCGTTAGGTCTCCATACTGTACACTAGCAGGCCGTAAAACTACAGTACAATGGAAACACTTCTGTTACCCAAAGTTACTTATAGAAACGATATTCAGTCCAGTAAAACTAAAATAAATAGTTTCAAAAAATTCCTAAAAAAAACCTGTAAATCACATTGCTTTTTTTTTATTAATTTTCTAGCCTCTGACCTTGGAAATGACTAATTTACTGTTGATTGGGTATACCGAACCCATACCGAAAAATGGGTATTTTTGGGAATAAGTGTGGGAATAAGTGGGAATAAGTGTGGGAATAAGTTTGGGAATACGGTAAGTGTGGGAGTAAGTGGGAATGAGTTTTAAAACCTCAAGTGCGTTTCTAGTCAAAGGGCCTATCCTGCAATAGCAGTTTTACCGTCCTGTTCTATGAATAAACGTTTTCAATTCAATACCTACCCAATAAATACCTACCGATTCCAGGTATTTTAATAAATACCCATACCGGGTATACCGATTATTTTGGGAATACCCAGGTATTTGGGAATCGGTGTTTTTTGTCCAGCTTATTGCATTTTTTGTCGAAAATTCCCTATGATCACATTGTTTTCTTTGTAATTTTGCATTTTTCGGGCATGCAGAAACACATTCTATTACGACTTCCTTCCAAAATATCAAATTTGAAGTATGTTTCGTTCTCTGACCAAACTCCCCGTCCCAAACTTGCTTTGTCATTAGAAAGCGTTGGTTTAGTTTTGGCTTAACTTCACAATCACATTGCTCCTTAATAATCAAGTCTCTATGTACTTGATGTACAGTACATTCACAAACTTCAGAATAGCCAAACATTTTGTCACTGCTCGTTAGATCTCCATACTGTACACTAGCAGGCCTTAAACCTACAGAACAATGGAAGTATTTCTATTAGCCAAAATTATTTATAGAAACAATTTTCACTCAACTAACTAAAAAATAATTTCAAAAATTCCTAAAAACTGTAATCCCATTGGTTTTTATGGATTTTCTAGCCTCCAAGCTTAAAATTACTAAATTCATGGCCTTATCCCTTCCGAAATGCGGGTACCCCATATGGGGTACCGAACCTATCGCCGAACCTATCAGAAATAGACACGAGCAAGTTCGTGTGGTTTTTTGGTTCAGGTAGAAAACTTGGCAAAGATCAAAAAGACGACATAAAGGTACGTGTTTAAAGGCTCTGTTCACTAAATTCTGACTTTCGTGCTGAGAACCGTTCTGAACCATTATCCGAATTCCGATCTTCTCTAAGTGAACCGATAAAGGTGCATCTGCTATTTTTTTATGAACCTATGTCATTGGTTTTTAGTAATCTAGGTTCGGCTCGTTGAGTCTTTAACCCGAACCAGACACTTTTCTCAAAAACGGACTTTATCAAATTTCCACTTTCTAAAAGGTTGAACCTTTAGCAAAAAAATTCGACTTTTGCAAATTTTACCAATTTTAAACTGGCTTTAAACGGTTTTAGAGGCTCCGCATTGTACCCAGTCTCATCTGTTTGCTATTTTAGTGCATTCTGCGCTACTGTATGTTTATCTTGTGCGGCTTCCGCTTGGTATCGCAGATGAGATTTGTGCCAAACAGCGTGCGACCAGTGGTTCAGGGATCCTAAATTGATCAAATTTCGTACAGATGGTACAGATGGTAACACTGCGCATCAGCTAGTCACCGCCGCCGCGGACAAATGTATGGCTGACACGCAGCGCAAGAAAACAACAACCATGTGCTACCGATGCCAAGTGAGACTGTGTGTCGGCGATTGTGATTGGCGCTTTCACTATTTGCCTAATTTCTTTTACAATGACAAGCAATCTAAGGGCAAGGTCAGAGTCTTTTGTCAGACGCGTGCAATGCTTTAACTGTGTCTACCCTTTGCTTTGAATGTTTTCTGTCTCTGTGCTCTGACTGTTTTCCTCTGCTGAATGAAGTGGTAAAAGCGTTGAATTTTGAACAAAGTCTGATTTAAGACAAAGTCAGATTTTGAACAAAGTCGGATTTTGAACAAAGTCGGATTTTGAACATTGGTTCTGTTTTACAGGAAAGACTCGCAGTGTCGAAAATCATTTACGAACCAATAGGCGCCTAATGGTTCATTAATCATGGTTCGATTTTTTGTAAATTGTTCGGGTGATTTTCAGCAAAGGTTCGTATGAAAATTTTGCTAAGAATTTACCCGAACTGGAAAGCAGAAATTTTTGCTAAATTCTACCATTAAAAATACGAACCAAAAAAGTATGTGCGAACCTATTAAACCGAACTAAATCGCCAACTTCGGACATTCGGTTTTGAGACGAACCGGTTCGGATTCTTCCCGAACAAATCAAAAATATTTCGGTCATTTCGGAAGGGTTATTAATGGGAAATTCAGTGTTTTGACTTTGTAAAACATTTTCAGCAAATACCGAATAAATACCGGTATACCGGTATTTTTGCGAATACCTACCCATACCGAACCGATTCCTATGCCGAAAAATGCCTACCCATACCGAACCGATTCCTGGGTATGCCCAAAAATACCTACCCATACCGAACCGATTCCTGGGTATGCCGAAAAATGCCTACCCAGCCCGAACCGATTCCTGGGTATGCCGAAAAATGCCTACCCATACCGAACCGATTCCTGGGTATGCCGAAAAATGCCTACCCATACCGAATCGATTCCTGGGTATGCCGAAAAATACCTACCCATACCGAACCGATTCCTGGGTATGCCGAAAAATACATACCCATACCGAACCGATTCCTGGGTATGCCGAAAAATACCTACCCATACCGAACCGATTCCTGGGTATGCCCAAAAATACCTACCCATACCGAACCGATTTCTGGGTATGCCCAAAAATACATACCCATACCGAACCGATTCCTGGGTATGCCCAAAAATACATACCCATACCGAACCGATTCCTGGGTATGCCGAGAAATACCTACCCATACCGAACCGATTCCTGGGTATGCCGAAAAATACCTACACATACCGAACCGATTCCTGGGTATGCCGAAAAATACCTACCCATACCGAACCGATTCCTGGGTATGCCGAAAAATACCTACACATACCGAACCGATTCCTGGGTATGCCCAAAAATACCTACCCATACCGAACCGATTCCTGGGTATGCCCAAAAATACCTACCCATACCGAACCGATTCCTGGGTATGCCGAAAAATACCTACCCACACCGAACCGATTCCTGGGTATGCCCAAAAATACCTACCCATACCGAACCGATTTCTGGGTATGCCCAAAAATACACACCCACACCGAACCGATTCCTGGGTATGCCGAAAAATACCTACCCATACCGAACCGATTCCTGGGTATGCCGAAAAATACCTACCCACACCGAACCGATTCCTGGGTATGCCCAAAAATACCTACCCATACCGAACCGATTTCTGGGTATGCCCAAAAATACATACCCATACCGAACCGATTCCTGGGTATGCCGAAAAATACCTACCCATACCGAACCGATTCCTGGGTATGCCCAAAAATACATACCCATACCGAACCGATTCCTGGGTATGCCGAAAAATACCTACCCATACCGAACCGATTCCTGGGTATGCCGAAAAATACCTACCCATACCGAACCGATTCCTGAAAATCCCATACCCAAACAACAGCAATATACACACGTTTATTCTACAGCGGCGGCAAGATTTTACAGGTGCCGAGTTGTCCGTGACGAGTTGTCCGTGGAGAGTTTGTCCAGCGGGCGAGTCAGTGGTGGCGAGTTGTCCTAGCTCGAAGGGCATTAAGTAGTCCTTAAAGCTGCATGCCTACGTACTCGACAAATTA
Organism: Sabatieria punctata; assembly: GCA_030248155.1. Classification (NCBI taxonomy): domain Eukaryota; kingdom Metazoa; phylum Nematoda; class Chromadorea; order Araeolaimida; family Comesomatidae; genus Sabatieria; species Sabatieria punctata. The sequence goes on from JASANB010002592.1 coordinate 34,738, forward strand.
CAGACTGTAAAAGGCCGTGGAGTCAAATTAAGTGCAGTCCTGTGTGCTTATTACTTTTTACTGTATGGCTGCTTTTAGTTGCCTCATTAAATTTGTTTGTCTGCCAAGGCAGATCTGGCCTAGCATTTCGAAAGAGCGGAGGTAGTGGAATTTCATATTTCAAGAGGACCGCTGCATCAAATTAGCAGACGACATAGTTGCTACTTCTGAAGATTTGCCTGCGTAGGCAGGTTTGTATGCAGCAGAGGCTCCATAGCGGATTTTACAAAACGTTTTTTTTAGAAACCGACCAACTTTGCGTTGCTAAACCTCTCCAATCGAACTTTGCAATCTACATACATACGTGGCTTGTACGTACATACAAGGAGTTGGCAATTAAATGCTAGCAACTGGCCGGCTAACAGCTAATTAATTCAATTATTTGATAGCGAATACGTTTTATTAAACACATTATTACATAAGAACGCGCCGGTAAAACGGGAGAAATTTGAAACCAGCCCGATAAGCCTAAAAATTGCTAACTTCTCATTTCGAACCAGTTTTATTTGCGATTCCTAGAGCGCAGTTTCGTTCTATAGAGCCGGTACAATGACTATTATGATGGATAAATTGTGCCACTTATAAGGCAGTTAGGCGATAGCATTTATTCCATACTTTCTGTTCAAATTCCTCTTTGTAATGACGTCGCCTTGGCCAAATCTTCTCTTAGTCTTTCTCTTATTAAAAGGTTCGAAGGCGGAATTCGAAGCTAAATCTCACCACTGCCTGCCTGGCTGGTACCTAGCTACCTACACCAATACTGAACAACGCAGCGATGCAACGTGCAATCTGCTCGAGAAATGCGGAGTGCAAGTGAGTTCAGTCTATCTAATTTATGTAAATGCCAGAGAACTAAAATCCTATTTTACGCTAGGTCTGCGTTTGGAGCAGCGACTGCTCTTCGGCGCAACTCAAGAACAAGAGCTTCAACCAAATTTACGCTGCTGGATTGTCGCTGACTGGTCAGAACTTTGAGACAAAGTCAGTTCAAACTTGTCATATATGGGTCTAGGGTGTCTCATGCTTAGTGTTTCAACTTTGATCGTTTGCGGCACGCGACGACTGTATGTGAACCTGTATCCATACAAATACGATGGATGGATGGATGGATTGTCCGGGTGGGACGGTCGTAGCCCCTGCGTTAGGCCACACTGCGGGCCCATCACGCACACCCACGTCCTGCCCTTCCTTCGCTAGTAGCCTAAACACATGCTCGGTGTCTTTCTGGGCGGGTCTCAGTGTAGCTGTCCCCGTTCCCGTATGTCCCAACACATGTGGTTGCTATTGTTAAATTTTAGGTGCTTAGACAGCTTCAGTCGGTTCCCATTTACCTACTCGCTGTCACCAGCTTTCCTTGGCCTGGGTTGGGCTTTGTGCCGACCACCAACTCTTTGCGGCAAGAAACTTGCCGCGCCGAGAGGATGAACGCACGACGTCGCGCACAGTGGCTTTGCGGCCAAAACCACTACATACACCGACTGTGCTGGCCATACAAATAGGTACAGTGCCAAAAGTAAGACCTGCCAATTTTGGCCAATGTCCACTGAAAGACATAGGGTTTATCCAACAAAACCTGAAATCAAATCAGTGGTTTTCAAACTGGCAACCCAGTCTGTTCGAACTGAGCCTATCAGACCAGCGGATTGGATCTGAAAACTGATCGTTGTGATGATCTTTCTCTTCCAAAAACCACTCACAAACTCCAGACGTCTTTGTTCAGCGCTTGCAACAGTCATCGTCGATGAGGTTTCAGGGTGCGACAAACTGTGCCCGGTGAAGTTTCAGTATGCGCCTAGAGACACCGAGTCAATTTCTTTGGCCACTGCCTTATTGCTTGCAGAACTTAAAAGCACTGGCTTTTAGTCATTTCCCCCTCTTTTTCTATCACTTTTGCTCCGTTGGCTGGCGTTGCAAATTCAGTTAGCCACAATAACGCTTGGAAATCGGGGAAACAGCACAGAATGTCTTGATGTAAGTGAAACTGACCTTATAACTCTTAAACGCAGAAATTTTTTGCGTGCCTGGTATAGGGACATGCAATGCGTGCCTAAAAGTGGTAATCGCGCAGTGAATGTTTTTGCATTCACTGAAATTTTCAAAAAAGCGTGATTTGCTGTGACTGACCAATCACTTTTTTGCACTTTCATTTTCCAATAACGTTTATGGCTAAGAAACAGACGCACGCAAAGCGTGATTCTATGTGGCGTGCTAAACCCTACATGGAGTAGCTTCTGCTAGTAAGGGTTAAGCAACCAACATACAAATGTGAAAATCGGCAAGCATCCAAATTACTCTAGGCACTATATTTTTGTGAAATTTGGTTGAATTCCTTTAAAATATTCGCCTGCACTAACCATCAAACTTGGAAAACTTGAGCGTGGTACACACTTGTATACATACTTAATGTTAGTCAGGTCAACTAAGCCTTCTATCGACTCAAACCTTTAAGGCTTACATGTCAATATAAGCTATGTTGGTGCGCATCCATCCATAGCCAAACGTGAGGAGGCGCCCCCTGTGTAGCCATACATGGATATGGAGCCGTATAGGGCTCTGCCGCCATAGATAGCTATGCATCCATTGATGTATGCTTTTGAGGAGCAATAGCCATATGAGGCTACAGAGGCATGTGAAGCTAAGTAGCCATCTAAGCCTAACATGCGGTCTAAGATAGCTATAGCCTTCTATTGACATGTTAGCCTTAAAAGTCTTGTGTCTGTTAAAGCCTTAATGTAGGCACGAGTATTTTAGTTCTCTCAAACTTTTCTGCTGTGAAGCATTCACAAAAACGCTGACCGACTGTGTCTGGGTGACCAGATATTATCGGAACCAACTGCTCTTTTCCATTGACAAGCTAAAAACTCGACTTAAGCGCAACGACGATATCCTTATACGGGATATCAGACTTGAAAAACACCTAAAGTACGTGCATTACCGTTGTTTGTAAGCCTTTATCTAAGAATCTTTCCAGAACTGACTACTATGCTATCAAGCTTGAGGTCTGCCGGATTATTCAGACAGAAAATCCATGTCCAAAGGTACGATTTATATAGCATTCTCTTTTTTAATCTAAATAGAGACAAGACATTTATTGCAGACAAGTCCTTCAGAACACACGGTGAAGCAAGACAACACCGAATTCGACCACTTGAAAGTAGAGGAGGAGTTTGTGCGAGGCAAACAACCTATACAGGAAGATGATTGGCTCACTTGTACCATTGGCTGTACAGTGGCCGGTGGCACCACAGGATTGGTTCTAGGACTGGTGTTTGGTGAGGCTCCGCCTGTTTTGAGCTTTACCCTTTCGTAAATGACATGGATTTGAACGTATTGTTGGGAAGTTTTTGGCTTTCCGATACGTTTGGTCCGGCTTTCCGATAGTTTGGCTAACTACGCCATATGGCGTTGGTCATTTGCAAAGGGTTAGAAATCGGGTCATTTGCAAAGGGATAATGCATAGACTTCAGCTCCCTGCAGCAGCGTAGATCCAGCCACATTGCTGCGGCAAAGCATGGCTGCGGCTGGAATTGAGACAGTAGTGTTAAATGCGTTGGGCAAGGACATCGCAGTCACCTCAACAGCCAGTGTAGAGGGCGAGACTGCAACTGTTGTCTGCAGCGACCCTGCGGCCGAAGCCATTGTGGCCACCGAACCGGACACCATTCTGGGCCTGGTGCAGACTCTTTTGAGTGCCCCGGATGCTCAGAGAGCTGCGCTATTGACTGGTGTGGTGAAGGGAAATTCGGTCCAGTTGGTCTGTTCTAATGGAATTTGGTTGTTTGAAGACGAAGTTGTAGCTGAAATCATGTGTATTGCTGCGGCTGACTTGTTGGCGGCTTGAGTAAAATCTTCTGGGCTCACTTGGTGTATTGTTAGAAATGCTGAGAGGTGAAAATCGGTCTGGGTTTGTCTGTTGTGTTTTCCAGGTACTGGGTACAATGTAGTTTTAGTTGTTGTTGTTGTTGTTGTTGTTGTTGTTGTTGTTGTTGTTGTTGTTGTTGTTGTTGTTGTTGTTGTTGTTGTTGTTGTTGTTGTTGTTGTTGTTGTTGTTGTTGTTGTTGTTGTTGTTGTTGTTGTTGTTGTTGTTGTTGTTGTTGTTGTTGTCATTGTCATTGCCATTGTCATTGTTATTGTTACTGTTACTGTTCGTTGTCATTGTCATTGTCGTTGTCATTGTCATTGTTGTCATCGTTGTCATTGTCATTGTTGTTGTCGTTGTCGTTGTCATTGTTGTTGTCGTTGTTGTCGTTGTCGTTGTCATTGTCATTGTCGTTGTCGTTGTCATCGTCATTGTCATTATCGTTGTTGTTGTCGTCATTGTAGTTGTCATCGTCATTGCTACTTGTTGTCCTTTCGGCCTATCTGACTGCTGACCAAGAGTGTCACATCGTTGATTCAGTGGTTAGCTTGAGTTGAGTCACAGAGAGTCCGGCATCCCCAGCGGTTGTTTGTGGGTTCCAAACCTGTTGAGGCGATAGGGAGTAGTCGACACTAGGCCCAACCCAGCCCATCGAAAGTCAGCAATGGCAAGTAGATAAATGGGAACCAAACGCTGCGCTGTCTTGCACATACCGACAACAGTGGGGAGGGTTGTTGTTAAAGGAGGCTGCCGGACCTTGTGTCTCTTCCTGCGCTACAGCAGTTGGCTACTTCTAGTCTGAAAGGAGAAAAGTTGCAACTGCTATAGAGCTGGAAGAGACAAGGTCCCAGCCTCCTTAGCAACAACCCTCCCCTTTTCTGTTGGTGTGTGCAAGACAGCTAAGGTTTGGTTCCATTTATCTACTTGCCATTGCTTGCTGACTCTGTGGGTAATACACTGTACCTACCTAATGATGATTGGGATGGTACTGTATTAAAATTTATTAAAGCCTGTGAAGTCCTTTTTGCGTCGATCAACAAATGTTAGCAAAATTTGTACAATGAGTTCATTTTTACTGTTTCATAACTAACCCCCCAAAAATATCCATACTCCATTCGGAGTACATTTGGAAATTTGGGAATTCTGAATTCCCAAGGCAAAAAATCAATGATGATGAAATATGTCCTTGATTCGCAGGCCTTGGAATTAAAATGGTGTAAATCGCTTCTTGCGAATTTGTTGGGAATTTTGGAGTCTGGGAATTTAGCAGCTGACTCATTAGCCCCTCAACTGTTAAATTCCCTAGTTTGCTTGACAACGCGTCAGAACGAGTCCGGGCGAAACTGCAAATTCTGAGTCATCAGCGAATTTAAAGGAGTTGGACGGTCGCGAATTTGCAGAATTCCCAACCTCTGCTTGGGAACCACATAAAAAGAGCGGGAATCCTAGCAAATTCCCAATGAGTCATCTGGGAATTGTATGGGAATCAAGATTCACTGGGAATTTAGCGGTAATCGCGAAGGAGTTAATTTAGTACGCCAGCAATTAGCGTTTCTTCCGACTTATCAAAAATGAAAAACTGATTCCTTGCCATTTCTTATCACTCGGAATCAGAACGTACCTGTTTATTGAGATACGATTTTTGCTATTTTAGTCTTGAAATAATAGAACTGTACTGTTTTACTTGTTTGCCGGATAGTGCTACTATTCATTACTGGCCGTTGCCTATCTATATCTACCTGACATTACTAATTAAGCTTAGTTAATCACCTGGGCAAGATAAGATTCAATTACAGGTATTAAATGTGAGGGTTGTTGTCTCGCAGCCTACAAAGACTAACGCTGTGTAGACTATTGCACGCACTCTCAACTGACTCAACGCTTCCTCTGATATCAGCCGTTACGATGCCAGATTATATAGTAATTCTCCGGTTGTTAAATTAGCTTCGCTTCCTGTTGGTTTAGCTAGATAGAACCTCTGCACTAACTAATTACCAAAGAATGAACTGTGCCGGATGTGTGTACAACCTAATTAATGCAATTCTAAATTGGCCCAGTGTTCTACTCTACATCAGTGTGCTCTGGGTTGCCATACAAAGACACCATCAACTTAAGTCCAGCTTTTTCACCTTGTTTATTTCGGCAGGCTTAGCCGACATTGCCATCAACTTCCACAAACTACTCAGAACGTCGGTTCAAGATCTAAATGAATGGTTAACAACCGTTCCTTTTTTGGTCAACAGTGTGGTAAGGGTACCGTATTTCTGCTACACAAATTCGCGTCGAGACACCGAGCCAGATTAGATGGATAGGAGTGCATTCGAATGATTTGCAGAGTACAGTAATGTTGCGATTGTTTGCAGGCGTTACCTACCTACATTCGCTGGGGTGGATTCACCATCTATTTTGCGCAGGTTCTCGGCGTATTATTGCTGGCCATCAACAGATTCACTGCTGTTTCTTTCCCTGCCACCTATAAGCACGTAATGTTACCTTACTCATTAGATTTCCGTCGTCTTTTCTCGAAAGGTTTGCACCTTTTTTCAGTACTGGACCAAACGTCGTCTTAAAACGGCCATTATCTTTCAATGGACAGCCCTCTCAATTCCGTTTTCATTTCTGATCTTTTCTTCTCGCGGCCTTAACCGCTTCAATAACCGAACGATGCAGCCGATTTGGACGGACAGAGAAGTAAAGAGACTAAACAAAAGTAGTTCTTTTTTGGATAACTGTTGCTTTTTCAGTTCGGCAGAGTCATCTGGCAAGTAGATTTATTCATAGAAGCAGGAGTATTGGCTCCTTGTTTGGTTTGCATTCATGTCGCTAGTGTTTTTCAGGTATGCGCGTCGGGTGCATATATGGAACATGTAATATTCATCGTCATAAAAGATAATCATAGATAGTCACAAAAGATTGAGTCCATAATTATTTTTATACCCATATAAACTCTTTCTTAATCTGATGTCAAGGGTCACTGGTGTCATTTAGCATTTGAAAAATTGGAAAGTCCTAACTAAAATGCTGGCTAACACTCTAATCTACACGTTAATCTAGGTGAAATTGAGAAAATGTAAGCCAATGGCTTCAAATCGAGACTACATGTACAGTACATGTCTGTACAGAAAAACAATTAAAATTATTCTGCGATTTCTGTACCTTAAAAACATACATAATAAAATCTCCAACCCCTTTCCCCACCTAAAAAGTAATAATGATTTGGCGAACCCCCTCCTCAATCCATACGTAATCTTTGCACCCCCTTACAGAATGAGAAAACTGTCGTAGGTCAACTTTAGATACTCTTCAACCGCCGACCAAGCACCTCTAGACAAAGAAGAAGAAAAATTTTGGAAATTCGGCTGCTGTTTGTTTGCGTGCTTCTGAGCGTCTGTTACATAATAATGGTGGTTTGCTGGATGCGTCGGTTTTTGCTCAAGATAACGTGGCGAGAAAAAGGCTCACTGGTGGAAATTGTGTTCCGAACGGCTATGGACCTATTCCGCAACGCCAATCCTTATCTGCTGCTGCTGTTTAGCAGTCAGTTTAGGCCGGTCTATCTATCCTATATAAGTAGAGGACGAATTAGGATCAATTCTAATCATTCGTCGGAGAGTGTTGAACCGTGTACCCCTAAAACTGGAAATGTTCCGGAAACTGTTTTCTAATTTTTTATTCAGTATAAAAGCGATACAAACAACTTTATTTTGTGTTCCAATAACCCTTCACCGCAGCCCATTCCGCGGTTTATGGAGAACAGTACATAAAACATGGAAAGCATGCGATTTTACATTAACCACGCAATCTAGCATACCCACCAGCGCTAAGCCTTTTATGCAGGTCACGGAAATTGGCCGCCTTAACGAGCATTTCGGCGGCCAGTAGCAATTAGGTCACGGAACGTCCCATTCTTAGACACAGCCAGGACTCAAACCAATTTCCGTGTCTCACGGAAAAATCGCATGCTTTCTGTGGTTTGTACTGTACACGTGACATGAAAGATACATACTAAAGCCCAGGGCCCCACCAACATTTCTGCCCTAACTTTTTCAGCAAATTTTTGTAATTTTTTCAGAATATCAGATAGGGAACGACCGGAACTGGATTTTTGGGTCCGATCGGAATCGGAATCGGAATCGGAATCGGAATCGGAACTCAAGTACAGTTCCGAATCGGAATTTTTCGGAATCGGAACTTTTTTGAAAATCGGCATAAAATTTTGGAATAACCTGTTTTTGGCAAAGAAACAGTGTTTGCGCAACCATCCTTTACAATTCCATGCAAACATCCAGTACAAATCACCATGTCAAACGATAACAATGCATTAAAATCGCCAACCATCGATAGGTAAAATTCAAAGCGCGTAAATTATACTTTAAAAACAACAATTTTTCAACGTTTTCAGTAGAGTGCGAACTGGTATTGGGTAGTGGGTGTATTGGGGGTGTTTTCCAGGTTTGGTATTGGGTTTTTTATGCCCCAATGCCCAATACTAATTAGGACCTACTAAAATCGCTGTTGAACTGGAAAACTGACCTGAAAAAAATCGAAAAGATTGACCGATGATTACAGTAGGTATAGAAAACCGTTATTGCACAAATAAACTAAAGGTTAAGAATGTTTTGTCCGCTTTTCTAATTAGTACACCAGTAATTAGCGCAATTTCTCTGTTCTTATCTAAGATAAACGTTTGTAATTCAATTGAAATTTGTAATTTTAGTGATACAAAATGTATAGTACTGTACCCAGGGAGTGCGGTCTGGTATACTGTTGCTAAGTAAATTATAATTATAATTTTAATTATATTTTTTAGAAATTTACTAATACAAGTAAATTATTTGGTAAGTAAATTATAATTAAATTAAATTTATATGAAAACAGGCTAAGTTAATTATAATTATAATTTGTGAATTATACTTACCAAAAATAATTTACTTAATTTACTTAAAATATACTTAATTTATTTACTTTACTTATTTACCTAGCTAGTGCTGAACCTTTTTTGGCAGCATGCAAGTGCTGCGTGAGTGTCTGCTTTCTGTATCTATATCTTCCAATGGCAAGCCATATTTACAGTACAATTTTCCGCCCGCCACCGCCTTTCGTCTTTGCGCTTGTTTGTCTTAATCTCCCACAAAACAAACTACTCCAATTTATCCGCCAAGCTAAGAATAGATATTAGGTACTTTTCAGTCAGTTTTTCTATGCGATAGCATAGCATAAGTTTAGTCTCACAGGCAGTGTCGGTTGTGGATGCAAGAAGAAACTGACTGGAAAGCCTCTTGAGATTGAGGTTCTAATTCTGACGAACTGTCATTATTACTGTTGACAGACATGGGCTATCATTTCGGCTGAGGGGTGCATATTCAAATTCTGAGGGACTGGCTGAAGGGGGTAGCGGCGGCTGAGGGGGTTGAGAGGATGGTAAGCTAAAAAGTCTGATATTTCGCTAGAATTAAGGTTTTTAGCTTATTTTTCGTTTCAATAGGTTGAAATAAACTAGCCTAAGCTCATTCACGCCTACAACATAGGCATACTTTTGTCATAATATTCTTACAAAAATCCTGAAGTAGTGGCCTGAGGGACGGTAGGTCAGACCCTGACGCGGATAAACCCCTCGCCCTCAGCTCCCTTTGTCCATGTCTGTTGTTGACCTATACCTGTGACACCCTCGTTTCGTTTCCATTCTAGATAGCTGTTATAGCATCCTTTCTTAGTTGGAAGCAACGCTGAAGGTGTTGGCCGCCAAAATCAGGCCTATTTTAAAAATACTTAATATACTTAATTTAATTAAATGTGGTAAGTAAATTATAATTAAATTAAATTTCTCTCAGATGTGGTAAGTAAATTTTAATTTAATTATATTTCTCTGGGCATGTGGTAAGTAAATTATAATTTAATTATATTTCAAATAAATATACTTAGCAACAGTAGACACCCCTTTCCGGTGGAGTAAGAAGAAAAAATCTGCCGAAAATAAGAAACACTGTAATACAGTACAGTAGATCATGTACGGACTAAAACATTTGATTAATTTTGCTTATTTTACCCTCCAGTAGGCTTCTAAATCTTTCTTAACTCTTAGACGCAGAAATTTTTTGCGTGCCTGGCCATACAATGCGACATGCAATGCGTGCCTAAAAAATGGTAATCACGCAAAATGTGATTTTAAAATCACTGAAATTTTCAAAAAGACGTGACTGGCCAATCACGCGTTGTATGAAGCACTGTGCATTGTCTGACAAAAAAGCGTGAGTGACCAATCACTTTTTTTTGCACTTTTATTTTCCAATCACATTTATGCTAAAACCAGCCGCACGCAAAGCGTGATTCAATGTGGGGTACTACTCCAAATGGAGTAGCTTCTGCTAGTAAGGGTTAAAGGCTAATTTTTCAAAACATCTGGCCCTAGTTGGACAATGGTCCAACCGAGCCTCTTCCAAATTTTAATCCCTGTGAAAGAAATCCTGTGTACACCACTGGAATGTACCTTTTCACTGAAATGCAATTTTTGGCTCAGTTACGCAAGTATTGGGTATTGGGGTCTCAGGTATTGGTATTGGGTATTGGGTCTTTCAGGTATTCTTCGCACTCTATTTTTCAGGCTTCAAGTGACTTCTGTCGCCTTCCAAAATGTGTTTTGCCACTTTAAACGTCCGTTCACTGGCTTTGATCAAAATCTTTGAGGCGTTTGAAGACTGCCGAGTTCTTCAGACTCAGGTGCCTCCACAATGGAGTAGTGCTAACTTTTATTTTTTTCTTAGCGGGATTACAGTAGGTTATGGATTACTAAACTATGCAGATTGTCGATTGCACAGCAAAGTACGCATAGAATTGGTGTTTGATTTACTAAAAATTTGGCCAAAGTTCCGAAAAATTCCGAGACCTCTGAGTTCGGAATCGGAATCGGAATCGTAACTGCCAGTTCCGATCGGAATCGGAATCGGAATCGGAATTCCGGTCGTTCCCTAATATCAGACACAAAAACTGTCGATAAAGTAAAACAGCCCCTTTTAGCTGTATTTCAGCGCTTTTTTACCATTTTTTGCCGAAAATTGCGATTTTTTTAGTTTTCTAGTGCCTTATCCACCTCCCCGAGAATTTGGGCTCAGAGGCGACGCCTACCCTGAGCGGCGTCTCCGTTAAAGCGGTCACAGTCTGTGGGGATGTTATGTTCCATGCTTCACAGATTTTTTATACCCCGGTTTATGCTTGTCCTGTCCAACCATCCTAAACCGACAACCGGACCATACATGGACACAGACAAAGAACAGAACAGACCATAAAACTAAGCACCACCACATAAAAGCCGAATATTTTTCGCATCACCCCTGTCCAAACGGCCCAAACTGCGTTCTTCTCACGAACTGTCTGTTAAACTGCGGTTGCGGTTGCGGTTGCGGTTGCGGTGCCACGAACCGTCTCCTTGCGTTCGGTTGTTGAACGGCAAATCTCTGTCGATTAAACACCTGCGGGCCATAAAGTGGGGGCGAAGGTACATTAGGAATTTGGACCGGTGGAACGATCGGGTTCGGTTGCTGGGGTTGTGGCCACGGTTGAGGTTGTGGCTGAGGTTGGACAGCAGGAGGCGCCCTGGTGGTTGGTGGAGGGCTTTCTCTCTTAGGGCATGGGCAGTAGTGTGCATCGTTTCCGGGATCGCCTGCCGGGCCAGCCGGGCCAGGACCGCCGTCTTCGCCGAGCAATCCGGGCATTCCTGGGGTTCCCTGAGGTCCAGCCGGACCTAAAAAATCGGTTAAGCAACCCTCTGCACTCCTAAGAGGTTCATTTACCTTGGTTATTTCCTTCTGGCCCTGGGCCACTTGGACCGGGCGACCCGGGAGGCCCCTCTGGTCCTGGCTCCCCCTTGGGTCCTGGGGGACCCATTCCACTTTCCCCGTCCTCTCCAGGGTCCCCTGGTTCGCCTGGAAATCCGTCCTCCCCTGGTGGGCCAGGGTCGCCAGGGGGTCCTTTGTTAGTGCCTGAACCCTTTCCTGGAGCTCCAGGCTCCCCTGGGGCCCCGGGTTCCCCATCGTCTCCTGAAGATCACATCAAACTGTAATGGCTTTACAGTAACCTGAACCCACCGTCAATTCCTGGGTCGCCTGCTGGGCCGGGTTCCCCAGGAGGACAAGGACTGCAGTCTATTCCAGGACTGGGAAACATTTGGTCGCCATGCATGCCTGGTATTCCGGGCACTCCATCCTCTCCGGGTTCTCCAGCCTCTCCGTCCTCTCCTGGAGGACCCTGTGGACCTGGCGGACAGTTGTTGTTTGGATCGCAGTCTGAAGTTGGGTGTAGACCGATTATTTGGGAGGTAAAAGAGGGCTACCGCAGGTTGGAAGGGGTATCGGAGGCGGGTAGGTGGTTTGTTGATATGTTCCGCCTTTGTTCTGTTGCTGATAATTGCCTCCCTTTGAGTTTGGCTGGTATTCGGTTTTGGTCGGCTGTTGGTACTGTTGTTGTGGTTGTTGCTGATGGTATTGACGTTTAATGCGAGAATCAGTTGGCTCCTTGACTAGAGTCTGCCAGATTTTTTCAGTCGTTTCCTGGAAGTAAAACTTAAGATTAGTTTGGAGATAGTGGTTGGTTGTAAGCAGAAATGGGCAAAGAGGGGGCTGGGGGGGGTTGCCCCCCTCAGGCTCTGACCTACCCCCCTCAGCCGGCCGCTACCCCCCTCAGGAACTTTTTGGAAGAATTTTGCATAGAAAATTGTGATAGAAATATGCCTGGATTAGGTGTAAATGAGCTCAGAATAGCATATTTTAACTTATTTTAATGAAAAATAAGCCAAAAAACCTTGATTTTAGCCAAAAATCGGGCTTACCACCCCCCTCAGTCCCCCTCAGGCGCTCCTACCCCCCCCCCTCAGCCCCCCTCAGGAATTGAAAATTCTACCCCCCCCCCTCAGCCGAAATTCTAGCCCATGTCTGGTTGTAAGTGGTACAAGACCTAGACAAATGAATAAAATTATATGCAATCATAGATGTGAGGAGGGAGGGAGAGAAGAGTTTTCCGTCAGGTCGGGAGTCGAGGGGGTTTCGCCCAGAGGGGGTCCAAAATTTCCAAGAGCCTTTTTAGAACGTTTTTCAGTAAGGAGGCTAAAACAAGAAACAATCATCAACATCTATGAAGAAATAAGGGAAAAGGTAAATGTAGTGGTGATTGGTCACAAACTTACATCAAATTCCTTCATGTCTATAGCCATCACTCTTTCCACATTCTCCAATTGAGCGAAAAGAATCGGCAGGCAAATACTCACACTAAGCACTGTGGCTATCCCAAGTACACTAGCCACTGCAGTGAGACTAAGAACTTGCTTAGCGTCAGTGTCCATCCTTACAACTATTCACAACGACTTGACTCCTCAAATCATCGCCTTTAAACCAATGTCCATTAGGCCAAAACTGCGACACGACCTGGTCAATTGAGGCCGGCGCTTTGTAGTCTGCCTAATGTACTCTTAATTGAGTGACACCATAACCTCATACTTCAATGGCAAAAACACGGAGATGTCTCTCTTTGCGTATTGACACAAAACCACAACATTCTTCTCGTAAACTTGATTGTGTTCAAAACAACATTACTTTTACTGTCCCTACGAAAACATCACTGTATGTTATATTATTGGGCATAACACGAAACTGACTTTTTTCAAACCTCCATAACGTTAGACCAATCGCTATTCATTCTTCCTACTTTCTAGTAACTTTGGGTGCATAGGGAAGCCAGTTCTGTCGAAATTCTTGATACTGGGCAGAATACGATGGTTGCTGTTCTCCTGTTGCTGTCGGTTCTGCTTGTTGAGCAGGTTTTTGTTGTAGTATTGGCTGTTGCTGTTGCACTGTTTGCTTTTGTATTCTTTGCTGCAGCTGCTGTTGTGAAGTGAACTCTGGTGGTGGTTGCAATCGTTGCTGATGTGTAAATGGTTGTGGTAATTGTTGTGCAGGAGATACCAGTGGTATTTGTTGCTGTTCCTCTGTTTTTTGTTCACCAGATTGTTGCTGTGATGATTGTTGTTGTGTGGATTTTTGTTCTGCTACTTGTTGTGTTGTAGATTGAGGCCGTAAAGGTTGGTGCAGTGGTATTTGTTGTTGTGGTATCTGCTGCTGTGTAGATTGTTTCAGTGGTATTTGGTGTTGTTGTACTGTTTGCTGTTGAGTGGTTTGTTGTGATGTTTGTTGTTGTGCTGTGTGTTGTTGTGTTTGTTGTGGTTTTTGTTGTTGTACTGCGTGTTGTTGTGTGGTTTGTTGCGGTATTTGTTGTTGTGGTATCTGCTGTTGTGTAGATAGTTGCAGTGGTATTTGGTGTTGTAACGTTTGCTGTTGTGTGGTTTGTTGTTGTGCTGTGTGTTGCTGTGCGGTTTGTTGTTGTACTGCGTGTTGTTGTGTGGTTTGTTGTAGGATTTGTTGTTGGGGTGTCTGCTGTTGTGTAGATTGTTGCAGTGGTATTTGGTGTTGTACCGTTTGCTGTTGTGTGGTTTGTTGTGGTGTTTGTTGTTGTGTGGTTTGTTGTACTGCATGTTGCTGTGTGGTCTGTTGTGGTATCTGCAGTTGTGCAGATTGTAGCAGTGGTATTTGGTGTTCTACTGTTTGCTGTTGTGTGGTTTGTTGTGGTATCTGCTTTTGTGTAGATTGCTGGAGTGGTATTTGGTGTTGTATTGTTTGCTGTTGTGTGGTTTGTTGTGGTGTTTGTTGTTGTACTGTTTGCTGTTGTGTGGTTTGTTGTGGTGTTAGTTGTTGTACCGCATGTTGTTGTGTGGTTTGTTGCGGTATTTGTTGTTGTGGTATCTGCTGTTGTGTAGATTGTTGCAGTTGTATTTGGTGTTGTACTGTTTGCTGTTGCGTAGATTGTTGTAATGGTATTTGTTGTTGCACTGTGTGTTGTTGTGTGGTTTGTTGCGGTATTTGTTGTTGTGGTATCCGCTGTTGTGTAGATTGTTGCAGTTGTATTTGGTGTTGTACTGTTTGCTGTTGCGTAGATTGTTGTAATGGTATTTGTTGTTGCACTGTGTGTTGTTGTGTGGTTTGTTGCGGTGTTTGTTGTTGTGGTATCCGCTGTTGTGTAGATTGTTGCAGTTGTATTTGGTGTTGTACTGTTTGCTGTTGTGTGGTTTGTTGTGGTGTTTGTTGTTGTACCGCGTGTTGTTGTGTCGTTTGTTGTGGTATTTGTTGTTGTGGTATCTGCTGTTGTGTAGATTGTTGCAATGGTATTTGTTGTTGCACTGTGTGTTGTTGTGTGGTTTGTTGTGGTATTTGTTGTTGTGGCATCTGCTGTTGTGTAGATTGTTGCAGTGGTATTTGGTGTTGTACTGTTTGCTGTTGTGTGGTTTGTTGTGGTGTTTGTTGTTGTACCGCGTGTTGTTGTGTCGTTTGTTGTGGTATTTGTTGTTGTGGTATCTGCTGTTGTGTAGATTGTTGCAGTGGTATTTGGTGTTGTACTGTTTGCTGTTGTGTGGTTTGTTGTGGTGTTTGTTGTTGTACCGCGTGTTGTTGTGTCGTTTGTTGTGGTATTTGTTGTTGTGGTATCTGCTGTTGTGTAGATTGTTGCAGTGGTATTTGGTGTTGTACTGTTTGCTGTTGTGTGGTTTGTTGCGGTGTTTGTTGTTGTGGTATCTGCTGTTGTGTAGGTTGTTGCAGTGGTATTTGGTGTTGTACTGTTTGCTGTTGTGTAGATTGTTGCAATGGTATTTGTTGTTGCACAGTGTGTTGTTTTTTTGTGGTTTGTTGTGGAATTTGTTGTTGTACTGCGTATTGTTTTTGTGTGGTTTGTTGTGGTATTTGTTGTCGTGGTATCTGCTGTTGTGTAGATTGTTGCAGTGGTATTTGGTGTTGCACTGCTTGCTGTTGTGCAGTTTGTTGTGGTGTTTGTTGTTGTATTGTATGTTGTTGTGTGGTTTGTTGTGGTATTTGTTGTTGCACGGTTTGCTGTGGTATCTGCTGTTGTACTGCATGTTGTTGTTTGGTTTGTTGTGGTATTTGTTGTTGCACGGTTTGTTGTGGTATTTGTTGTTGTACTGCATGTTGTTGTACGGTTTGTTGCGGTATTTGTTGCTGCATGGTTCGTTGTGGTATTTGTTGTTGTACAGTATGTTGTTGAGTAGTTTGTTGTGGTATCTGCTGCTGTATAGTTTCTTGCACTGGTATTTGTTGTTGCGCTGGTTCTTGTTGAGTAGTTTGCAGTGGTATTTGCCGCTGCACAGCTTGCTGTTGTGTGGATTGTACTGGTGGCATCGGTTGATGTACTTGGGTTTGTGATTTTGTAGTTTGTGTTTGAATCTGTTCAGAACTTTGCTGTTGTGTGAATTGACTTTCTGGCACTTGAGCATGTGCCTCCAACACTACATGTTTTGGTAGTGTGTACTGTTCTCGTGTTTGCAGAACTATTGGACCAGATGAACTCTGGTGTTGTTTTTGTTGTTGCACCGGACCTGTTTGTTGTTGTATTTGCTGTGACGATTGCTGAATAATGTAATGTGGCTGTTTTTCATTTTGCTGAGGTTGTTGTGGTATATATTGTGGCTGTACATAGTGAGGTTGCGTTTGCTGAACTGATTCATGTTGTGCATGTTTAGGCCTCAACCCTTGTTGAGGGTGAGGTTGTGGTGGACTTTGCTGATAAGAAGGAGTCAATGGTTGAGCATGAGGCTGGTGTTCATGTTGAGGCCGTGATTCTGTGTGAGATGCAGCTGGCAGTATTTGAGCTTGTGGTTTGTGAGACAGAGCTGGTAGATGTTCAGTTTGAAGCTGTGGTGCTGGATAGTTCACAGGCTGTGGCTGGGGTTGTTGAGGAGCTTGTGGTGCTGCATAGTTCCAGTTGGCATAAGGCTGGTTTTGAGGTTGAGGGTAGGACTGTGAATAAGTCTGGGGTTGTTCAGAATGAGCTTCCAGATATGGGTGAGTTGGTTGAGGTTGGGGCTGAGGCTGATGTTGAGATAGTGATGCCGGATCGATCACAGTGTGCTGAGGATAAGTTTGTATACTTGGATTTGTCCATTGGTGTTGAGGTTTAGGCTGTGACTGAGCTTCTGGGGTGAGAGGCTGTTGGGGCTGAGGTTGTAGTTGTGGTTGAGGTTGAGGTTGAGGTTGAGGTTGAGGTTGAGGTTGAGGTTGAGGTTGAGGTTGAGGTTGAGGTTGAGGTTGAGGTTGAGGTTGAGGTTGAGGTTGAGGTTGCAGTTGCGGTTGTGGTTGTGGTTGTGGTTGTGGTTGTGGTTGTGGTTGTGGTTGTGGTTGTGGTTGTGGTTGTGGTTGTGGTTGTGGTTGTGGTTGTGGCTGCGGTTGTAGTTGTAGTTGTGGTTGAGGTTGAGGTTGAGGCTCAGCTGGACTGAAAGGTTGAGGCTGTGGTTCAGGCTTTTCATAAAGTGGTTCTTGTGGTTGAGCGGTTCTTCCTGGGCAAGGGCAGTAATGAGCATCATTTCCAGGAGGTCCAGCAGGCCCTGCTGGCCCAGGACCTCCTCTTGGTCCAGGCAAACCTTTTGGCCCTGTGGGACCTGATGGTCCTGAAACCAAAGCTATAATCGATTATCCATCTCATCAACCAGTCAGACCAACCTGGTATTATAGATGCTATATCAGCAGGCAATCCCTTAAGTCCATGTGGTCCTCTTTGCCCAGGTGGCCCAGGGCCACCTTTTGGTCCTGGAGTTCCTACAGCTGACTTGGCGCTTTGGCCAGGACTTCCTGGTTTTCCTGGTTTGCCATCAGTACCTGGCAGCCCTGGTGGACCTTTTTCACCAGGTGGAGCAGCAGCTGTACTTCCTGGCTTCCCTGGTTCACCATGAGGCCCTGGGCGACCATCATCTCCTGCAACTTTTTTTGCTTCTGCTAAGCACAAGTGAGCGCAGAAACAAACCTTTTGGGCCCTTTGGACCAGGTTCTCCTGGCTTTCCTGCAGGGCAAGGAGGGCAAGCCGATGAATCATGTGCTGATGAAATATCTTTTGCATCCACACCTGGGATGCCATCCTTTCCTGGATACCCAGGATCACCTGGTTTACCCTTTGGTCCTGCAGGGCCCCCAGGACCTGGAGCGCATTCTTTCTTTGGAGCGGGACATGCTGAAGAAAACGGATTTGTAGAAATCAGGATTATAACCAAAGTCTTCACATACCACAGGGAGCAGGATTTGAAACCGAACCATAATCCTGTCGCTTTTGTTTCTGTCCTCTGCTGGGTTCAGAAAGCAGTGTTTTCCAAATCTGCTCAGTTGTTTCCTAGAACAGTCAGTCAGTCAGTCAGTCAGTCAGTCAGTCAGTCAGTCAGTCAGTCAGTCAGTCAGTCAGTCAGTCAGTCAGTCAGTCAGTCAGTCAGTCAGTCAGTCAGTCAGTCAGTCAGTCAGTCAGTCAGTCAGTCAGTATTACTTTTGATTAGAGTTTTGTTATGCTTACTGTGATTTAGGCTGATACGGTACAATTTCATTGTCAAAATTTCGTGTTTCTACACTTTCAAAGATAATAAAGCTTAAAAATTCCCAATTACTGCTCGTTTAGCGGATATTTAATATGTAATATTTCTAGATTGAATTGTTTACAAGGTATATGTATTACTAATATACAGTATAGATAAAAAAAATGTCCCATCGCTTTTTCGGCCTTCACTCAAACGTTTCGTTCTCAGTCACTTCTTTACCGATTTGGCTCAAATTTTCAGCAAAAATTAACAACATGGTTGGCTAAATATTCTGCAAGTGTGGTGCCAAAATTCCGACTCATACTGGTTTTATGACCCGAAAACTAGGAATGAGGGTGGTCCACACAAATTTAATTTTTTTCGGTAAATACAAGGAGTACAGGCCTGAAACTTGCAGGAATGATTGGTGTTGCTATTGGGCATAACATACTAAGCGGGCAGCCCTGTAGCTCAAAGGGCACCAAAATGGGGGAATTTCAAAAACATGACCAAATATGACTTTTCTTCGTAAAACCGGCAAAATGACGATTCTAAAGATTTTCAATTTTCAAAAAACGCTGCAGGGATGGTTACTATGGTGTGGAACAGAGCTTAAATATCAGGTTCATTTATTTGTCGAACTTCCTGCTACAATCTATGTTGATTAACAACAGATTCATTGCTTTGATTCTAGAAGGTGCAGATTTCTTAACTATGGGATTTTCACTCATGTTTTTGAAATTCCTCCATTTTAGTGCCCTTTGAGCTACAGGGCTGCCCGTTTAGTATGTTATGCCCAATGGCAACACCAATCATTCCTGCAAGTTTCAGGACTGTATTCCTTGTATTACCGAAAAAAAATAAATTTGCGTGGACCACCCTCATTCCTAGTTTTCGGGTCATAAAACCAGTATGAGTCGGAATTTTGGCACTAAACTTGCAGAATATTTAGCCAACCATGTTGTTAATTTTTGCTGAAAATTTGAGCCAAATCGGTAAAAAAGTGACTGAGAACGAAACGTTTGAGTGAAGGCCGAAAAAGCGATGGGACATTTTTTTTATCTATACTGTATAATTAACGTGCATTAATTAAACATTTTAACCACCAACCTCAAATTCGGACATATCCTTGGAAATCATCAGTTCGACATCCTCCAACTGAGTGTAGAGTATCGGCAATGTAACAGAAACGCTTAGTACAGTTACTAGTCCGAGTACACTAGCCACAGTAGCGGCACTTAGCAAGTGTTTGTAATCGGAATCCATCTTCCCGAAGACTAAACCAACACCAAATGACTAGCGATCTCTTTTGAACAAATTTATGTCATGGGTTTAATGTGGCATTGACCTGACTGACACACAAACAACGATATGTTTTTTATCACAACCGTTGACCTCGTTCACTTTAAAACTACACTTGGGCCGTGTTCTGAAACGACCTCGAGTAGTGACTTCGCAGCGCCGGCGAATCCTGCACCCCACAAATGAAGCCGACCTTAACTTCATCGACCACGAACGAAGCAAATTTCTGCGCCACGAACTTTTGGTGTGAGGTGGGATGAGCCAATCGCTCAATCAGCACCAGTCGCATTGTCTCTCGCACAGCCTGCCACTCACTATTGCGCAAGTTGACCCCGTGTTGAAAGTGGATATGACCTGCGTCCCGCAGTCGCATGGTCACCTGCCGTCGGGGTCGTCCCATGGCCAACATAGTCACCACCTCTGTTATGAATTGGCTGAGGACACGAACTTGAGCTTGC
Source organism: Sabatieria punctata (assembly GCA_030248155.1). NCBI lineage: Eukaryota > Metazoa > Nematoda > Chromadorea > Araeolaimida > Comesomatidae > Sabatieria > Sabatieria punctata. The sequence continues at coordinate 54,776 of JASANB010002592.1, forward strand.
AATTTAGCTGAATTTATGAACAGCTCGTCTATGTCCGAGTCGATGAATAGGGGAGTGCTGGGTGGCAGAGAGTTCTCTGAAAGTGACTAATTTATTCTGTTTACATGTTTATGGTTTTTATATTCTCTTTTACTTGTTCTCTGGTAAGCATTTTGGTTTTGTTGTGCTGTGCTGTGTCTGGGTTGGTTTTGTTATGTTTGCTTTGATTGTGTTTTTCTTGTTGGTTTTGTAGCTTGGAATGTGTCTTCGTTTAAGATCAATGCTTTAGATTTGATGCTTAGTTTGTTTGAATGTAGATTTGTGGTGTTCTGTCGTTTTGTTTGTTGGGAGTTACTGCTATTAAATCTTTTGTTCTGTTCTACTGAGGGACAGCGTCCAGTTTTGATGTTCTGTTGTGTTCTGTGTTGCAAGCAAGTAAGTTTGTTCAATAAAGCCTGCAATTTCTGTTAGAACGAAGGGCGAGTTGGACCGGCACCTTACCTACCTATATTCAGAAAAATTAAAATATTCTAACTTTCCGTGAATGCGAGCCAAACACTGTGACTCTATAATTTCAAAAGGCGAGTTACTCCAATTATGCACAACTCTATGTGCGAAGAAGCTTTGCTCACATCAAGACGAAAATGCTTAATTGACTGAAAAAGTTTTAAACTGTGACCTGTACAAGATTCAGTGACAAACGTACATAAAAAACCACTAAACAGTTGGATGGTATTCATTCAGTTTGCTTTGATTTTGCGGTTTTGGATTTTCGCTTGGATCGGAATAGGTTGGGTTGTTAGGTTTCTTGGTGTAATTAGTTAGGACTTTGGTTTTTTATGGTTGTTGGGGGTTGTTATGATTTTTTTTGGTTTTTCGTTGTATCGTGTTCCTGTTTCTGTTATATGTGTGGTTCGGCATGTTTCATTCTATAGTGAGACTTCTTTGTCTTGATGTTTCGTTTCGGTTAATTTCTGCTATACTACTTTTCTATTATCATTATTGTTGTTATAATAGTTGTGTAGTCTGTTCTGTATAAATTCGTTCTATAAGTAAATCAAGCAACCTTGAGCGTTGGCAATTTTTCCAGTTGCCATGAAATGTTTGAGCAGTCCGGGATTAATATCAAAGCAGGCTCTCAACATTTTGTCTGCCATGTGTTCCATATCAACGTGTTCACACAGCTGACACAACACCTTAATCTGACGTTTGTTCAGAAACTGTTTTTTATACAGAAGCGTCATGGCCGTTTGTTGGTCCTTCTTGCTCCAGCGAGAGAAAATCAGCCAATTAGTTGCGCTGCAAGGACACAAATCAACAAGTTTTTGGGCGAATTTTCCATTTCAACAGACCTGTGCAAAACCACCAACAAATTGGTAACATCGATCATATAGGTGAAGACTGCACTTTGCGATACATCGGTTTCGGTCAGTTCAAGAATGTTGACCATAGTGGGACCAGTATAGCAGACCAAAAATTTGAATATCATGATGGTCAACAGTGTGGCTGTCCGGTCACGTGGCGTACAGAAACACTAAACTCAGCAACTCCGTAGACTATGTTACGTGGACTGGTACATCTACGGCAAAAGCGGGGCTCAATGCACGCAAATACTCGGAGATTTCTGCTTATAAGACCACCATAGTTAGAAGCAGACATGGGCAAAGGGCGTCTGAGGGGGGTTGGCCCCCTAAGGCTCTGACCTCCCCCTACTCAACCGGCCGCTACCCCCTCAGTAATTTTTTGGAAGAATTTTGGATAAAAAATTATGATAAAAATATGCCTGGATTAGGTGTAAATGAGCTCATAATAGCTAATTTTAACTTATTTTGATGAAAAATAAGGCAAAAAACCTTGATTGTAGCCAAAAATCGGACTTTTTCGCTTACCACCCCTTCAGCCCCCTCAGGAGCTTCTACCCCCCCCCCACCTCAGGAATTGAAAATTCTACCCCCCCCCCCGCCTCAGCTGAAATGCTAGCCCATGTCTGGTTAGAAGACAATGGTCTTGTAATAAGTTTGTTTGTTTGTGTGTTTAGATTCCACTGTCCTTTCGGATAGGTCAGGACACACGCTCTCTTATTAGAGTCTTTCAATAAAGTGTTCCTGCCTACAAACAACCCTCCTCTTTCCTGTCATAAGGTGCTTAGGCAGCGCCGGTTCGGTTGCCATTTACCTACTGGCCATCACCGGCTTTCGGCGGTCTGGGTTGGGTTTTACGTCGACTACTTCCAGTCGCTTCGACCGGTTTCGAACATACAAACAACCGCTCTCGCAGATGCCGTAGTTTGTAACTGGTTCTATTAGTAACCTGACTCTTTAGGGATTAAGGTCTATGTCCATAATAAGATTGGTTAAGCTCTAGAATTTGGGAAAGCTTGGAAGAAGGGTGGGTTTATGAGATCCACATGCTAATATGGGTAAACTGTATCAAATTTCTTAGTCAAAAAACTTTCCCACCCCTCTCCGAAGTTTTGCGAAGTTTTCTCACACACGCCACCCCCTAACTGAGTTTCGAAATTTATGGACGGCCTCTAGCCCATGTCTAAAAGACTACTGTAAAATAGTCACTTTAATCTGGGTTGCCAAGCTAATCGGCATGTATGAGTTACGTCATTAGCAGCTGCATAGCATGTCAGGGTGGTAATTACAGCGAACGCCTTGATTAATTTTCTGCTGATTGCGTACATATATAACGCACTTAGTTTTGCATCTCCGGGCAGAAAAACAGAAAAACAGGTTACAGACTGGGTGGGCACAATCTTATTTGCTCCGATCCTAACCCGTGTGCACTGTACAATGTACCGCATTCTGCTAGGGGTACTAGAAATAGGGGTACTATAAACAGCACAATAGGGTAGGTATCCAATGTACTGCTACTCACTTTTAAAACCACCCTTTGGGGGCGGACAAAAAGTACGTAATAGCATGAGGGGAGGGGGCTTCGCAAAATGATTACGGTGGGTGTTGGGGATTTTATTACGCAATTTTTTAAAGTACAGAAATCACTGAAGTGGCCATAATTTTCATTGTTTTTACGTACAGTACAAGTACATGTAGTCTCGATTTGAAGTCATTGGCTTACATTTTATCAATTTCACTTAGATTAGATTAGATTAGAGGGCAGCTACCGGTTAAGTCAACTACCGGTTTCCAATTTTTCAAATACTAAAGAACACCAACCAAGGTGACCTTTGAGATATTATTAAGAGTTTAAGGGTATAGCACTTATCGACTCAATCTTTTATGACTATCCATCAGTAGTAAAGTGATATGGCAGCAGTACTGTTATTTTAATATATTAATATTAAAATAAAACTATTATTAATAGTGCCATTTTAATAGTATTAAATCTATATTAATATTAAAATAGAGGGCCTACAATTATATTAAATTAAATTAAAAATACAAAGAGGGGCTGAATATTAAAATTTATTTTTAATAGTATTTTAATAGCATTTTAATAGTTTGACCTTGTTTGACAATGAAGGAGTTACCTACAATACTAGAATTTAAATCAGAATTTTTACCTCAGAAAATGATAAAAATTGAAGGTGTCTGACCGCCCTCTGAATCTCGAATCTTGGAATAGCCATGACTAACAAAAGGACCTTAATCTACTCAATAACCTATGTAACAGTCTTTTCCTGTCAAAAATGTCTCTATAACTATGCATCAATCTTTTCTTTCAAATTTTGATGCCTAGGTTCTGTTCGAATTCGAATATCTTAACAGGTCGTCTGCGGAAGGGGGACGGGTCAGGTCTGGTCTGGTTTGGTGGGTCTGGCGCCGGCCGGGGGGGTCTGAGCCCAAATTTTGGGAGGGGGTTTGGCACTAAAAAACGCTCAAAAATCACAAAAAATCGCAATTTTTCGGCTAAAATCGTCAAGAATCGCTAAATTGAGCTGAAATACAGCTAGAAAGTGCTGTTTTACTGGCGATTTTGGCAATTTTTATGTCTGAAATTGCAGAAAATCGCAAAAAGTGGTCTCGAGGGAGGGGTCCCCATCCGGGGGGTCTGGCCTAACTCGAGTGGGGGGCAGACCCCCAGACTCCTCTGTTACATGTATGCTTAAAACCATGTTCAGACAAAGTCATTTTAAAAAGAATGGTCATGAATTTACAGAGAAAAATGCTTCTAAGTTGGATCTCTGATTAAATTTTTAACTTACACTAGCAATTTCAAGCAAAAGATATTGTTTCATCAATTCGCTAAAGTGTGTCCAAAACTTTTTAAGTTCATTTTAGAATCTACTATTAAAATGCTATTAAAATACTATTAAAATTGTTATTTAATAGTATTAATATTAAATCTAAATTAAAATTAGCACGGGACTATTATATTAATATTAAATTAAAATTAAAATCGGCTAGTTCTATTATATTAATATTAAATTAAAATAAAATTTCACTATTAAAATAACAGTAGGCAGCAGTCGCAAAATCCAATACTTTTGGTTCCATCAGTAACAAGAAGCCACCAAATAATGGCTTATACTCTACGTAAAACGAAGACTTAATTATACGTACTGTACGTACATGTAGTTGTAGCTCATCGATAAAGAAAATTAAGAAACCTATCAATATCTTACTGTATACAGATGTTCCTTTATTAAAAACAAAAACACAAAAATTTCAACTCCAACTCTGGGAAAATTGAAATTTCGGGCGGGAGCTAGCCAAATTATTACGGGCTCGGAAAATATCACCATTGGCTGGACGTAGGCAAGTTATTCTGGGCAGTAGGTATCTTACCACCTAGGAGTTGAGCGAGCGATGTAACCGTTACGGACCTCCTAAGGTTGATTAAAGCCTCGGGTAAACCTAACCGCTAGATACCACCAAGGCTGGTTGAGCCTTGTGTTGGTGATAGCATCCGAAATGAAGAGAGATGATATGGGGATATGAAATGGACAAGTTGGTCTGATCATAGGGCCGTTCAGCCCCCCCCCCCCCAATATATCGGATCGGATCGGAATATCACCAGCGATTATCAATGGAGGGGGTGGAGGGGAGGAAAATGGACAAAAACACGATTACACGCTCCTTACCTGAAACGCCCGAGCTTCCAAGCTTTCTGCTGATTGGGTCTTGAGCAAAGAATAGCGTATACACATGGTTCGTGCAGTTACCATCAGCACAACAAAGAAGGGCAGCGGAGACAGAAAGATCATATAACAAACAACCCGGTAGAAGAGTAGAAACCACTTTTTTTGTCGCAGCGCACTCTGTGCTATTTGCGGCAGTTGCCCCCCATCGTCCGGCAGCCGACACGGCTGTATGGTGAGTTCAAACATGGCCGGAATGTTGACCAACACAGTTCCGACCAGAATTAATATGCAAATGAGCCGGGCCGAGCGGACCTTGCGCTCCCGGTGTTGAAATGGCTGCGAGATGGCTAAATAGCGCTCCACGCATATTGTTATCACCGTCCACACACTGCCGGTCATTGTTAGGTTGACCAGTGGGTAGAATATCTGAAAATGGACAACAAATAGATTAATAATATCTGGCAATGGACAACAAATAAATTAATAATATCTGAAAATGGACAACAGATAGATAAATTAATAATATCTGAAAATGGACAACAAATAGATTAATAATATCTGACAATGGACAACAGATAAATTAATAATATCTAAAAATGGACAACAAATAAATTAATAATATCTGACAATGGACAACAGATAAATTAATAATATCTGAAAATGGACAACAAATATATTAATAAGTGCAACTGGTGCCAAAAGGGGAGGGTTGTTGTTAGGGAGACCTTGTGTCTCTTCCTGCTCTATAGCAGTTGGCTACTCCTAGTCCGAATGGACAAAAAGTTACAACAACAACAACAACTATATAGTATGGGATGGTATTGGGTGGTAGATATTTGGGATTGAGTTTCTTGTTCCCCGGAGTCCAATACTGATTGCGACCTTAAGGATCTTCAAAATTCTATCTATGGCTCAGAACTAATGGTCCATTGCAGTTTAAAACATAATCAGCAGACACTCTAAAGAAGTGTTTTATCCATTTCAAAATCAGCTGCGATCTTTTCCACAAACCACTTGTAAGTTTGCAACAGGTCATCCGATGAAGAGGAAAAGCATTGGCCAAATTCTGTGGGGGCTTTAAGCGGAAAAACGCTCAAAAATCCAAATTTTGGCCGAAAAGCGTCTAAAACGGCAATTCTGATAGCCGAAATTAAAACCGGTTGCAAAAAATTGCTCCAAAAACTAAGTAGAAATAGCCAAGAGGGCTGAAAAAATCTGGCATAGATAAGCAAAAACTCACCACATAGCAATAGGTGAAGGGACCGTTCCATGGTTTCGAACCACCGGACAACAAGGTGGCCAGACCATAGAAGCCAAAAGTACTGGCCAGTAAAGCAATGTCCCAAATGCTCAACGCCATCAAGTACTGTATAAGTCTGGCAGCAGTGCTCTCGGCGGAGCGGAGTTTCCTCAACGAATAGACACTTCCGCACAAGCCAAAAACCACCAGACAAGCAGTAGCCACTCCGTTTATTCCAAAGGTAGCCCAACTTTTCTCGCCGGTCGGCAGGCACGGCATGACGGCGGTCGGCGTGCGATTGTTCTGCTCCATCGCGCACGTACCAGCTGCAGCGAATAGAAATAGATTTAGAGAGCGATGTGGAACCGGCTGAAAAGTTAATTGCTAATCGGCAGTTAATTACTAGAAGCCGGCAGAGCAGGCCGCCGGCCGCCCGATGAAACGGTAGCCCCGGCTGTTGACACAGCTCCGGCCGCTTTGATCGATTAACCGCTTCCTGCGTGCACTTTCAGATAGGAATAATTTTGAAGATTATTAGACTGCCTGCCTTATTATGGGATCTTTAAGTTTTCTAGAATCTTGACTGCACTTGGCGCACTCTTTTCAAACCAACCATCACAAATGTTTAGAGCAGGTCAGGCTTAGGCTTATTCAGACATGGGCCCCATTTTGACTGGCTTAGGCTTACGTTTACGCTTAGGCTTAGGCAGACAGGCTTCGCTTATTCAGACATGGGCCCCATTTTGACTGGCTTAGGCTTATGCTTAGGCTTAGGCTTAGGCTTACGTTTACGCTTAGGCTTAGACTTGATATACCAAAAAGTCCGATTTTTAACAAAAATCAAGGCATTTTCGAGCATTTTTCTTTGAAATAGTAGGTGAAAGTAAGCTATTATGAGCTCATTGAAGCCATGTCTCGGCTTGGACTTATGGCTTAATGGCTAAGCTTACAGTGTAGTTTAGGTTTACAGTTCTGGACTGGGGTGTTAGCATCGATAAAAACTTTAGCCAGGTCGGACTGTGTTTAATAAAATTGGCTTTTGAGTAATTAATCAGATTAGACGAATAGGTTTTAATAGAGTTTCATTACTTGTACTTGTACTTTACTGACGTACCAAACGAATAAGGAGGCAATATAACATACCCGGTTATAGCAAGGATGGCAGGAAAGTTAAATTTAGCAGTAGCTAGCGAAGCAGGAAGCAGAGAAAGAGAGAGAGGGAGAGGGAGAGGGTTGGAAAATGGATAGATGTATGAGAGCTCAATAAACTATAGGGCGAAGTTGACGGGCCAATACAAACTGGCCCCCAGACGGCTGCAGCACCATATAAAGTCAATTAACTCCGCTGCACAGTCTAAGACGTGCAATGGAGGGGAGAAATTGCTGGCAACACGCTAAACGGACTATTAGCGGCACATAGAACACCACTTAGCTGTGCACAAAGAGCTCGCTTTATAAATGCAAGTCAATTATTGAATGATAGATTCAGATTTTGTCAACAAGTCCAGCTAGCAAGTTAGAGTGCGAACCGGTATTGGGTATTGGCATTGGGACGTTTTCCAGGCACTGTTGTTATACACACACACATAAACATTTACCTTACAGAAAAATACACATTGGGTTTTGGGGGAGGGGGGTAGGGGGGGTTTCCTCAGATGGGGGGTCGAGGGAGGTTTCGTCCAGAGGTGGGGTCCAAAATTTCAAAAAGCTCCAGAACGCCTGGAAATGCGTTTTTAGCACGTATTTTTCCAGTAAGGATGCTAAAAATCGCAATTTTAAGCTGCCAAATAGCTTTTTACAGCTAAAAACAAGCAAAAAATGACAAAAAGGGCTTCCAAAAACACCGATTTCTCTTAAATATCAGCAGTGGAATTTTAAATTAGGTTAATTTAATAAATTAGGTTTCCAAAGGCTTTTCAAGTGAATTTTAGGCTAAAAATTAGTGATTTCTGACCCAGTTTGTTAATACTGGAGCCACCACTAGTACTTGTATTTTTTGGTCGGGGGGGTCCCTTAACCTGTATCGGGGGGGAGGGGGGTGAGGGGGGGTTTGGCCTTTCCAGCTGGGGGGAGTAACCCCCCAAAACCCCCCTAGTACATGTATGGTTTTGAATATGTATGCAAATTCACATACATATTGAAAATTTTGATACACATTAGTACACAAACAGTACTTAAAGTGTGTATTTTAGTGTATGTGTAATGGATCGGTAAAATTGATAAAGTATGCAACAGAATTCGAAGAATGTTTTTAGGGAGTTATAATCTCATAAAGACTTAGAATGACCCTAAGTAATTCAATTTCAAAACCATGCAAGTTATCAAACAGTTTTCAAACGAAAGCTTTGGATTTTCTAGTATTTTTGCACAAAATCTGGCGAAAAGTTTGCAATTTCAGTACGATACACATGCACCTGCACACAAATCATACATGTAACAGGTTTCCGCCCAGAGGGGGTCTGAAAAAAGCTCCAAAAGGCGTGGAAATGCGTATTTAGCACGTTTTTTCAGTAAGGAAGCTAAAAATCGATATTTTAAGATGCCAAATAGCGTTTGAGAGCTAAAAACAAGCAAGGAAACGATCAAAAAGGGCTTCCAGAAAAACACCAATTTCTCTTAAATAACAGCAGCCAGCGGGAACACCAAATTCCATACATGTACTAGGGGGGGTTTGGGGGGTTACTCCCCCAGCTGGAAAGGCCAAAACCCCCCTCCCCCCCTCGAGACAGTTTAAGGGACCCCCCCCCCCCCGACCAAAAAATACAAGTACTAGTGGTGGCTCCAGTATTAACAAACTGGGTCAGAAATCACTAATTTTTAGCCTAAAATTCACTTGAAAAGCCTTTCGAAACCGAATTTGGCGCTTCCACTGCTGATATTTAAGAGAAATCGGTGTTTTTGGAAGCCCTTTTTGTCATTTTTTGCTTGTTTTTAGCTCTAAAAAGCTATTTGGCAGCTTAAAATTGCGATTTTTAGCATCCTTACTGAAAAAAAACGTGCTAAAAACGCATTTCCAGGCGTTCTGGAGCTTTTTGAAATTTTGGACCCCACCTCTGGACGAAACCCCCCCTCGACCCCCCATCTGAGGAAACCCCCCCAACCCCCCTCCCCCCAGGTCGGCCCGGAGCTGTTACATGTATGGTAATAAGTCAATCCGCCGAACGGGATGGGGTTGGGCGTCTGGCAAAAATCAAATCTGTATCAAATAAAATTTCAGAATTTGGGTACCAAGCAAATTAATAGCGAGTTATTTTCTTCTGAAGACAGAGCAAGCAATTTAATATTTATTAAATTTTGAAATAAATTTATTTGGAAACACTAGTTGTTTCCCTAAATTGTTCCCACTCTACAAATCAGTATCACCTTTCTAATATTCTACTGCACCATGAAAACAGGACTTTTCTAATTATTATAACTTACATACAGCCGCTGCTCTGCATTGGATAAGGCATCATTATTACCTTTTGGAGAGCCTAAACAATGGCAGCTGATTATAGTAGTCCTTATATAGCCTAACAGCGGAGAGCAGAGGAGACGAAGACAAGACACTGACCTAACAGCTGCATAAGCTAGGCTTGAGGAGCCTGATGAGATCATGAGGCCGGGGGATTAATAAGAAAATCGACCTCTGGGCTTCTGCTTCACGCTGATGCGGGCTTTGGCCGGTGCAAAAAAAAGTTGCTAAGGTTTCTAATAGAAAATGCAAGAAAGTAGATAGCATACATACATTCTACACTACATGTAAGGAGCCATCATCCGCAATAGGGCAACGGGCTAGAGTTTCCAGGGACAGCAGGCAGAGTAGTAAATTCATGGAAGATCTCCCCAGCCAGACATAGACGTCTTTTTAACGCGAAACCGCACATTGGGATACAGTAGTCTAGAGAAAAGCTACTCATACATGTATTAAGGAGTTTGGGGGTTACCCCTAGCTAGCTATAAAGGCCAACCCCCCCCAAATGGGCCGTCCATAAACGACGTCGTCCCAAAATCCCGATTTTTCGGAACCCCCTCCTTCCAAAATCGCCTTGCGTCGTTTCTTGGGACCCCTCCTGTAAGCCGACGTCGTTTTCCTTTTACAACCCTCCGATAAAAATGCAGTACATACAGTACTGTCATGTTTTCTTGTTGCCATACTGCGTAATCAATTGAATAAATCCCTACTAACCACTCTGGGAACATTTTCTATATTTAGAAGCTTTGCCAAGAATGTACAAAATTCCCAATAATTCCGAAAAAAGCGACGTCGTTTTTAGCTAACCCCCTTCCCGTCCTGGTGCGTCGTCTATCGTCGCATTTCAGCCGACCCCCCTCCCCCTCTGGAACGATGTCGTTTATGGACGGCCCCATAGTGCTATACTTTTATAAACTCTCAATAAGATGTCAAAGGTTATTGGTGTCATTTAGCATTTGAAAAATTGGAAAGCCCTCACTTTAAACGGTAGCTGCCCTCTAATCTACACATTGATCTAAGTGAAATTGATAAAATGTAAACCAATGACTTCAAATCGAGACTACATGTACCTACATGTACTGTAAGAATGGCCACTAACATCCGCATTTATGTTATTGCAAAAATTATGTAATAAAATCGCCAACCGTAATAAGTAGCAATCATTAGGCGAACCACTTTCCCCTCACGCGATTACGTCATTTTTGCACCCCCAATATTCATGGCATTTTAGCGCGTTTTGGAAAATAGTAAACACCCACGTACGTACATATGTAACTCACTGACTGACTAACTGAGAGCTTGAATTGCAAGAAAGACTGGGTACATTAGCTGTGACAGACTGGATTAAGAGTCAGTCTCTGAACTGATCGAGTTTTGGCCCTTTGCCTTATTCAGACCCAAAATTGAAACTTTGGCCTAGAGAGCTGTAAGTTGGTACACTAATACATATCGATGGGTTATGTAACCACCGCAAAGGATTTCCCGATTCGACGCTCCACGCTCGAGATACAGCCGTCTGAAAATCGGCTCGCTTAACTATGGGGCAAAAATTTCGAACTTGAATTTCTTTCCTGCTAAAAACAGTTGGGACCTAGAATTTGGGGATTTTACGTAACTTTTAGAGTACTTTAAGAATTTTTGGTCGGTTTTCGATTTTGACGAAAAAATTTTTTTTCGACCCTCTTCCCGCCCCCCTAGCTCGTCTGGAACCCCCCATATATGGGTTTTTTTATTTCAGATTATTGTAGCGCCATTTGTTGGCTACAGATCGGTGCCAAGCACGATAGCCCGCGACCCGGGGTTTTGGAGTAAATTGACTTCAAATGGCTGAAATCGCATTTTTTTCCAGTTTTACTATGGGACAAAATTTCGAACTTGAATTTCTTTCCTGCTAAAAACAGTTGGGACCTAGAATTTGGGGATTTTACGTAATTTTAAGAGTACTTTAAGAATTTTTGGTCGGTTTTCGATTTTGACGAAAAAAATTTTTTTCGCCCCCTTCCCGCCCCCCTAGCTCGTCTGGAACCCCCCATATGTGGTTTTTTTATTCCAGATTACTGTAGCGCCATTTGTTAGCTACAGATTGGTGCCAAGCATGATAGCCCACGGCCCGGGGTTTTGGAGTAAATTGACTCCAAATGGCTGAAAATCGCATTTTTTTTCCAGTTTTACTATTGGTCAAAATTTCGAACTTGAATTTCTTTCCTGCTAAAAACAGTTGGGACCTAGAATTTGGGGATTTTACGTAACTTTTAGAGTACTTTAAGAATTTTTGGTCGGTTTTCGATTATGACGAAAAAATATTTTTTCGACCCCCTTCCCGCCCCCTAGCTCGTCTGGAGCCCCCCCCTATGTGGGTAATTTTATTTCAGATTATTGTAGCGCCATTTGTTAGCTACAGATTGGTGCCAAGCACGATAGCCCACGGCCCGGGGTTTTGGAGTAAATTGACTTCAAATGGCTGAAAATCGCAAATTTTGTCCCATAGTAAAACTGGAAAAAATCTGATTTTCAGCCATTTGAAGTCAATTTACTCCAAAACCCCGGGTCGCGGGCTATCGTGCTTGGCACCAATCTGTAGCTAACAAATGGCGCTACAATAATCTGAAATAAAAAAACCCACATATGGGGGGTTCCAGACGAGCTAGGGGGGCGGGAAGGGGGTCGAAAAAAATTTTTTCCTCAAAATCGACAACCGACCCAAAATTCTTAAAGTATTCTAAAAGTTACGTAAAACCCCCAAATTCTAGGTCCCAACTGTTATTAGAAGGAAAGAAATTCAAGTTCGAAATTTTGTTCCACAGTAAAACTGGGAAAAAATGCGATTTTCAGCCATTTGAAGTCAATTTACTCCAAAACCCCGGGCCGTGGGCTATCGTGCTTGGCACCGATCTGTAGCCAACAAATGGCGCTACAATAATCTGAAATAAAAAAAACCTATATAGGGGGGGGTTCCAGACGAGCTAGGGGGGCGGGAAAGGGGTCGAAAAAATTTTTTTTCGTCAAAATCGAAAACCGACCAAAAATTCTTAAAGTACTCTAAAAGTTACGTAAAATCTCCAAATTCTAGGTCCCAACTGGTTTTAGCAGGAAAGAAATTCAAGTTCGAAATTTTTGTCCCATAGTTAAGCGAGCCGATTTTCAGACGGCTGTATCTCGAGCGTGGAGCGTCGAATCGGGAAATCCTTTGCGGTTTTACATAACCTATCGATATGTATTAGTGTACCAACTTACAGCTCTCTAGGCCAAAGTTTCAATTTTGGGTCTGAATACTAAAACTCGATTGGTCCAGAGACTGACTCTTAAAAGCTGTCAATAAAGAGCTTGCTGCAAGCTGTGCGCGTACGTACACTAGCATACTAACCAATTAATGACTCGGTCTCATGATTCATCTACACTCACTGGCTCTAGCTACGTATAATTAAAGGAGTTCTAATAGAGGCAGTAAGTCACTTACGTCAGGGTTGCCCCATCGGGGGGTAGGCTGCCAGCATTTGGGGGTGAAAACTTCATCTCTGAGAATTTGGAACTTTTTTTGGGGATTGGGGGAATTTGCGAAAATCTAGGCGATTGGGGTTTTTAGAATTTTCTTCAGACAAACTTTGGAATTATACAGTATAGATAAAAAAAAATGTCCCATCGCTTTTTCGGCCTTCACTCAAACGTTTCGTTCTCAGTCACTTCTTTACCGATTTGGCTCAAATTTTCAGCAAAAATTAACAACATGGTTGGCCAAATATTCTGCAAGTGTGGTGCCAAAATTCCGACTCATACTGGTTTTATGACCTGAAAACTAGGAATGAGGGTGGTCCACGCAAATTTAATTTTTTTCGGTAATACAAGGAGTCCAGGCCTGAAACTTGCAGGAATGATTGGTGTTGCTATTGGGCATAACATACTAAGCGGGCAGCCCTGTAGCTCAAAGGGCACTAAAATGGGGGAATTTCAAAAACATGACGAAATATGACTTTTCTTCGTAAAACCGGCAAAATGACGATTCTAAAGATTTTCAATTTTCAAAAAACGCTGCAGGGATGGTTACTATGGTGTGGAACAGAGCTTAAATATCAGGTTCATTTATTTGTCGAACTTCCTGCTACAATCTATGTTGATTAACAACAGATTCAGTGCTTTGATTCTAGAAGGTGCAGATTTCTTAACTATGGGATTTTCACTCATGTTTTTGAAATTCCCCCATTTTAGTGCCCTTTGAGCTACAGGGCTGCCCGCTTAGTATGTTATGCCCAATAGCAACACCAATCATTCCTGCAAGTTTCAGGACTGTACTCCTTGTATTACCGGAAAAAAATAAATTTGCGTGGACCACCCTCATTCCCAGTTTTCGGGTCACAAAACCAGTATGAGTCGGAATTTTGGCACTAAACTTGCAGATTATTTAGCCAACCATGTTGTTAATTTTTGCTGAAGATTTGAGCCAAATCGGTAAAGAAGTGACTGAGAACGAAACGTTTGAGTGAAGGCCGAAAAAGCGATGGGACATTTTTTTTGATCTATACTGTATTTACTACAAGGGATGAATCAATATTCAACGTATTTGTCTGAAAAAAATATAATGCCATCAAAAATCGAGGTTTTTATATGTTATGTACTGTATATCTTGAACAATTTTTTAGGAGCTTTCAAAATCTTAATTTTGGAAATTCTTTTGGAACAGTGTAAAATATTAGTAATATTGAGTACATAGACTACGCGTCATTATATCAAAATGTATATGCTGTTTAGAATGAACGTGAAGTGAAGTAAAATGTTGTGTTAAAATCGTGTGAAAACTTGAAACATAATTTTAGAAAATTTCATTCGTGATTCTGTAGTTGACCAGGTTGCTGGTCGTCGAAATACAATTCACAATTTTGTTGTACCTGTGCTAAATTTCATTATTTCTGATTCTCAAATTATCTCTAATGCTATAATCTGAATGAAATTCAGCTTCCGGTAGCTCTAAGTACATTTTAAGTCTGGGGGGAATTGTACAGATTTTGGAGATTTTCTGGGGGAATTTTGTTTCTGATTTAGGGTTTTTTCGACTACAGACCTGGCAATACTGACTTCTCTTCTAACCGCAGGCTGGTCTACTGACGCGGAAGTTATGGTTTTTAGGCGTTCAGAGGCAAAAGTCGCCCACCGACAACCCGACTAGCCAATTGTTAATTGAGTTTGGCGGTCGGAAAAGCAATTCATTTGCATATGTCACGTAGCTAGCCGAGCGCAGCGACTACTGGAATCCCTTGAGTCCCTATGCAACAGGCAGAGAATGTAAGAAAGCAATTTTTCTAAACTATATTTTATATTCCCTCAGGTATATACGTATATGTACTGTATAGGCCATTCAGAATCCACTTGGTTTGTGTTTTGTGCAAAAATTTTCCATTCTCTTGACATAGTCTTGGTGGTTTCAGCACGAAAGCTATCACGTCGTACTACGGTAGTTAAGTTGCTAAGCTGGAAGTGGCGTAGTTACGCAGCTGTTTTTCGTTACAGAATATAAAAAGTAGGCTAAATATTGCAGGCCCGTCTAATGGTTCTAAAATAAATGCATGCATTTCACTGTTTTCACTGCAGTTCGCCTGTCAGTTGTTCAATACCGGATTTCCCAAATGCGTGTACGCATTCCGATTACAAATGCGTAGGAGTTTGCGTATACGCATTGCAAAAACTAATGCGTATATTTTGCATATTGCTTATGCGTAATGCGTAATCTCAGAAACATTCCGAAATTTTACTGAACAGCTTTTTGGGCTCTACAGTATGCTGTTTAGGTATCTAAGTTTATAATCCACGTTTTTTGAGACATACTTGGGACTTGATGATAAATTCCTGACCTTGAAGAATTGCAGTATAGTATGTACGTACGTACAGTACGTATGTTTCAAACAGGCAAGCGATATGCACTTTCCATTCCTACAAAAAGTTTGTTTGAATGTTCATTTCAAGAAGAAGTCTAGTAGCATTCAACCATTATAAACATACAGTGGAAGGAAACACAAACAGATAGTCTGAGCATATAATACAGCTGATGTCACCCAAAACTGTAGAAATAGAAACTTTAAATTCAAGGATTTGTCTACTGTTGATTCGGTATACCGTACCGATACCGAAAAATAGGTATTTTTTGAATACCTACCGAATAAATACCTACCGATTACTGGGTATTGCGAAAAATACCGATACCCGGTATACCGATTATTTTCCCAATACCCGGGTGTTTCAGATTCGGTATTTTGAACAAATTGCTGCGCAATGCTCGCGTACAAAGCATATAAGCACAATGTAGTATGCATAATTACATAAATTAGGAAGCACCATACTGGCACGCAGAAATTACTGTTTTGTTGCTATATGATAGCTAGCTGCCAACGCCCGGGGCTCAATTTCCTCAATTCATCAGAAGACCAACAACACATATTCGGACACTACCCCCAGTATTACCAGCTAGTTCAGGTTTGTGTTAAGGCTGACTACGCTTAAACATAGGTCTAGATTCAAGTTTAGGCTTTATGCTTAGAGCTTTATTGGACTCACGTTGGAGCTTTATTTTAAGCTCAGGCTTAGTTTCAGTCTAAACTTCGGTTATGGAAGTACGCTGTCTGCACCTTAGGGGATAGTGTGTTATACCATCACAAAATACAATTTTTAATTTGCGCAAACCCCTTTTTTTCTGCGATTTCGAATTTGTCGGTGGTAACAAAGTTAGCTTGCCAGGTTGGTTGCTACAGCAATTTTAGTTTTTTTTATCAGGGCCAATTTTTTAAATGCAGTGTTGGCTAGAAAAGACCTCTCACCTCATTTTGGCAATGTAAAATTTTCAGCTTCTCTGAAAGTAGAAGAAGAAATCCTTTAGCCGGCTAGGATTTGGTCAAAACAAACTTTTTTTAACAAATAATAATAATAATGATGTAAAAAACTTTTTATTGGACTGAAAATTGACCGAATGGCTGCCATTTGAATTTTTTTCGGAAAACTCGAAAAAAAAGGCCAGACGGTCTTTTTTGGCCAACACTGTAATGCAGGTGTTTTGTGACTTTTGCTAATTAAAGATAGATGGATTTAGGATTTCTTCGATTTGTTTAGACTAGATGATGGATAAGTTGTTGGTGGGTGCAAAGAGGACTAGCCGTAGGCCTTCTGAGGCTCAGTTCCAGCTAGTTAAAGTGATATTAGCTCGAGATGTAGTAACCCGTATGTAGTAACTGTGTAGGGCAGAATCTATGTCAATTTCTGATGTGTTCGCTCGCAGTCCTTCTATTGGTCACTGTCATTTTGTTGTGTCACCTGATCTGTGTACGAATTTCTTTTTGGCCACTAAATGATAGAAAAAAGTCGTAAATTTGCCGTTATTAAAGTTTGTCACTATTCGTACATAATACAAGGAGGCTGCAGATAGCGTAAAAAAGCTGCTTCTCGTTTTTTTCGCGTTTTTTTGAAAAATACCGAATAAATACCCAATACCGAATATTTTTGTCGATACCCACCGATACCGATACCTGGGTATCGGTATTTTTTTAGTACCTACCGATACCGTACCGAATCCCAAAAATCCAATACCCAAGCAACAGTAGATTTGTCTCAGCTTTCCTTTTCTCATAATCTAAGCTCTTTTTTCAAATATCAGCAAGCAAAACTCAGTTAAAGGTTTTATCACAGAAAATTCCTGGTACCCTCACCTCACACTAAAAACATGAAGAATAACCATTTGGTAACAACTTGATCTAAATTTTTTGCAAGACATTCGAAAAGGTAGCTATTTTTAGTCCCAATACGCATTACACAAAACATGCAATCTTTTCTCAGAATAATATTGCGTAATGAAATTGAAATGCGTATGCGTATGCGTATGCGAAATGCAATGTGTACTTAGCGTATTGCGTATACGTATGCAACAGTAGGTACTATAAACAGCACTTTGGTACAGATTGTAGGCATACTGTATATATTGTAAAAACGGCGATTCTTTGTGAAGGCTGGGCGCTGCCTCAACAAACCGGCTAATCAGAGCGTTGACTCAGTTCGATTGTCAGGTTCTACAGTTTGAAGACCTTGAAATAGCGATTGTATACTTTGCATTGTGCACTGCGCTTTGTCAGAGAGGCTAAGCCGAGCCGCTGAACAACAAATAAAGTCGCGAGTAAAAACTAGAAACACGTGTGCCCATAGTTAATCGGACAGCCGGCCAAGTCTGCCACCTTTTAATGCCACTAACCACCGATCTATCTGCCCGGCCGTCCCTACCCCCGAATAGTACCAAATCCACTCGTTCCCTTAGGCTACTGCACCTTTAGCCACTGACCTTCACCATTCACTGACCTGCGCTCGATCTTACACTAGGTTAGAGTAATTATCGGTGGTGTTCTTTTGGAGCGGGGTCACTTCAATTTTATTTCCCGTACTACAAGTTTGTTTTAAAAATGCGTAATGGTAGGAGGAGGAACAACAAAACACCCGCTAACCAGAAAATCGAGCTAAGGCCGAATTCTAGAAGTACTAAAAACAGACTACAAAATAATCGCTAAAAATTTGACTTTCGAGCAAGAAAACCATACATGTCTGAACCATACATGTAACAGGGGGTCTGCCCCCACCCACCCGACTTAGGCCAGACTCCCACTAATGGGAAACACCTCCCCGAGACGATTTTTCAGGCAAGTAATTTTTTAAGCAATTTTTTTCGATTTTTTACAATTTGAGACACTAAAATTGCCTGTAAAACTGCAGTTCCAGATGTATTTTAATCCAAATTAGCGATTTTTGACGATTTTTAGCCGAAAAATTGCGATATTTTGGCATTTTTAGTGCACAATCGCCTCCCTAGAATTTGGGCTCAGACCTTCGCCCGACCGATGCCACCCTCCTCCTTCCGATGAAAAGACAAAACCTGCTAAAAAAGAAAGATATTTTCATGCAACAAAAAAGACTCTAAACAGAAAGTTGTCAAATTATACAAAACATTTACACCGAAACTTCAAATCCTAAAATTCTTTCGCAAGCTTCGCCAAACCTCTAAACTAAATCAACCGTTGCAAACATCCTCTAAACTTTAGCAAAAACCGTCCACAAAATGCCAACAAAACGTTCCAAACAACTACATATTTACCGCCACAAATCTGCAACATATTTAAACCATCCACCCTTACCCAGCCCTAAATCATTTCTCCAGAGTAGTAGTACCAAACCAAACAACCTAATTAAACAGCATTTAGCGGCTAGTATCCAGCTAAAGGAAGCCACCGATTTGTGTTTGCACAAGCGACAAACGGGCCACCGATTGTCACCGGCGGCCAAAACCTACTCTCTTACTCAACCGACGGCCGTGGCGGCAGCAGCACTCCGACTTTACATCTGCGTCTGCGTTGACGCGCAAAAAGAGCCACTTGAGTGGGGCCTTTGATTCTCCCTTCCCCTTTCTTCTCGCCACACCATGGCACAAAACTGTTTGCTTGCTTTTGCCTGTGCGAGCGGTCGGTGAGGCGGTAAATTGGACTTATGGGCAGTCGGCCAATTAGACGCCGCCGGCAATTAATTAGTGGATTAATTTGTGGCCGTTAATTACCTGCGCAACCTACTGCTAATTATTACGACATGGCGGCTAGACATGCCAAATCGAAAATGATCAAGAAACTATCGGCCAGTATATCAGGTAAATCTGTTTATTCGTCTATTTCCTGTTCGCTTGGCTCTAGTGGGGTATGAAAGAAAACTCAAATTTTGACAATTAAATCCGTGTGTTTAGTGACTTCGTTTCATATTTCAAGACTCTAGCCCAAAATCAGGGGGCATAAAAATAAACGTAAAAATCGTAAAAAAGCTCTAATTTTGCTTCAAATACACCTAAAAAGCGCTGTTTTACAAATCTAATTTAAAAACATTACAAAAACCCGATCTTGTCAAGAATCTCTGTTACAAGAATGGTGTACATTTGAGTGTGCTGCTATTTAGAGCGGGAGAACTTTACCAAAATTGTAAAATTCTGGACCAGCTATCTAAATCAAACACACATTTCACTCGGGTCGGGTCGATCGAAAAAGATGTTTCAGTCAGAAAATTTGCAGTAATATAGAGCAAATTTAAAAACCCGATTTAAACTGTCCGGGCTAGATTCAATATAAACCGCAGGATTAGATTAATTTTGCCAGCAGCTGTCTGTTTATTACTAATAAAGGGGGGCAAGCACGGTGTCCAAAATAACAGAAATGATGGGTCGTTAAAATTTTATGACCAGGTGCTCACGACATGACACGTCTCCAGGGCTCTTACGCGTTTCCAAACTATGCGCGTCCCCCGAGCGAAGGAATTTTTAAAAACCGCTCACTCACTAACAACAAGAGATGTTTCACGCATGTAGTGGGATTGAGGAATTAGAAGTATTTTGCGCGCCTAGTATAAAACTCAGTTCATGCGCCTTTTGTAAAGTAATGGCAGTAAAAAATTGTTCCGACAAAGTTTGCGCTAGGCCGCCGCAATATTGCTTTGTTTGAGGCGTGTGCGCATGCCTAAAAACCTTGCACTAAAACTGGAATTGAGGCGTCCTTAAGTCTCTATCTATTGGACAACTTGACTTTAAAGAATTTCCACAGCCAAACATACAATTAGGAGCCGTCACGGCCCAGAATTTCTTATAAGACCCAGTTTAGGAGCTGCTAGTACCAGTCTGGGATCGAACTCGCGACCTCTCGCTTTCAGGTCAACCGATTACACAACTCGGCTAACTGCGCTAAATCATTTTAGGTCTAAACGTCGCCTATATACCGTTCGGGAGTAGAACGCTTAACATTCACAGGACAAGATTTGCCAAAAAGCAAGGCTGCAGGTTTTTTAGACCTCAACTGATTTGAATTAATCTTGTTTTTGCATGAAAGACAAACTAATTCTTGAAAGATAGTTAAAGTTTTAATTAAGACCGGAGATATTTGTTTGTCAACAAAGATATTTGCCAATGAACAAGAGAGATTTGTTTGTAGTAGTTGAACTTCATTTCATATAAACAGATTCCTACTGCAAAGAGCTAACGTAGTCCGCCTTTACTTGTGATATACACACTCGGTTGCTAAACCGGTAAAGTTTCGCTACTGTAAACCGTATAGTTCTGTTTAAAGTACTTAGCTACT
Source organism: Sabatieria punctata (assembly GCA_030248155.1). Classification (NCBI taxonomy): domain Eukaryota; kingdom Metazoa; phylum Nematoda; class Chromadorea; order Araeolaimida; family Comesomatidae; genus Sabatieria; species Sabatieria punctata. The sequence continues at coordinate 75,619 of JASANB010002592.1, forward strand.
ATACGTGTATGAGACTTTGGGTTTTGTGAAAATACAGTATAGATCAAAAAAATGTCCCATCGCTTTTTCGGCCTTCACTCAAACGTTTCGTTCTCAGTCACTTCTTTACCGATTTGGCTCAAATTTTCAGCAATAATTAACAACATGGTTGGCTAAATATTCTGCAAGTTTAGTGCCAAAATTCCGACTCATACTGGTTTTATGACCCGAAAACTAGGAATGAGGGTGGTCCACGCAAATTTATTTGTTTTCGGTAATACAATGAGTACAGTCCTGAAACTTGCAGGAATGATTGGTGTTGCTATTGGGCATAACATACCAACGGGCAGCCCTATAGCTCAAAGGGCACTAAAATGGGGGAATTTCAAAAACATGAGTGAAAATCCCATAGTTAAGAAATCTGCACCTTCTAGAATCAAAGCACTGAATCTGTTGTTAATCAACATAGATTGTAGCAGGAAGTTCGACAAATAAATGAACCTGATATTTAAACTCTGTTCCACACCATAGTAACCATCCCTGCAGCGTTTTTTGAAAATTGAAAATCTTTAGAATCGTCATTTTGCCGGTTTTATGAAGAAAAGTCATATTTCGTCATGTTTTTGAAATTCCCCCATTTTAGTGCCCTTTGAGCTACAGGACTCCCCGCTTAGTATGTTATGCCCAATAGCAACACCAATCATTCCTGCAAGTTTCAGGCCTGTACTCCTTGTATTACTGGAAAAAATTAAATTTGCGTGGACCACCCTCATTCCTAGTTTTCGGGTCATAAAACCAGTATGAGTCGGAATTTTGGCACCACACTTGCAGAATATTTAGCCAACCATGTTGTTAATTTTTGCTGAAAATTTGAGCCAAATCGGTAAAGAAGTGACTGAGAACGAAGCGTTTGAGTGAAGGCCGAAAAAGCGATGGGACATTTTTTTTATCTATACTGTATAATTGAATCAATTTGTAGTACCCGGGTACTATATTTGGCACTCTACAAAATCTGCTCTATAACATACTAACAGTGGTACGTATGTCAAGATCTTTGTTCAGATTACGGCCCAGTTGTACTATAAATGGCACCGGTTTATTATAAATAGTGGACACTAACAACATTATACGTAAGCCCTCAGGATCAGGAACCAAGCAGGGAGGGTATCTTAATAAAAATTTCAAGAATCTATTTTTCTTTCCTTCAAAAAGATTCGTTCGATCGACAAAGTAACATGGTCGATTGTTTTTGGCCTACCCTTTGTTTGGGGTTTGAACTACTGACCTCACGCTTTAAAGCCAACTAATTTACCAACTGAGCTAACCAATCTTTTCCTTCTGTTACCCTAGCACTGCTTATAAACAGTAACTAGACACTTCTCGAAGACACATGTTTGTCTGTGTAAATGCAGGCAAGTCCTCTGCATAGATTGTAATAAAGTGAAATTTGACCGCTGCCCATAAAGATGATGACCGTTACGCGGTCCAACGAACTGTCCTTCATTGAGTCGATTTACAGTGTTGTTGTTAGACTGGCGCCAGCCCACAAAACCATTAAAACTGCGCGCAACGCGACCCCGGGGCCCGCGATATTGGCACGATCCGTCAATGTGTCAGACGACAAAACGGCCACCGATTTCTCAATCGCGCTCTTTACCTGTCTGTTGACAGTTTGAATTAGAAACCAATAAACCAACGACCTCTAACGGCACCACCGACTGGCAATTGAATCTGAGTTTCTTTTCAGAATTGCTCAATATACAGCGCAGAGGCAATGAGGAGGAAATGGTCAACGAGGGGTAAGAGTTTAACGCAAAGCATCGGCATGAGGATTAGCAGAATTCTAATTAGACTGATTGAAAGATTACCGGTTTTAGTTCTGATTTTTTAGCACCTTACGTGCGTACAGAGAAGGAAAAAAGATGCCAAAATTGTCCAAGAAAAACCCAAAATTTTGAGATTTTTACGTACTGAATACCGCCGATACCGGTATCGCCAATCTAGGTCTCAGGTGACAGCAAATGGAGAGAATTCTTTGACTGTTTGACGTTTGACAAGTTTGACAAAGGCTCAGTGAATTCAGTAGATATACATATAACAGGGGGTCCGGGATATGCATTTTTTAGTATTGCAGAAACTAAATTTACTAAAATCGCCCGCAAAACTGCACTTTTAACTGTATTTGAGCCCGAATTAGCGATTTTTGACGATTTTTAGAACGAAATTGCGATTATTGAGCGTTTTAGTACTCAACCTACCCACCCCCGCCCCGCTTCCCATCGGCGGATGACCTGTTACATACTAGGTATATAAGGTAAATGTTCATTGCACAGGTAATCGATCAATGATTGTGCCCTCCCCAAGCATAACACGAAAAAATCAAAGTACCGTACCGAAAGCCCAAACTCTTCAAAAAGTACTACAAATCATCTGTTTTCTTGTGAAGTATGGAGTATAAGCAATGCAGGCGAGCAAGTTAAACCAGTTCCGTAATTTTTTCCTTTAGCACGAATTCTTTTTCATCGCTACTCAAAAGCTGCATCTTTCAGCGCAAATATTTACACAAAGACGGCAGTTGAAGAAACTTACTGAGAAGTTGTTAGTTTGTTTTCTATCGATTCTATTTTCAGCTCGTCCGGCTTACACCAGGCAGCACTGATGGGAAACACGCAAATGGTCAAATTATTACTGCAACGCACTTCATATGTCGATATTCAGGACTCTAAAGGTATCAATAAAATCTAACGCACACAGCACAGGCCAAAATCCCCACGGCATTAGAGAGGGGATTTGTTTTTGGAGCCTTTTTAGGCCTCTGACTGAAAGAGAAATTGAACCAAACTTGGTCTGACGGTCCTTTTTTGTCGGCAAAGTGGCTTTGAAGGGCGCAAAAAAGGCTTTAACCGTCTGCTAAATCAATGCAATTACATATACTTGGACCGGCACTCAAGTTATTAGGCAGATTGATTAAGGCAATTTTTGCAGGACTCACGCCGTTGCACTACGCCTGTTGTCAGCCTAGCCCGGAAGTGGCCAGGATTTTACTGAAACACGCAGCCAGAACCGACATCAGAGACGACGAAGGACAAACCTGCATGCATGTGGCCTGTCAGAATGGATTGCCTGAAATGGTACTCTATCTATATAGGTTTTATAAGGGTTAAAGCAACTTTTTAGCATAGGTTTGAAGTTTCTGAATAACATTTTAGAGTTCCGGGTTTGGCTTTGGCTTACTAGGCTATAATACTGACTACTTTATGAGATTCTCTTAGGCAGGTACACATATACAGACAGAGACACGGCCAAAGTGGACTGAGGGATGGTTGGCACCCCTCACGCTCTGACCTCTATTCGCCCGCTACCCCCTCAAGAATTTTTTGGAAGAATTTTGTATAGAAAATTATGATAAAAGTATGCTTAGAGCCTAGTCAAAAGAGCCAATCATGTATTCTAATCTATTTTAGCTAAAAATAAGAAGAAGAAATTGATTTTAGTTTAAAATCGGACTTTTTTGCTTACCATCCCTACTCAACCCCCCTCAGCCGCCGCTACCAACACTCTGGATTTGAAAATTTACAACTCGCTCAGCCGAAATGCTAGCCCGTGTCTGTACGTACGTACACGGTGTACGTACGGTAGCCACTTTTTATCAGTTAAAACCTACGTCAGTAGGGCATGCGGTCGGGGTAGGTACAGTGTCGTTAATTAATATGTACATACTATAGTATAGTAAAACAAAAATTAGTAATACTAGTGGTATTTTACTAGTAGTAAAATAATAGTAGAAAAGTAAAATTAAAAGCCAACAGTAAAAGTAAAAATTAAATTAAATTACCGAAGCCTGTCAATACTAAAATAGAAATTTTACTTCTATTTTACTAATTAGTTTTAGTGAATTCCAGCCAAAAGTTTGATCAGTGTTGCAATAGAAGATTGTGGATATACTTTTGTCAGACAAATTTCACTTCACACATTCTTTCTCTCTAAAGTTCTGGACATCTTTGTTTCGTATCATGATCAAAATTAGCAAGTATTTGGACCAACATCAATTATTCACAAAATCTTGACATCATTGGTGCAAAATTTCACATTTATGACTAGCAAAATAGGTAGTAAAATTAGTAAAATTATTAGTAAAACAAAAATTAGTAAAATCGCAGCTGTTTGGTAGTAAACCAATAATAAACTTTTATTGATGGATTGAATTTGTAGTAAATTTAGTTAAATAGTGAAATAAAAAATCACTAGTAAAATACCAGTAGGTAAAAATCGCTAACCAAAAAGTCTCAATAACGAATTTTGCGTACTGTGGATCAGGTATACCTGTACCTGTACCTGATTATCAGGTAGATTTGCAATACCCACCTGATACCTACCTGATACCTGATCGGGTACTTTCGATCGGTACCTACCTGATTTTGGGTATTTTTGGACTGAAACAGGTACCGGTATCAGGTACAAACAGAAGGCATCAAATGGTAGTTTACGACCGATTTGTTCATTAAAAAAGCATGTAGGAAGGTCAATTTTTCAAAATTTTCACGCCCTGCTTGGGCCGTTGCCAAACCAGGCCTCTTCAGACTACAATACCTCCAAATTTCTGCTAATACTGTACTCAGAATGCTTTCAAAAGCGTTTTTCAAGCTAATTTTGTCAAAATTTTCTCGCCCTGATAGGGCCATGGTAAAAATTTTATACGTACTGTACGTACTTCCTTTTGCAAAATCCTGAGTAAGCCAATGAATAAAGGCGAAGACAAATAGGGACACACTGTACGGGTATAAAGGGGTTATGAGAAGCCTTTCTCTAAAAGTGGCAAAGATAAACCACTAGAGATGGATGTGCAAAGCGATTCCACACCCCTGTAATATTTTGAGAGTGGGGTTTTAGCATTTGGTGCAGTTTCATAACGAAAAAATCCTAAAATGACTGAACTAATTGATTTTAGCTCCCTTTTGAGCCTAAATTGGTAGTTTCAGCGATTTTTCGGCTAAAATCCGGATTTTAACTTTTTATGGGAGTATGCCTGATACCTAATAGCTGATACCTGTATTTTTGTTAATACCTACCTATACCTGATACCTGATGGGCATTTTTGAAATACCTGTACCTGATACCTGATATTAGGTACTTTTCCAATACCTGCCCACAATAATTTTGCGCTTTATAATTTTAGGTGAGTCTGCTGTTTTATTACCGTGCCGATCCGCTAACACGCGACGACTCTGGAAAGACGCCATTCGACTTAGCGGCCGAGTTTGGCCGCACAAAGGCAAGTAGCTTTTCTATGTACCAGATAGTAGATACACATTTGACGCAAACTTTATACCGTATACTGTAATTTTGCGCCTCTACACAAACTACTACATCACGCATACAATTTTCACATTTTACAAATTTTACAGCGATTACAAAATTTTCGTATTTTACAAATTCTGCTTAATAATTTACAAATTTGCATGATACGCATTATATTGTATGTAATGTATGTAACGAGCTTATGAGCAGAATTAAGATAAACCATTTCAGGTGGTGTCACTGCTTCTGGGCTTCGGCTTGCACATAGCATCAGTTAGTATTCCAACGAGAGTGCGGCACTGCAACCAGCGTCAACACCGATCAACCACGGCCCTGCATTTAGCGGCCCGCAACGGTCACGCCGAAACGGTAGAATTGCTGCTTCGTTCCGGATGGAATGTAAACCAGACAACCCCGGCCGGTACGGCACTTCACGAGGCGGCCGCTCATGCCAACATTGACGTGGTCTATGTACTGGCTCGGGTGAGTGTTGGTGATCCTAAATACATATACATGTAATCTGGCTCCCTCTCAGTATTAGATTTTTACACTTTTTATGGAACTCTGTGTTCGTAAACCATTTCATTTCTGTTCTCGGTTGAGACGTTGACACATTGAGAACGCATCTTTGTACTTAACCCTTTAGGCGAACAGTTTAACTTTTTTGTTCGAGTACATGCCAGACGAGAAGTACCAGTGGAATAGTATCAGCTTCTTGCTGTCAGAACGGCAAAACACTCCAACCTCTGAACATTCCACATAGTGACATTTTGATTCACTTTTGCAGCCCGAATTTTATATAAAAACAAAATTTTCAGCGCATTCCCCCTTATTGAAATAATTCTCTAACTGGTTTCCAAAACTTCGCAATCTCTTTTGGACAACAAATCGAGTTGGAAGGGTTTTATGAGCTTCAAAATTAGCACTTCATCAAGTTCCAAATTTTTTACTCACTATGAAAAATGTGACTATGGGTATTGGATTTTCCGATAGGGTATTGGGGTCTTCAATATGGGGTATTGGGTGTTCCGATAGGGGCGTGCAAAAATTACGTGATGACATGAGGGGAGCGGGATCGCCACATGATTACAAATCATTACGGTGGTTGGGGGACTGGACTGGGGTTAGCGCCTTCAGTACGTAATTTTTTAAAGTGGAGCAATTTTTCAAGTGGCCATAATTTTAATTGTTTTGACGTACAGTACATGTACATGTAGTCTCGAGTTGAAGCCATTGGGCTTACATTTTCTCAATTTCACTTAGATGAACGTTTAGCTTAGAGAAGGCAGCTACCGTTTAGTCATAGCGTTCCAATTTTTCATATGCTAATGGCAATGGTCACCTTTCACTTATTAAGAGTTTGTAAGGGTATAGCATTAATCGACTCAATCTTTTATGACTATCATCATAGATGTGACAGGGGGGTCTGGGGGGTCTGCCCCCACCCGACTTAGGCCAGACCCCCCTCCCCGGATGGGGACACCCCCCCCTGAGACGATTTCACCGACCCCCCCCTCCAATTTTTCTGGCAACTAAATTTTCGAGCAAATTTTTGCAATTTTTTACACTTTCACACACAAAAATTGCCAAAATCGCCTGCAAAACAGCACTTTTTAGCTGAATTTCAGCCCAAATTAGCGATTTTTAGGCCAAAAATTGCGACTTTTCTCGATTTTTGAGCGTTTTTTAGTGCCCACCCCCCTCCCCCAAAATTTTCGCTCAGACCCCCCCCCCCGGCCGGCGCCAGACCCCCCCCCCAACCCCCCTCCCCCCATCGGCGGATGACCTGTTACATGTAAGACTATCATCGATCATCAGTCAAGTGATATGGCACGAGCGCTAAAATCCATGGTAAAACACTTTGGTTAGGCCAGCCCCCCCCGAGACGATTTTTCCGACCTGGTAAGTAATTTTTTGAGCAAATTTCTGCGCTTTTTACAATTTCAGACACAAAAATTGCCAAAATCGCCTGCAAAACAGCACTTTTTAGCTGTATGTCAGCCCAAATTAGCGATTTTTGGCGATTTTTAGCCCAAAAATTGCGATTTTTCTCGATTTTTGAGCGTTTTTAGTGCCCTACCCCCCTCCAAAATTTTGGCTCAGCGCCCCCCCCCCCCGGCCAGCGCCAGGCCCCACAACCCCTATCCTAAAAGGGGGGATCCTAAAAAGGGCAAAGATACCATTGCGTAATTTTTGCACGCCCGCATATTGTTTAATCTCTAGTCCCCCAGAGTTCCTACAATGTATATACTATGTATTTACATACGACGAGCATACTGTTAGCGCAAAATAAGCTGCCAATTTCAGTTCGGAATCAACGCGTCACTGGCCAATGCATTCGGTCACACCGCTCAGGACGTGTCCAAGCGAAATTTGCACCGGTCCGCCTCGCTCTCAAAACAACTGCGCGTCCTCCTAAAAGGTATTGCAAACACAATGGTCTGCTACGTACGTAGTGGGCTACTGTGCTTAGCGGTGGGGCGCTAAGAGCGGATTAAGTTGGGCCGGCCGGCGGGTCGAGTGGTCACTAGTGGTCAAGCCGATTGTGTGACCTGTCGGCCAGCGGTCACTCGTCTGTGAAATGGACGACAGCGATTTTGCGCTCACTGCGCTTGCCTCGGTCATTTAGACTAGGTCGAGTTCCTGCTTCTACTGGTACTACGACCATTCTGTTATATTTACTTCACTCTTTATATACCAGCGATAACCCTTTGCAAAAGACCTACACCATATGGTGTAGTTGTTATGACGCGATAGGTGCTTTACGCGATAGGTGCACCTATCGCGTAAAGGTTTCTGTCCTAGAGCGTAAAGGTTTACATCCTAGAGCGTATAGGTTTACATCCTAGAGCGTATAGGTTTATATCCTAGAGCGTATAGGTTTATATCCTAGAGCGTAAAGTGCAGTGCAAGTCCTCACCTACTTATCACACTTCACCTATCGCGTATAGAAAGGGAGCAGGATGCATTTTTTTGTTTGGCAAAGCATTTTTTTGTTTCACAAAAAAAGGAAAAAATAAATAAATCATCTAAGAGGAGGTGAATCTGTAGAGGACGAGGAGGTGAGTTATTTTTGGAGGAATTATTGCATGCGGTCCCTCCCATGCATAGTATGCACTGACTGCCTCTTGAGTGCTGATTTGCTTTTCATGAGGGTTCTCGTTGCTCGCCTTCATTTTTTAGCTTATCTGCGCCGATTTGTTGGTACAACAGCTGCCTAGAAAACTACGTAGGCAAACAGCTTAGCTTAGCAGCTTGAAATCATGGAAATTTGGTGGTCGCTGTTTAATTAACCCAGAAGAATTAATTGGATCAGGTGTAGCTGGGGAGGGGGAAATCAGGAACCGATCCCAAACAAAAACTAATGTGTTGATGAACCAAACAAAAAATAATGACCATAATTAATTATAAATTAACGATTTCTATCGATAAATATCGATTATCGATTGTTTTTTTTTGGCAAAATTCCAAAATTTCAAAATCGTCCAAAATGCTCATGTCATATATCATTTGAAAGCCCTTCGCCTGGCGAGTCTAGTGATCACTAAATCAGCATAGGGCACGCCCCGGGGGGCCTGTTTTGCCAAATACGAAAGTACCCCTAGAGACGCATCAGTATAGGCACGCTCCCGATGGCCTGTTTTCCAAATATAAAAATACCCCTAGGGGGACGATCAGTATAGGTACGCTGCGGATGGCCAGTTTTCCAAATATAAAAATACCCCTAGGGGGACGCATCAGTATAGGCACGCTCCGGAGGGCCTGTTTTAAAAACATAAAAATACCCCTAGGGGACGCATCAGTATAGGCACGCTCCGGAGGGCCTGTTTTCCAAATATAAAAATACCCCTAGAGACGCATCACTGATGCTATCAGTACGGGGCACGCTCTGGAGGGCCTGTTTTCCAAATATATAAATACCCCTAGGGGTACGCATCAGTGTAGGGCATGTTCCGGAGTCGTATAGTCATAAGAAAGTTAATTAATTAATATATAGTTCATTTCTGACCTTCCCTGATTTCCCCCCCCCAGCTCCCGAATTGATTTATTCGATGAAATTGTTCATTTAGATCATACATGTAACAGGTCATCCGCCGAAGGGGGGAGGGGGGTTGGGGGGTCTGGCGCCGGCCGGGGGGGGGTCTGAGCCAAAATTTTGGGAGGGGAGTTGGGCCCTAAAAACGCTCAAAAATCGTAAAAATCGCTATGTTTTGGCTAAAAAGCGCCAAAAATCGCTAATTTCGGCTGAAATACAAATGTACAGCTAAAAAGTGCTGTTTTGCAGGCGATTTTGGCAATTTTTGTGTCTGAAATTGTAAAAAATAGCAAAAATTTGCTCAAAAATTTACTTGCCAGAAAAATCGGAGGAGGGGTCGGCGAAATCGTCTTGGGGGGCATCCGGGGGGTCTGGCCTAAGTCGGGTGGGGGGCAGACCCTCAGACCCCCCTGTTACATGTATGATTTAGATTGAGTCATATTTTTGAAAAATGCAGAAAAGTAGGTGTTCGCGGTATATCAGGTTGTGGTGTAGTTGGTCGCGGTGAAAAGAGAACAGAGGAGGAAATAATTTTTTGAGGAGGTGCGACAAGGAAGCTGCCTTTTTTGTTCGATCTGCTTGTATGGAGGCGCAGCAAAGTTCTGGAGATGTATCATAGAAGCCAGAAAGAAATGATGCTGATGTCTGAACGGAAATCTACCGGTTAGTTTTGTTTTGTCAGTGATTTGTGCATGGGGCCTGTTCGCATCCCGGCCGGCCTGGCCAGTCCCTGTTGCTACCTGATTTTGCCAACTCGTTCTCCCATTTCTCTTACAATTTTTGTTGTCGTCTAAAGTTTTTTGTTTTTGAGTTTTTGAATAGGAAATTGCCTGCTTTGCCATGAAGTACTGTTACAGGGAGAGCCGGTTGTGTCAGGTAGGGTGATCGAATAATTTTGTTTTTTTTGCTTTTCGTAAATTCGCCTATCCATTAATTGTCCATGCAATGAAGTGGTCATGTGCCAAAATCCGCCAGATTTTAACTGGTTCTGCTAAGAAGCTGACCTCTTCAGATATTTAAGTCCGTATGTAGATTGGTTAACCTCATGTAACTGGTCGTCCACCGAAGGGAAAGGGGTTGGGGTGTGTGGCGCCGGCCAGACATGGGCAAAGGGAGGGGCTGAGGGGGTTGGCCCACCTCAGGCTCTGACCTACCCCCCTCAGCCGGCCGCTACCCCCTGAGGAATTTTTTGGAAGAATTTTGTATAGAAAATTATGATTAAAATATGCCTGGATTAGGTTGAATGAGCTCAGAATAGCTTATTTTAACTTATTTTAATGAATAATAAGCCAAAAACCTTGATTTTAGCCAAAAATCGGACTTTTTGGCTTACCACCCCCTCAAGCCCCCTCAGGCGCTCCTACCCCCCTCAGCCCCCTCAGGGTTTGAAAATTCTACCCCCCCCTCAGCCGAATTGCTAGCCCATGTCTGGCGCGGGCCTAGGGGGTCTTGGGGTTGTGTGCTAAAAAACGCTCTAAAATTCGAAATTTTATTTTAGACTAAAAAGTTACAAATCGCTAAATAATGCTGAGAGACTTACATAGCAGGGGTGGCCGGGGTTGTCGGCCTCCACCTGACCTAAGTCAGACCCCTCCTGGTTGGAACACCCTAGACAATTTTTCCGATCCCCGCCAATTTTTGAACGTTTTTAGTGCCAAATCGCTCCCTAGAATTAAAAAAATTAAAATTACTTGCCAGTAAGGTCGGAGGTGGGGTAGGAAAAATCGTCTCGTGGAGGGGGTCCCCCTCGGAGGGTTGGCCTAATGCGGCTGGGGGACGACCCCCGTATGAATGGCTCGTTGCAAAGCAAAGCAAAAAAAAGTGTTTTGAGCGTGTCGACAGGGTCCCCGAAACAGTTAAAAAAGTGTTTTGAGGGTGGCGGTTGGGTCCCCGAAACAGTTAAAAAAGTGTTTTGAGGGTGGCGGTTGGGTCCCCGAAACAGTTAAAAAGTGTTTTGAGCGTGTCGACAGGGTCCCCGAAACAGTTAAAAAAGTGTTTTGAGGGTGGCGGTTGGGTCCCCGAAACAGTTAAAAAAGTATTTTGAGGGTGGCGGTTGGGTCCCCGAAACAGTTAAAAAAGTATTTTGAGGGTGGCGGTTGGGTCCCCGAAACAGTTAAAAAAGTATTTTGAGGGTGGCGGTTGGGTCCCCGAAACAGTTAAAAAAGTATTTTGAGGGTGGCGGTTGGGTCCCCGAAACAGTTAAAAAAGTGTTTTGAGGGTGGCGGTTGGGTCCCCGAAACAGTTAAAAAAGTATTTTGAGCGTGTCGACAGGGTCCCCGAAACAGTTAAAAAAGTATTTTGAGGGTGGCGGTTGGGTCCCCGAAACAGTTAAAAAAGTATTTTGAGGGTGGCGGTTGGGTCCCCGAAACAGTTAAAAAAGTATTTTGAGGGTGTCGACAGGGTCCCCGAAACAGTTAAAAAAGTATTTTGAGGGTGGCGGTTGGGTCCCCGAAACAGTTAAAAAAGTATTTTGAGGGTGGCGGTTGGGTCCCCGAAACAGTTAAAAAAGTATTTTGAGGGTGGCGGTTGGGTCCCCGAAACAGTTAAAAAGTGTTTTGAGCGTGTCGACAGGGTCCCCGAAACAGTTAAAAAAGTATTTTGAGGGTGGCGGTTGGGTCCCCGAAACAGTTAAAAAGTGTTTTGAGGGTGGCGGTTGGGTCCCCGAAACAGTTAAAAAAGTATTTTGAGCGTGTCGACAGGGTCCCCGAAACAGTTAAAAAAGTATTTTGAGGGTGGCGGTTGGGTCCCCGAAACAGTTAAAAAAGTATTTTGAGGGTGGCGGTTGGGTCCCCGAAACAGTTAAAAAAGTATTTTGAGGGTGGCGGTTGGGTCCCCGAAACAGTTAAAAAAGTATTTTGAGGGTGGCGGTTGGGTCCCCGAAACAGTTAAAAAAGTATTTTGAGGGTGGCGGTTTGGTCCCCGAAACAGTTAAAAAAGTATTTTGAGGGTGGCGGTTGGGTCCCCGAAACAGTTAAAAAAGTATTTTGAGGGTGGCGGTTGGGTCCCCGAAACAGTTAAAAAAGTATTTTGAGGGTGGCGGTTTGGTCCCCGAAACAGTTAAAAAAGTATTTTGAGGGTGGCGGTTGGGTCCCCGAAACAGTTAAAAAAGTATTTTGAGGGTGGCGGTTGGGTCCCCGAAACAGTTAAAAAAGTATTTTGAGGGTGGCGGTTGGGTCCCCGAAACAGTTAAAAAAGTATTTTGAGGGTGGCGGTTTGGTCCCCGAAACAGTTAAAAAAGTATTTTGAGGGTGGCGGTTGGGTCCCCGAAACAGTTAAAAAAGTATTTTGAGGGTGGCGGTTGGGTCCCCGAAACAGTTAAAAAAGTATTTTGAGGGTGGCGGTTGGGTCCCCGAAACAGTTAAAAAGTGTTTTGAGGGTGGCGGTTGGGTCCCCGAAACAGTTAAAAAGTGTTTTGAGGGTGGCGGTTGGGTCCCCGAAACAGTTAAAAAAGTATTTTGAGCGTGTCGACAGGGTCCCCGAAACAGTTAAAAAAGTATTTTGAGCGTGTCGACAGGGTCCCCGAAACAGTTAAAAAGTGTTTTGAGGGTGGCGGTTGGGTCCCCGAAACAGTTAAAAAAGTATTTTGAGCGTGTCGACAGGGTCCCCGAAACAGTTAAAAAAGTGTTTTGAGGGTGCCGGTTGGGTCCCCGAAGCAGCTAAAAAAGTGCTCTGAAACGGTCGACTTTTCGCTTATTCTCCTGACACAAACGTCGTCTGTCATTGTCGTCATATTTAAAAATTGAAATTTGCAGGCCGCTATGAATAATGCGTTTGAAGGCAGCGTTCCGCTTTTCCATCAGCATCACAGACCGCAGAGCTCGAACCAAGAACTTGAACTTGTTGAGTTGGCCGACTCTCTCATGGAGGTACAGAAACACCATTGAATTTATCTCCAGATATGCTTACTACACATTAACAGGTGCCACGGCCGGTGCCCAGTCATGACCACAATGTGGTCGACTTGAAGGCATATTTTGAACCCATGCAATTGCGCATGACCAAGTGGGATCTACGTCAAGCAGCAACCAAACGATGACCAGAAGGTGTTGCTTTGCTATTGGTGTATGGCGCGCTTGTGTCCTGGCAACTGCCACTGGTTGTGGCATTTCTGTAACGACTATGAATTCTGCGACCCCAGGCCCTGCAAACGGTGAAAAGAAGCGGCTCGAAACAACCCTATCAAAATATGAACTTTACTCTGGTTCCTGTTTGTTCATCTGCCAGTGTCCTACAGTGGGGCGTAAACGTTTATGCAGCTATCGCGTAAGGAACAGGCACCTATCGCGTATAGAGCAGGCACCTATCGCGTAAAGAACAGGCACCTATCGCGTATAGAGCAGGCACCTATCGCGTAAAGAACAGGCACCTATCGCGTATAGAACAGGCACCTGTCGCGTAAAGAACAGGCACCTATCGCGTAAAGAGAAAAAACAGCTATCGCGTATAGCGTTCTTACGCGATAGGTGAAAAATCGGTCATATGCAAAGGGATAAAGAGCTTCTTGATTCATTAAGCCGTAGGTACCTTATTTAGTTACGTTGTAAGTAGCATTTTTAGCTAAAATTTTTAAATCGGAAATTTCTCTTCATGTTCATGTATACCTGCTCGTCACCTCTGTAAAGGCCATTCAGAATCCACTCCGGCCGGTTTCTGTTTTTGTGCAAAATTGTTCGATTTTCTTAGATCAATTTGTTTCTAGCTACCGTACTGTACTTGACACAGTCTTGGAGTTTTTCAACACGAAAACATGAGCTACTACGGTAGCATTGCAGATTTTCTGAGAAAACATTCGGCAATTGTGCGGGACACTACCCCCATTAGTGGAAACCTGCCATATCTCTTACGGGCACACAGTGAACCACGCGACAATTTTTCATCACGCATTTGCCGATCAGCTTCGCGCGCGACCATCACGCATTTACCGATGAGCTTCGCAAAATTTATAAGGGCCTCCTAATGCATTGCATAGCGTTTCCATCGGACAAATTTTATCAGCTTCGCACGCGACCATCACGCATTTTCCCGGCCAAAAAATTCGAATTGGACATTTGGCGGCTCTGCGCGAGAGGGATATTATCTCACTGATTTGTAGCTTAAAAACAGTTTAAATAGCTTCTGGAAATTTGGCAACCGACTTTAGCGTTTCTGCTGCTGACATCTAAGAAAAATCGGTGTTTTTAGAAGCCCTTTTGCTTGTTAGGGGCCGTCTATAAACGACGTCGTTCCAAAATCCCGATTTTTCGGACTCCCCCAAAATCGCCTTGCGTCGTTTCTGGGGCCCCCCTCCCCTAGGCGACGTCGTTTTCCGTTCCCCCCCCCGATAAAAGTGCAGTACATGCAGTACTGTCATTTTTTCTTGTTGCCATACTGTACAATGAATTGAATAGATCCCTTCAGCCACTCTAGGAAGCTTTTCTGAATGTAGAAATCTTTGACAGAATGTACATAAATCGAAAATGATACATTCAAAGTTCCTTAAAATTCCGAAAAAAGCGACGTCGTTTTTTGCTATAACCCCCTCCCCTCCTGGTGCGTCGTCTATCGTCGCATTTCAGCCGACCCCCCTCTCCCACTCTGGAACGACGTCGTTTATGGACGGCCCCTTAAACGCTATTAAAGCTCTAAAACGCTATTCGGTTGTTAAAAATCCAACTGTTAGTCTTGTCAAAACGTGCGCATTTCCTAACGTTTTGACGATGTTTTTAGCTGCTCCCTGGACTAACGCCCTGGGGCCCACCCGACCCCCTTGACTGGTGAATTCACTACCCCTGGTACGAAGCACTATCGGAGCTGTTTCACCTGCAATTTTAGTAATTTTCATGCAAAAATGTAACAGGTCATCGGCCGGAGGGGGGTTGGGGGGTCTGACGCCGGCCGGGGGCTCTGAGCCCAAATTCTAGCGAGGGGGATTGTGTACTAAAAATGCTCAAAAATCGTAATTTTGGGCTGCAAATCACAAAAAATCGCTACTCTGAGCTCATTTACAAACACATATTCTAGGCATACTTTTATCATAACTTTCTATACAAAATTCTTTTAAAAAAATTCCTGAGGGGGTTGCGGCTGGCTGAGGCATACATGTAGGAGGGGGGGGGGGTTTGGGGGGGTTTAGCCCCCCCAGGCCCGATTTTCGGCAAACCCCCCCCCCCCAGCCGAATTCTGGGGGGGTTTTTTTCTGAAACCCTATTTTGGGTTACAAACTGCTAAAATTCAGGGTTTCAAGACTTATATACCGTAATTTAGCATTTCAAAAGCCCTAAATAGGGTTCCGGAACCCTAGTTAGGGTTTCAGAAACCCAAAGTAATGCCTCCGGAACCCTATTTAGGGTTTCAGAAACCCTAAATAGTGTTCCGAAACCCTATTTTGGGTACCTGAAAGCCTAAATAGGGTTCCGGAGCCCTAATTTGGTTTCAAAAGCCCTAAATAGGGTTCCGAAACCCTGTTTTGGGTTTCTGAAACCCTAAATAGGGTTCCGGAACCCTAATTTGGGTTTCTGAAACCCTAAATAGGGTTCCGGAACCCTAATTTGGGTTTCTGAAACCCTAAATAGGGTTCCGGAACCCTACTTTGGGTTTCAAAAACCCTAAATAGGGTTCCGGAACCCTAATTTGGGTTTCACAGAGACTAAACAGGGTTTCTGGAGGCCCAAAGTAGGGTTCCGGAACCCTAATTTGGGTTTCAAAAGCCCTAAATAGGGTTACGGAACCCTAATTTGGGTTTCACAGAGACTAAACAGGGTTTCTGGAGGCCCAAATAGGGTTCCGGAACCCTAATTTGGGTTTCACAGAGACTAAACAGGGTTTCTGGAGGCCCAAAGTAGGGTTCCGGAACCCTAATTTGGGTTTCAAAAGCCCTAAATAGGGTTACGGAACCCTAATTTGGGTTTCACAGAGACTAAACAGGGTTTCTGGAGGCCCAAATAGGGTTCCGGAACCCTAATTTGGGTTTCACAGAGACTAAACAGGGTTTCTGGAGGCCCAAATAGGGTTCCGGAACCCTAATTTGGGTTTCACAGAGACTAAACAGGGTTTCTGGAGGCCCAAAGTAGGGTTCCGGAACCCTAATTTGGGTTTCAAAAGCCCTAAATAGGGTTCCGGAGTAGCGATCGACCGGAATTCCGGTTCCGGTTCCGGTTCCGGCCGGAACTGGCGGTTCCGGTTCCGGTCCGGTTCCGGTGAAAAAGGGTACCGGAACCGGAACTTTTTCATTCACTATTTTCGATGGATATTCAGTTACATCAAGTATTATTGCGTCTGTTTAATAAAGTGCGCAGCTCAGTGGGGGCAGTAGAATTTGCATGAATGGGGAGAAATTATGCAGTTTTCCATGTTATGCATCATTAGAAGTGCTTCTAAAGACAATTTTCGGTGAAATTATGCAGTTACAGGCAGTGTTTAGAGCTGTATTGTCGTTTTCGAACAGGTTTCTCAACTGACTTAAGGTGCAAAAGTAAAAAATTTGTTGTAAGTATCTGTACTAGCATGCTGGACCCATTTAAGACGATTTTCAAAAAAAATTTTTTTTTTAATTTTAAGAAAAGCAAAAATTTTTGGCCTTCAAAAAATTTTTTTTAACAACTGTGCCTTTTAGGCAGCTAAAAACATCTCCGAAGGTGACAGATCAAAGCTGAAACCTGAAAATGTTGAAAAGCTTCTCTTTCTGAAGTACAATTTGCATGCTCTTGACTACTGTTATTGAAAAGTCTGTATTCTGTTGTTGATTTGAACTTCTGCTGATGTTTATAACAGGAATTTGTACACGACGTGCCTATAGATACGTTTCTATAAATTTTGGACCGAATATTGAAAAAGTTCCGGTTCCGGTTCCGGTTCCGGCCGGAACTGGGTGGTTCCGGTTCCGGTTCCGGTTCCGGCGAAAATTTTGGTTCCGGTCGATCGCTATTCCGGAGCCCTAATTTGGGTCTCAAAAACCCTAAACAGGGTTTCAGTGCCCTAATTTTTGTTTCAAAATCTCTAAATAGGGTTCCAGATACGCATTTTAGCTCTATTCTGTCGAGTAAAATAGAGCTTTTTTGCATGTTTTAAAGCAAAAACATGTTTTTTGCACGTTTTTAATAAAAAATAGGATTTTCTGCACATTTTAAACCAATAAATAGGGTTTTATAGGGAATTTTTGCACTTCTGACAGGATTTTTACCGGATTTTTAGTCCTCAAAACCCTGTTTTGAGCCCAAAAAAAGGTCGCTAAAACCCACTTTTGGACACCAAAAAAAGGTCGCTGAAACCCCCTTTGGAAATAGTGCTGAAACCCTATTTTGGATCTGGAAACCCCCCCCCCAGCCGAAAACCCAGCTACATGTATGGGCTGAGGGGGGTAGGTCAGAGCCTGGAGCCTCAGCCCCCTTGCTCATATCTGGTCGAGGCTCCAGTCCGGGGTCCGGCCACAGTCGGTGGGGGCAAACCCTACCTAGACCCCCACCGGAACCATAAACATGTCCATATCCGATTCAGATAACAGTGCCATAGCTGATGTGAGAGAGCGGTGTAAACAGGACGAAATAAGCTATTTGTCGGCTCTATTTAGCCAATTAAAGCGCGCCTCTGTAAGCAACAGGCTGACCAGTAAATGTATCGGAGACTATTGATTGCATTGTTGGCGCGTGTGGAAGCAAGCAAGCAAACGCCGCGATATGGGATAGCAGTGGCCATTTCCGTCCATCTACCGTCCGATAGCCTAACCGCAGTGCTCCTCCGAGAATTAAAAGCCTCATTCTACTCGTTCCTATACGACCACCAGCGCGCCAGCTCTAGTAGCACTAGTGACGTGTAGTAGGATTACTCACCGACTATAGAATAAATTGGCTCCTCTCTGCTCTTGTCTTAAGCTGCTCTTCTAGCTGCAGAAATTAGCTACTACTTGCCTTCTGTTCGACCGCTTGACTCCCTGTTACTGTGCGTTCCCCCCACTTTTACCGCTGTATGCAAATTTTTTGTTGTTGCGCTTGGCCCGTTTTATGCAAATTTTTGTTAGTGACAGGTGCAGCGCTTGAGCCACTGTATGCAAATTTCTGTTACTAGTTGTTTTGACAGGTAGCGGCCCTTGTCCCGCTTTATGCAAATTTTTGTTGACTGACCTACTTTTTGTCCACCTTAAAAATTTCAAAGTTAGATTCGCGATGTAGGTTGTGGAAGCGTTTTGCACCAATTAACTAAAAGTTACTGGAGTACACCACAACACCCCGCCGGTTATAAGCTCGGGCTCTTAAAATTGAATTTTTTTTCTGATTATAAGTCCTATAGCAGAAGTCCTTCAGTCACTGTGCATTTTCGTTATACAACCCGGGTCTAGATCAAAGTGGCGTTTTTCGTACATATTCTTATCAGATAATTTATGAATATGAAGTGTTTTTACTGACATCGTAGAGAAATCGTTCAAAACCTGAGTAATCTCGGTAAAATCTTCGAACTCAACCGTTTAGGTGGCTGTTTTTAAAGAAATCCTGATAGTAACTGAACTTTTCAGACATAAACGTACAGTCAAGTGCTGCAAAGGTCCCAACCAGCAGTGGTGTACGCAGGGGGTGTAGGGTGTGTACACCCCACTTTGCGGTGGAGGTATAGGGAGGAAAAATTAGACAAAAATAAGAGAAATGAATTAATTATGTACCAAAACTGTCTATTTTATGTTCAGAGTACTATTTAACTGTGTTTTCGAAGGTTAAAATTTCAAAAATTTCTCACCCTGGTCGGGCAGAAGCCCAACCAGGCCACTTTAAACTACTAGAACTTGTATTTTCTGTCAATTTCATGCTCAGAATGATTTTTAAACACGTTTCAAAATTTTACACCACCACAATTACAAAATCCTGGGTATGCCACTGCAAACCAGTGTAATTTTATGCAATTCATGCCGAAAATTGAGTTTTGCTGTAAAATACAAATTTTTCCACTTACAGGACTCGGACCTTAAATAACTGGTGCAAAAATATGGGCATTGTTCGGTTATAAGACCCGTTCTCCGGTAGCAAAGTGTTCAATAATTTTTTTAAATTTAACCCCAACTCCCAATCACTCATAAACCCGAAACAAATCAAATCACCTAAAAAAACCGAAACACAACCCAACACCACCGCTCTATGTAAATTTCGACTGCGCACAAAATTTGCATAGAACGTTGCCCGTGCTTCTGCATTGTATCGATCCTAAACAGAAAACAACCAGCTCTAGCAAGACGGGCGTGTAGTGGCGGCGCGTAAGAGGGCGCGACTTTTGTTTGTGGCGTTCCGGCAGAACGTTACAATTAGCGCGCAGGGGTGTGTATGCGCCGGGGACTTAATTGGCGCTGACACTTGGCGACTCGCAACCGATACACCTAGGTGATGGTATCTTGATGCGTTGGCGTGCTCTGAATGGCTCCCAAGGACGCCTCTGCCTGCGTTGGCAAGGCCGGCGGAGCCGACCAGCGGTTATTTGGCGAGTGACCTCGTGGCTGGCCGGCTATTGTGCCCCTACTGGTCACTTAATGGCCATGCGCCGCCCTCCTCTCTGCCCGGTTGTTTGCCGCCCCCTCTCAGTGCCACTTTTTTGCACCTGCCGAACACCCTGCGCTTTTTGTGCTGAGTCGGCCGTAAAAGTGCCCTTACGCCCGGTTTATTCGTCTCAAGGTCTAGACTGATCTTATGGTGCTAGATAAATAGAACCAATGTGAGTTGCACGGTGTTCTTAGCTCAGTTTGTAGTTTAGGAGATTAATCTGGTGTTTTTTCTTTAGACAGTTGATATCTCCTTTCCGTTTCCGTCGTTTTTATGTAGCAGGTACACTCTATTTGCCACTTTCCACAGAAATAATGGCAAAAACGAATAGACTACGTAGTAAAACTATTAGCTTACCCATCGCTACCGTTTTTCAAGGCCAATTTTCAAATTTTCTCACCTTTCTAGGTTGGACAATGGCCAAACCAGACCTCTTAAAATTTTTATCACCCTTTTCATGACCCTCAGTAGGCCTAACTAGCAGTTTGCAAGAGTGTAAAAACTTTTGAAGAGGTCTAGTTTGGTCACTGGCGAACATAATTTTAAAAAAAATTCATCTTTTGAACTGTGTTCTGTGGGCTAAATAACCGATATACCAACGTATTTTATTGGTTTCCTCACTTTTGCTCGAATTTGTCTTTATCATCTAGATCTCTACCGAAAACCTACCATATATGTTATTTCCCTGCCTGATATAGGTTAATCTGTTAGATCAAGCCCTCACATAATACCGTGCTAGACCGACAATAAATCCCAGCCTGTCTGTTTGCCCGACGTGTCATTATAATAAATTCAAATTTTGCTAGGCCTCTTTGCGTCTAGACCAGAGATCTTTGTTCTCTGCAAGCCCAATAATACAGCTTTGTTCAATTCTTTGTTCCGCTCTCTATTTTATTTGTCTTTCTCTGAGCGCTCAAAATCGGTCCCTATTGCCACTAGAAAAAAGCTGGCATCTAAGAAACCGGTCTGGCTAAGTCTATAGGTACTTCTAACAAACAGTCGGTTGGAAGTTTTTGGCGAAGGTAGTCTAGTCTGCCTAGGGCTCCGAATTGATTGATGCAGATTGGAAGTGCGCCTACCACCTGCCGGGAAACGGCAGACTAAATTTCTCGACGACCTCTGTCGCCGCATCTTATCGGCCTGAGAAATACTGTGCCTTAGTGTCTAAAACTAGTGTCGCATGTGGAATCGGTGTTAGGTTTTTGATTCGATCTGCGCTCTCGTGCGGTAAACTCTGAGGTGCGGTTTAGAGTAGGTCTCAACATTTCCTTTCGCTCTAATTTCTGTAAGGCTTTTCAAATAGTCTGAAATTCGGAACATACACTACATAGGTGCCAAAGTCCTAGGAATTTTGACTTGGCCCGATCCTAACAAATTGGGTAATTTCAATACCTAAATAGGAACAGCGTTATGGAAACTTTACTGTCATTTCGGCAAATGTTTGCAAAATGACATGAAAATTGGAGTGTTTGTTATATACTGCGGGGTGTTTTATGTGTTAAAATTTCGGGCATTGAGATGACACTGTCCTGAGGAAACGAAGAATTCCTTAAACGTCTGCTTTGTTGAGTGAGCAGAAATGTGTTATTTTCTCACGTCTGTGTCAATCTCAATGCACAAAATTTAACTAATGACATGCCCCTCAATTTTTGTAGTTAATTTCCAAATTTCAGGTCATTTGCGGAAATAAAATAACAGAAAAATGAAAAGTTTTTATTTTTTACGCTGTTCTAGAAATTACCCAGTTTCAGATATTCTTCAACTACTCAGGATTGGGTCAAAGCATGGGGACCAAACTACAAACCCAAAATTTTCCCTAGTTTTCCCACATGCGTTAGAATTTTCAGCCATATTTGATCAACGTTTGCGGTGTAATTTGGACGCAATAAAATTAACTAGATTTCAATTTCATGCCGTGTAACATAAACGCATAGCTTATGTACGTTCGGTCGACCTTCACAATAATTCCCATAATTCCATCGAATTCAATTTTCAGTCTCATTTCAATCCGACCTTGACACTCTAGTAGGTAGTAGCTTTTTTGAGCGGCAAAATTACTCGTCAAAAATTACATTACTCGGCCGGCGACGCAAATTAGGACCAGTTATTTTCAAAAATTCATGACTCAACCAACCAACCAATCAGGCGAATTCTCCCAAGAATGCTTATTCCTACGCTTGTCATTAGCTGTCTCCCCCCGGCCGGGGCTCCAATAGTAACTCGATATCGTGGCTGGCCCCGTTTCTATTTACGTCACGGCCAGACGCCAAGCTAGAGTGACCGTTGGTCAAGCGAGCGTGGCTGTTGGTTAATAAATAAAGCGCCTCATTTCTGTCTGGCGACCAGACCACACGTGTGAGGAGAGGAGTCTCTCTAGCTAATTCTTGCGGTGTTAATCCGCGGCTTAATCTGGCCCGGCCGGCCAGCGGTCGCCGTGGCCGGGCCGGCAATTTTCGTCCGTCGGTCACTCCTCCTCGTCAATTTGATTTATTTGTGCCGCGCGCAGTAATCGTAATCGTAATAATAGTAAGTAATGTCTATTTTCTGCTCTGTCCTGCCTAACAATTGAGCAGGGTTCGTTAACACTTCGGGCGACCGGTTGGAAATTGATCCAACTGTTGGTGTTGCATTTCACTTGTGTAACTTGGCACGATTAATTGGTTGTAGGCTGACATAGGCTCGCTTTTCTACTTGTTGCCAAGCCTTTAATTGGCCAGTTCTAGAATCTGTTCCTATTCTATAGTTGTATCTTTAGCTTATGAGCTTCAGGAAGCTTAAGCTTAATGATTGCTTAATGTCAGTGTTTATTGTTATGTTCAAATTTTCCGCTCTAAAGCTGTAGTTTCTATGACAACAAAGAAGATTGGTCACAGAAGAAAAAATCAATTACGTGCCTAATTAGGCGTGTATGATCTGATCAGGTGCGTTAGGTTCGATTTAAGCTTCTGGTTAATATTATTAGGACATTTATCTTCGATACCTCCATGAAAAGTTTCCTGTACGTACCTACCAAAAAGTGGAAGTTTACTTCTTTCTTCGTTTGTTTGTTTTTTATTTTTTTGGTAGAAAGAATAGCTATAATATATAAAATAGATGTTGTTTATTGCATAACTAATTTGTGCTTTGGTTAATCATTCCTATCTTGTGTAATGCATTTGTTATCATGTGGCGCGGCGCGGTTAATAAATTTAGCCCTACGCATTAAAAACTCGGACACGCTAATTACCGACTAATTAATTAATTATGAAGAAATTGGTAGGAAGGCCCATTGATTTTTTCTATGTACGATGCGAACATACATAGGGAGGAGCAAAATATGGAGAGGCATGAACTGTCTAGTAGGGGGTACGCCGATTTTCACCGGAAAAAGTCGCCAAATCTCAGTAGAAAATTGACGATTTGCAAGAAAAGGCTTTCAAAGGGGCTATGAACGTCCGTGGGGGACCTTGGACGGCTAGGGACTCACGAATTTTCTGTTTTTCTTACAACTGCTCCCGAAATCGCTGTTCGTCTCTGAATTTATTTTCAAAGGTGATATTACAGGTTACTACTGGGGATGGGACCGGTATAAAAATGCCGTATGGCATTTTCGAACCGTATAGTATGCTCCAATTGAGGAACTCTTAGTTAAGTTGGACTTAGCCTCATCAGGATGAGGAAACGTGAAGATTGTTAATTCAATTTATCATAAAATTCGGCACTAAGCAGGTTGTTTAGAGCGAGTAGAAGAAGAGAATAATGTACAAACTTTGCTGCACAGCCATAAATATTACAATTTCAGTCAGAAAGTGGTGTAAGTCAGTTTCGACAGTCAATAAACAAAATGGATCTTTAAATATTGGCCTGCTCCATAAATTATATTAAAAAGATAAATATTGTCCGTTACTATTTTAGAACGCTTTCCATATTTTTTGTTTTTTTTTAAACTGAAGACTTACTTAAAAAATCGAACAATTCACCAACATGTCATACTATATTATTTGAACTGAATAATTCAGTCTTTTAAACTATACGCTAAGCGAAAAATACCGCATTAGCATACCCCAATAGTTTACTACTGACTGACTATTTATTTGCAATACGTGCCTATTTATAAATGCTCTTCAACAAGGAATCCTTACTTAATCTATATCTATTTTATACCAAAACAGCCAGCCTTGTCCCCACATAAACAGTTTTTCTCAATAAGTCATAATAACATTTGTGTTGACTGCCCTACAAAGTGTCACAAATTAACGAGTCAGCCATTAATTTCTTTCTAAAAACCAGTGTCATTCAGCCCCAGCGACTAAAGGCCGAATTCTCACGAGTCTGTTTTTGTCAGACCGGCGCTGCCCATTTCAAAGGTCATTTAATTCCTCTTTCTCTGTCATAAAACACGTGTGTTTTTGTGGGTTGCGGCCTTGCTTTGTCTCTTACGCTACCGGGGGCCGGTTGCGGCTCTACTAAAAATGCTCTCTATTTACCTTTGCAAGCGCGCCTGTATGTCTATTTATTTTTCCGGTCGCTCCAAAATTTTGGCCCTCCATTAGACCAGCAGCGCGTGAAAAATCCTCTGTGAAATTGGATCGGCGGTTGCATTTCGGGACGCCATTATTCAAATGACCGCTTCTAAGCCACGCCAGTCCCTCTGTTTGCTGTTGACAGCGATTTTGAGCGATCGGCTGTTTTCGGCCGGGCCAGGGCTTTAGCTGATTTACGATCAACAGTTGTAGTTTTTTCTGACCACGCTCGGTCGGGCCCTTTCAGAGGCGCGTTAATCTAAATTTCATATCTCCTGAGAGAGCTGTGTGCTTGGTCGACCTAATAAAGACTCTCTACACTACCTACTCCTAGTAGTAAAATGAAAATGTATAGTGTCGCCGAGTTAATGCGATTAGACCCCGATCGCGGCCACCTGTTACCCTATCTAGAGCTCGTAACATCGGCTACTTATTGCATTTTCAACTAGTCCTCTAACGATCGCCAATGTTAGAGTTAATAATTCAAAAGTTGAGCTGTTTTAGAAGCTGCACAAGCCGTGTACGGCCGAGTTATAAACAGCTATTTCGGAGCCGCTCAGGGAGATTTGGATTTAGAAGCCGGTCAACTTATTTGGGTAAGCATAAAGTAGACTTCAATTTACTTAAACTGTCCTTTTACGCAGAGAACAATTCAAAATGAAGCTTGCATAAATTAAACTAATCACCCATTCGTTGAGTGAGGCCAGTTTTGGCTTCAAACTATTCTAAATTTCAATTTGCCTAATTATGCCACACTAAACTGCTAAGAGCCGGATTTGGCCGTTCGATCGATAAATGGCTTTGTCCAAGAGGAGGTCATTTGCCGGTCAATGGGCTTCTTGTCGCAGCCCACAAGCTCTCCAATTCATTACACAGAGGCGCTGGTGCGTTCTGCCATTAATTGCCGCTAATTGCGGTTGCCATTGTGTTGGCACATGGTCAGACTAGCCAACGCGGAGGGAGAGGGAAAGAGATTTTGTTTTGCTGCATCATAATCTGAGGCCAGAACAAGAAAAGGTCGATAAAAAGTGCTTCATCTCAGATGAGTCAGCCAGGCCTATGAGTAAGTTTTATTCGGCTGGACTGGTCTGTGCTGCGGACACCTGCATCGGGCTGTCACAACACGGGCACAGTTTTTCTGCGTCCCTGTTTTGATAGCCCTTTGTATGTAAGTGATTTATATAGAAAAAGTTGAGGGAAAACGGCCCAGCAGGGGCCTGGTTGCCTGGTGACTGGACAGCAGCGCTAACCTTGAGAGTTTTTGGCCATAAACACCAGTGTCTTGAGATATATATCGAGCGAGGCCTGGCCACTGCTGTTGCCAGCCTCTTTTTGAAATTCGAATTTCCAACGCGTCCTCTTCAAACCACCAGGTCTCAGTGTTTGTTCTCGTCGTCCGACTCTTCACCTCCAGCCTTGACTCATAATCCAGCTAGGCCTTCCTCATAAGCATCGGCTTTGGCAGCTGTCTGTCTGTCTTTCTGAAGAAGAAGAAGCTGGGTGCATTGTGCTCACAGCGGTCTAATTCGATTTCACACCGCTTTGCCTCATAACATGGAGCCAGGCCAGATAGCGCTCCCCAAGGAGCGGGCTTCTCCCTGCAAATTACTCGTTTGAACTCGATCAAGCCTGATTTATTGCAAACGGCCGGCCGGTCTCTGCGTGCAACCTTGCTTTTATCGGAGCTTGGCCACTGCCTGCCAGCCTGCTGCTTGCCGCCCGCGCCCTCCCCTAATGGCCTGTGGGAGAGGTGCTAGTGGCCCTGCCCTTGCCCCCGGCTAGAGAGAGCGGTTGAATGCTTGTGGCAGCTATGAACGATGCTGCTTGACGGCTTCCTTGACTGGTTGTTGCTGCGAAGACGCAGACAGAGAAGAAGAACTGCGCTGGTCAGGGTGAAAACCCATCTGACCACCATTAGGGAGCCCTGTCATGAGCCACAAGTAAGACTTGGCTGGTAGAATCGAAGCTAACTAACCAAAAAACTGCTGTTCAGCTAGCTGGGCTGAGCTAGCCAACGCTTTTTCTCATGCCAAATAAGCTTGCTCGTGCTTGGTGAGGATGATAAAAAGATACTGGGTAATGAAGGATTGCTTGACATGGTGAATCTTGTCTGCTCAATCTCAAGTACATACTAGTACCAGCTTGACGACTTAGAAAGATCTTTCAGCTGGGCACACTGATAAGTTAAGGACGTTTACCAAATAAGTATTACTTGAGGTTGAGCTTACATGTCAATCAAATCCTGACTGATTAACACCACTGTAAAATTTTGGTTCAAAGTCGGTTTTCCCTCAACTGCTAACTATTTTTAATCGATTTACTAAAATTCAGAGAATTGTGCTGGATTTTAGTAGTTACACCTTAAACTATGCGTGTAACAGACATTTTGGAAGTTTAATCTCACTGGCAAGAGCTAAACATGCAATATTTTTCTGTGAAGCTATTTTGGGCCAATTTTTTACAACTTGTTCAAAATTTCAAACAGTAAAAAATCGTTAAGACAGAATTTTTT
Source organism: Sabatieria punctata (assembly GCA_030248155.1). NCBI lineage: Eukaryota > Metazoa > Nematoda > Chromadorea > Araeolaimida > Comesomatidae > Sabatieria > Sabatieria punctata. The sequence goes on from JASANB010002592.1 coordinate 102,439, forward strand.
GCTGTGTTTAAGACCAAATCATACCAAATTTTGAGCCATTGTAACATAATCAAGTGTTACTTGTACGTCTTAAACTAAAAGCTGCACTATTTTTTACCATTTTTACTGAGTGGCACGCACCACCTCGAACCAACTGGTACCACGCAACCATGTTAATGTTGACAGTGACCCAGGAACGAAATAGTCTGGTGATTAGTAATCAAAGTTGGTTTATTGGCCGTCCTAAGAACACATAATAACTCTTGGCAACCGGTTAGTTTAAAATTCCTCACGGCCCACAACTTGTCCAGTCTGTCTAAGGAACAATACCGTTTTACGCAGGAACGAATTGTAGGTGTCTTTAACCGAATTCTCTTTAGATTCTCGACCGTTCCGACCCGGACAAATGGCGCGGCGTGGCGTTCGGCCCGAGACTGCAGACCCGGACCGGGACCTTCCCCGCGCGCATTGTTGAGATCGCCGACAAGCCTTCAGGTAGGTGAAATCGAAAGAAAATAAAAGAAAACTGCTAGTCAAGCAGACACTCTAATTGTCATTCGGAATAGGCGGGCAAATTGGTTTGCCCGGCACCAGACAGGTTCGATTAGGACCGGCAAACTTGGTTGGGGATCGATTGCCGGCTCCCAGAACGGCCCAGATGAGCGATTCTTGGTGCCGAAACCCTAGGGAACCCTTGACGCCGTCGGCGCCAGCTGTCAACGGTCCACTGGCCGACCGGAAGTTTAGAAGCCAGGCCGCGATTAGCTTATCAGAGCCAAGAATCGGTCCCCGACCGGCCCGCGCGCGTGCCTCTAGTCTTATCTCTCACTGTCTCTCTCTCTCTCGGTGTGTGTGCGCCTTTTTTGCCCGCCCTGCGCGTTTGGGTTATGTGTTGTCGTGTCTAGTTTCTGGCCGGCCGTCTGTCTGACAAAACGCTGCGCTCAATTTTGCACTCTCGGAAAGGCGATTCGACGGCTGCCAACAGGAGAGAATTTTTGTGGAGGAGCTCGCTGCTTTTTATTTATCGGCCTGCCCAGCTAGCCGGCCTGAATAAATACGGCCGGGCCGTGTTGGATGCTAGCTCTTTGCTCACGGTGCTGAAGTTTGTCTCACTAGGCTATTCTGGTTTAGTCTTCTCTTCTCTCGCTCTCTGCCGCTATGAAGTACCGTAAAACAGGTGCGTTCTGCTCTGCTAAAAGCTAGGCTTAATTTGCCCGGTTGTTAGAGGGATTATTTGCGGCTTAAGAGGCTCGCGTGTTTTTGTCGATAGTAAAATGGGCTGGTTTATTTTTTTGGCTCTTTTCAAATGATACTACCACTATTTTGATGGGCAAGCCAAGTTTGTGATGTGTATTGGGGTTCGAAGTTTGATCTGTTTAAGCCCTTTTTGCGCTAATCTACTAAACGTTGGCAGGATTTATGAGATAATTTCTTATATTGGCTGGTATGCTGCTAAGTAGCACAACAGTAGTTGGTTATCTTTCATTCATATCTAAAATAATCAGTCTAATACAGAATGTATTAATACGATTTTTAGTATAGGGTGTTCTGTTTTGCTGCAAAAAATTCTATTCACTTGATACAGTCAAGCACTTAACGCAGTTTATATGGTACTGGCACCTTAGGTTTGATGGTACCGGTACGTAGGCTAGTGGTACCATAAACGGCGTTAAGTGTCCTTACATCTACAATGCAAAAACATTCATTGTATCGATTGTAAATAAATATTAGTCATCGCTGGCAGTTTAAAACTTCTCCAGATTTTTTCCACTCCCACATTCTGGTCTGACTTACAAAACTCTCGGCAGGGGGGTCACTCTCGAGTCAGTGACTGAACTAATTCTCTCTCCTAAGTGCCTTACACAGCGGGCAGCTAACCAAAGGTGCAACTGCATAGTTAAACAAGTGCCTTTTTATGGTTTCAGCGTTTGGCGGCATGCACCGGTCGGTCAGTCAAAGGCAAGCCAAGAAGGTTGCCGTGCCCACCGTGCCGGACATGGGCAGTACTGCCGCTCTGGCTCCCGCCGCACCTCTCTGTAGACAATCGACTTCCAGTTACGGTAGTATGGACGGCTTAACTGTGACTGCAACGCCTAGCCCGGTGCACACCATGTACGGCAACAGCAATGCGTTAGGAGGTGAGTTATGTTGCAAGGAAAGTTCGCGCTTTTGCGAGTTGGCCGGTTTGTTGCCCTTTGCTCCCGGCCCGTTATCTTGTAACTTTGCTGCTTCTGCAAAATTCGATGTTTGCTACTTTGACTAGAAAAGAAATGACAAATCGGTTAGGGTCAGGTCAGCCCATACATGTGACTGGTTGTTGTTGTTGTTTCTACTGCCAACAGCGCAGCCGCTTGAGGGCCTCCATTGGCTTGAGCCACAAGGACTCCACAGCTAAGGTGGTGGGTTTTCTTGGACAGTTGAAGAGATGACTAGACGTATGAACTGCCCCACAACCAGTGGGACAAGTCTCGGGCACCGTTGGATCAAGGCGGTGTCGGTATGCGTTCAGCAGCCAGGAATGACCAGCGCGCAGCTGCGCCAACACAACCCGATCGGACCGCACTAAGACAGATTCCTCTTCACTGACTGAAGGTGGAGGAGCGTTCAGAACCCCATTTCTAGCAGTCGCCTCTCTGGCTGTGGCAGTGTGGACTTGTTTTAATCGGCGCTTGATATCATCAATGCTGAGAGGAGCATTGGACTGGCCAGGGGAGTAGGTTCGCAGGGTATGCCGCATAGCTCGCCGGTGGGACTCCTCGAAGATGGCAAAATTGGGATGTGAGGGGTGGCGAGAGCTGATGTAGGCTTGCTGGCAGAGCATCTTACCCCGAAGGGCAGCGGGCAGGACACGGGTCTCAGCACTCAGATGACTACTGCCAGACATCTTGAGGCACCCAGTAACCACGCGTAGCGCGGCGTCCTGGACACGTTGTAATCTGGCAATGTTGGAGTTTGATATCCAAGGGAACCAGGCCGGCGCTGCGTAGAAGCAGGCGGATTGCAGCCAGGACTTGTATAACATGAGCAGCGATTCCTTTGAACTACCCCAGGTAGAGCCACTGAGCGCCTTTAGCAGATTGGTTTTGGCCAGAGCTTTGTTTTTGACGGCGTTGATGTGGTGAGAAAAGGTGGCCATGGTGTCGAAGGTGACACCAAGTACCGTCACTGTGTTGGAGTACGCGATAGGGGACCCACATGTGACTGGTAGCCAGTCATCCCGACCGCCCCTAGACAATTTTTCCGACCCCCTTTTGGCAAGCAAACTTTTATCATTTGAGACACTAGAATTGTACTCGAAAACAGTATTTGAGCTCAATTTAGCGCTTTTTTACTTTTTACGTTTGGTCCAAAATTGGGATTTGTGAGCTTTTTTAGTACCCTACCTCCTCCCTCAGAATTTTGGATTCAGACCCCCGGTAGGCGCCATACATGTAACTGGTCCGGGCCGGCCTGTGGTAGTAGGGGTTCCGTCTGGAGGGGTCCAAAAAGGTTGTTCGCTCAAAAACCTCAAGCTCCAAACCTCCTGAAGTGCGTTTTTAGCACGTTTTTTAGATTAACAATCGCTAGTTATTTTTAAGCTGCCAAATAGCGGTTATGAGTGAAAAACAAGCAAAAACTGACAGAAAGAATTCCTAGAATCACCTATTTCTCTTAAATATCAGCAGCGGAAACGCGAAAAGAAGTGGACCTTAAACCAAATATTACTGCTTTCTGAGCCAGTTTATTAGTACTGGAGCTGCTAGCTGTTAGATAGGGGGTTCCTATTTCTGCCGGGGTTAGGAGAGTTTGCTCTTTTCAGCTACCAAACCCCTGTTACATGTATGGTTTTATTTGACCTATTATTCGGCCCCTGTATAGCTACCGGTAGCGTCTAGGGCGTTTTAGCGCTCTAAGGAGCTTAATGTGATCGTAATTTGATCTGGCAGCAGAATTAAACAAGTGAGCACTGATTGAGTGGCATCGATCTGGAGCTTAAGTTCGGCTTAAACGGTGCCAAATATCCGGTCCAAGTGTCGGTCGGTTCCAGTCTATAAAAGAGCTAGTTTATGATTCTGCGTGGTCGCAAAAACGCCCTCAGTTTGCTCAGCTGTTTACCAAGCTCTTTAGTACCTATTTATTTGTCATTCTCGGCATTGTTTGATCGATTGGTGTCTCGTTTGCGAGTCAAATAGTGTTGCTATGTCGAGTTTTTTTCTGAGCGCCGCCGCCAGCCCTAAAACAATGCCGTTGTTTTGACGCCTCGCAACTGGTTTCTGGCTTTTTCAGGAATAGCCGAGAACGGCAATTCGTCGTCGGCAGTTGGTATGTCGTCGATTCATCAGCAGAATGTTGCAGTGGATGTGTCGCCCAGACACAGAAACAGTACCGGAAGCAATAGCAGTCAGGCTTCGAGTGGATTTGAGAGTATGAAGGTAGGATTGTTTTTTTAGTAACCTGTTTATTATTATTGCACGTACTACATGGGTCCAGTTCAACCCCCTCCTGATCAGCTGTTTTTTTGACTATCAAAAGTAGTGGTTTTTGGTGCGATTTTTTACTTACGTTTTTAGTTTTAGCTGGTTTAGTATTATTACGGCGCTTTTTTCTAACGTTTTATCAAAAACCCGGATTTGCTTTACTACAATTTCGATGCGTTGTTTTTGAACCGCCGTAGACAGACAATAGATTGTTTGTGTTTACAGGAATAAATTGATTTCTCGCTATTTTTGGTATACTGTAAGTAGTAATTAGTAATTTTACATAAATAGATAATTAGGCTCGCTTTTTGTTAGCGTGTTCCCTCTGAATGCGTCTGTGTTTTTCGACCGCCTGACAAGATGTCTCGCGGGCAGAAATTTGTTAGAGTATAGACGAATTCAGAGATTTTGTGTTTGATTAATTTCCATAGCATATAAATTCAAACTAACCCATACTGTAGGGATATAGTCATACATGTGCATGGAGGTGCCCAAGGGGGGGCAAAAGAAAAACTCGACTACAAGCTTATAGGGGTCATTAGGAACCCTCCTCCTGATGCGTTTTTCAGTCACAAAAGCCAATTTTCGCAACTGCGCACCCTCTAGGCGACTACGCTACCAACTGAACCCCTAAATTTTCGCAAATTTTCTTTGAAAATTTCGATTTTTGGGCAAAATATTTTTTATAAAAGCCCACAATTTCGATTCTTTCCCAAATTTTGCCCAAAAAATTCAAATTTCCAAAATTTGAATTTTCCGCCGAGGCCGTCCACTTTGAGCTGCCCAACGTCCTCATGTATGAATATTATGCAGTCAAGCACTTAACGCCATATATGGTGGTACCTACGGTTAGTTAGATGGTGGTATATGTGGTATCACTCCTTTCAAACTTCATACAATACCGTATTACCACAACAGGACAGGACCAAATTTTGGCAGTACCGTAATTATGGTACCACTACCCAAGTACTGATTGCGTTAAGTGCCTGACTGTAATAAAATAAGCTATGACATTCCGGCGTAAAAATTGTTCTGAAACTCAACGTTTCTGGCCTATTTTGGCCTATTTTGACCTTGAGCTTATTTACATTCTTGTCTTATAATACAAAACTCTACCAGAAACTGCCATTAAGCCCCATTGGTCACGTTTTTGTCCAGCTCAGTTAGAGTTGCAATATGTAGTACATGTAGCCATATGCAGCCCCGCGAGGACGCATTTGTGCATAGCTACTAATTAAGCCATCCAGTCGGGCTGGTGGGTGGGTGGGCGGCTTAGGCCGGAGTTTTAACGGCCACTAGCCACCACGTGTGTCAGCGACAGCGCCGGGTTGCCCCGAGCCAAGTTAGAGGAATTAATAAGCGCTCAGCCGGTGGTCGGCCTGCCACTTTTTGTTCCAACCGGCTGGCTGGTTGGTTGGTTGGTTGGTTGCCGACCAACTTAGTTCTACTGCGCCTCCCTTATCTATGTCGTCGGTTGGGTTGCGTCACAGCCGAGCCGAGCCGCTCCTAAGTGTCTGTGCAGGTTAATCTGATAAGAAGACTGTCCTTTTAAAGTATTAACCAAGTCGGCGATGCGCGTGAGGAAGTGGAGACCGCTCAGAAAGGTAAACGCGCTGTCCAGAAGAACAAGTTTGCCGCCTGCCATCGCTGCTGAGGAATGTAGCGCCCCTAACCTGCTGTTTGTCGTCGGTTGAGTAATGACAACAACTGACTCAAAGAGGGGGCAGCGGGTTTAAGAGGCGCAGACAAGAACAACTGTCAATCTGAAAAAGTGGAGAACCGTGTGAAAACATCGCGCGCTAGACGCGGCAAAAATGCACCACAATTTTGAATAGTTATTGGTGGCTGCCGTAAAATGTGGCCGTTCTAATTTTGCAACTGTCGCACGTTTTTCACCTGCACAGTAATATCAGACATTTCTTTTGACCTAGATGTCTAGGACGCAGAACTCCTCCGCATTTTTCCAGCCCATGTATGGGAGGGGGAGGCGTTTCTGTCAGGACGGGTCCAAAATCGCTGTTTTAAGCTGCCAAATAGCGTTTTTGGAGCTAAAAACAGGCAAAAAATGACAAAAGGCCTTCTAAAATTAGCAGTGAAACACCAAATTAGGTTACCAAAGGCCTTTTAAGCTGAAAATTAGTGATTTCGTAGCTAGTTTGGTAACTTCTATTAGTACTTGTATTTTTGGTTTGGAGTGAGGCGCTTTTGGCCTTTCTAGTTAAGGGGTAACTCCCCATACATGAGCCGGAAAAATGGGTCCGGCTAGACAAAATCCGAAAATTTGGGGGTGGGGTCCATACATGGGCCGGAAAAATCCGGGGGGAGGGCGGTCTGGAGACCTCAGGGGGGGTGGGATCCCCGAAAAAAGGCCAAAAACGCCTATTTTGCCTTAAATAAGCGAAAATTTCCTCTCTCCGGGAGGGGGGTATGACCGGCCGAGGGGGAGGTGTATACCCCCCTTACCCCCGGCCCATGTATGGTGGGGTCAGAACAAAAGTCGGCTTCATTTGGGTGTGGTCGTTGGGGGGATCGAGCCCAAGTTCGGGGGGACCCCCTTGGCCCATCTATGTGTATACCCCAAACATATGCTATTTACAGCACTGTATGATTACTGTAGAGCTACTGTTACAGAGCGCCAGTCAGCCCCACGTCAATGGCGCTACCGTACACAATCTTCGCGGCGAGAGTCCTCCTTCACGCAACAGTATCCACAGTTCCAGTTCCGGTTCACTAGGCAGCAGTCTGGAAAGACTGGACGAATCGGGTTACGCCAGTCAAGTGAACATTAGCGACCTGATCAACAATGGCTTGCCGGTAAGCTAAGGGGTACTGTACTGTCTGGCGTTACTCCCAGTTACTTGGCCTAATGTGCGCGAATAAATTCAATTTATGGTCGCGTCGGGACTCGCCGATCTAATGACAATCATTGCTCAACGTCCACTGACTCTCTACGATTGCTTGCACACGCATTACAAGCTTCTAAGAGAATTTGTACAATAAATTAACTGTAAAACTAGTAGACTGTATCAATAGATCAGCTGCTTTTTGCAGGACCACGAAGTAATGGCCGCTTGGTTGCACGAGCTGCGCTATGAAGAGTATCTTCCGCTGTTTATGGCGGCTGGTTATGACATGGCTACACTGGCCAGAATGAGTCCGGAGGACTTGACAGCGATTGGAATCACGAAACCGGGCCACCGAAAGCGTCTGACCACGGAAATTCACAAACTGCAGATTCCAGATACCTGGCCGGCGGCCGTTAATGGAGGCGTTCGGTAGGTTTTTAGCTGCAAAAACCAACCCGGTTGTGCTTTGGAGCTTGGCCGGCTGTTCAAAAAGCAATAGGCCAAGATGCCTATTATTGTAATTGTGCAGAAGGTTTGTCTAATTTCAGTGAATGGCTGTACCACATTGGTCTGCCGGAGTACGTGCCGTTACTGGAAGCGCAGGGCTACAGCGAAATGCGCAAGGTGATGCAGTTGAGCTGGGAGGACTTTGAAGATTTCGGCATTACCAAACTGGGTCACCTAAAGCGTCTGGGTCTGGCCATTCGCAAGCTAAAGGTATGTTGTTGGCAGAGTTCCAATTGCAATCAGTCTCTGTGTGTCTGTGGTTTTCCCATGAGAGCCAACCCACTTATAAGGACAGATCAAACGGCGGCGCAGTTTGTGACAAATAGTGAGACAGCCGGACGCCGGGGGCTGTTTTTTCGACGCACATCACACCCGTAATTTATGCGCCCCGCTCGGCAACTTGGCTCGTAAACATAAATTTCCCTGCCCGATGCCTCCAATACACCCACCTAGCCAGATGTCTCTACTTCTACTTGGGGGATGTGATAGCTTTTTGGAGTGAGTCTACACTTCTAGTGCTTGAAACTAGCTTTGCAGACTATCTCCACTGAGCTATTTTTACTGCCCTCAAGTACAATTGCAGTTGTGTTTGTTTAAAAAAAATTGCACCACTTTATGCTAATTTTTGCAGGAAAGCCGCAGCCAGCAGAACAGTCTGGCAGTGGCGCGCGGTAGCGCGGAGGTGCTGGCAATCAACCGGTGCACTGCCGAAGTGAAGCCTTATTCGCATTTGGCGCCCCAGATTGCGCCCCACTTCTCACCTCAGCACATGAGCACCTTCCAGTTTCCCCCTTCAGAGCCGTGCGCTGAGTATTCTAGTGGCACCTTTCCTCGAAGGTCTACGGCCCATAATAACCACTACCACCACCAGACGATGACCACTGAGGCAGTAATCCACGCGCCCCAGCGACCAACGGTTACTGTGAAACCGCGCCCTGTGGCCAAAATCACTGCCAAGACAAAGCGACATAGCGGAGAGATGGCCGGTGACCTCTTGTACCTGGAGCAGATCGAGGACGATGAGCTAGACAGACTGAAGTACTCTGCCGGACCGAAGAGCCCATTGCTCTATCGCACTGACCTGGAGGACAGTTCAACCGGCTCGATTCGCCTCAATTTACATTCGCCTTCCAGACTCCTGGCTCAGTCAGCAGCCCCACCCCCGCCTCCTGTGCGCAAGGCCTCTCAAACCCTCACTGTCCCGCTGTCCCCTCTGACCATGCCTGAGACAGAGCTGAGTCCTGCCTCGAGCGTTGACGAGTTCCCACCTCCCCCATCGCCTTTGCATTGCGAAGCTTCTATCAGAAGCCTCAGGACTATGATGGTGGAGCCGCCAGAAACTTCAGCTGGCAGAAGCAGCAGCACCAGCAGTACCGAGACTCTGCCCTTTGCGAACGAGAATTGCGGCACTATCAGAGCGAGAGACACCGGTCTCACGGCTGCTGCTGCCACTTCGAAACCTGTTGTAATGGACGTTTTCAATCAGCAACAGAGCGCCAGCAATGGCAATGCCAATGGGTAGGTTCGAATTTCGGCAAAAAACACAAGAGGCCTTGAGGCAACCTGTTTTCAAAAAGCTCCAAACGCTATCAATCAGTCGCATGACAGACTACGTGCGGTGGCCGTCAAAAAGTTGAGCGATTAGTTTGCAGCCAGCTCCCGAACAATAACAGATCAATCAGGCCGGCTGCGCTGCTATTTTCAGACCGTCACTGCATTAATTATTGGCACTAATAACAGACATCTTGCCGAAACTACGCGTCGGTTTAGATCGAATTAACCTGCTGCCTGTCTGATTCAACCCCGGCCTGCAGTAGTGGTTCGCTTTCCGATGCGCAGTTTCGACCAGAATTGTAGGCACAGCTGCTCCAGACTGATAGACAAAAATTTGCATACAACGGTACTTACTACTGTCTGTTTGCTAGGCAAGGCTGCTACAGACTGAGAGACAAAAATTTGCATACAACGGTACTTACTACTGTCTGTTTGCTAGGCAAGGCTGCTACAGACTGAGAGACAAAAATTTGCATACAACGGTACTACTGGCTGTCTGTTTGCAGGACTGGCGATGTGCTTAACGACATAGGTTCAATGTTGCAAAGTCTGACCGACCAGTTGGACGCCATGTTGTACGACCCGAACCGACCGGCCAAGGTGGCGGCGCCTTCGGGGTCATAGCCGCTTTCTGCTCTGGTTCATTCCACTTCTAGTCTGCCTATTCTTGTTGTCAACTCAACTGCCTGCTTCGCCCAAACAATCAACTACTGGCTTTCTCTACGTCTCACTTAGCTTCTGCACACTCGCTGACTGACTATGCAACCAACTGTTTAAAGGTACTTCTTGTCTCAATGGCCAGTGTTGATTGAAACCTTAGAATTTTTCTAATCACAATAATCCATACATGTACCAGGGCTCGGGGCAGACATGGGCAAAGGGGGTTTACTCCTTCAGGCTCTTACCTACCCCGATCAGCTGGCTGCTACCCCTTTAGGAAATTTTTGGAAGAATTTTGTATAGAAAGTTATGACGAAAGTATGCCTAGATTATGTGTAAATGAGCTTAGAATAGCTTATTTTAACGAAAAACAAGCCAAAAAACCTTGATTATAGACAAAAGTGGGACTTTTTGACTTACCATCCCGTCAGCCCACTCAGGCGCCCTACCCCCCTCAGGAATTGAAAATTCTACCCCTCATCCGTCGAAATGCTAGCCCATGTTTTGGTTGGGGGTTACCCCTTAGAGATAGAAATGTCCTATTTCCATCACCCCCAGAAAGTTTACGACCCACCACCTAAAAGAACTCGTAATAACATGTTGGCTAAGAAATAGCTAGTTTTCAGCTAAAAATCCGCTCAAAAAGCTTTTGTTTTGGAAACCGTATTTGGCGCTTCCACTGCTGATCTGATATTCAAGACAAGTGTGTGTGTTATTAAAAGTCCTTATATACTGTCATTTTTTTGTTTTCGGCTGTTAAACACTTGGCCGCTTAAAATAGCGATTTTTAGCCTAACCTGATGAAAAAGCATTTCCAGGCGTTTTGGAGCTCTTTCCAACTTTTGCATCCCCTGCCTGGGCGAAACCTCTGTATCCCACCCACCATACCAAAAACGTCCCTCCCCAGGACGGCCCGGCCCGGCCCTGATCTGTTACATGCTGGCACTTAGCGCCGTTTATGGTAATGACACCATATATGGTATGAAATCTGAACAGAGTGGTACCATTACCATATATGGTACGGTACCGGTACCAATGCGAAGGTAGGGGTACCATAATTATATGGCACTGGTATGGTACCATCACAGTGGCCGAATGTGGGATACCATATATAGTGCCACTAGCCTAGGTACCGGTACCATATGGTGTCAGTACCATAAGCGGCGTTAAGTGCCTGAGTATAAATTGTTATTGTTGCACTCATCTAAGATAACCAATTATTTCAGGTGCCGGCAGGCTGTGTACCCACTCAGAGTAGACAGTGCGTCTAGTTGAAGAGTGCTAATTAATTAATTAATTAACTGGTGGCTTATTAGCAGCAGCAGCGGCGGGACGTGGCAACCCGTAACGGCAGGCCAACTAAAAGACTTCGCTCCTAGAAGTCAGGCGGGTCTACCCATTGCCATCAGGCGCGCGCCTCTCTCGCAACAAGCATACAATGATAATAATAATAATAATAAGAAATAGATTTATATTATTATTTGCATAATACGCAGACAGTGTACGTATTACTCTTGTCTATAATACAGTTGGGCTGTTAACGCCTTTCATAATAGTACCCATGTCCCCATGGTACTACTCACAGTTGTTAGGGTCAAAGAATTTAAAAAAACCTATTTTTTCAAAATCAATGTGCAAATTAAGGCAAAAGTGGAAAAATTCACGTACATACATTGGAAGCAGCCAACATTTTATCCAGCAACCAGCATAATACTTCTTTTGCACTGAGCCTAACAGTGACTGCTTAAGAAATCCTACCTTAGGTAGGATACACCTAGAAGAGATGCTTCTAAACAAAACTTTTGGTGAAATTATGCAGTTATAGGCAGTGTATTGGCGTTTTCGAACAGGTTTCTTAAGTGACTTGAGATGTAAAAGTGGAAAATTTGTTAAGCAAGTAACTGTACTAGCACGTTTTCAAAAAAATTTTTTTTCAAAAATTGCAAAAAAGCAAAAATTTTTGGCCTTCAAAAAATTTATTTTAACAACTGTGGTACCACTACCATAATGGTACCAAATAGTACAAAGGTATGGGGCATAATATGGTGCCAGTACAAAGGTAGGGGTCATAATATGATTGCAGTACCAAGGTAGGGGTCAAATATGGTGCCAGTACCACGAACGGCGTTAAGTGCCTGTCTGTAATAAGGATGATTAGTACAGAGGAAAGGCTTTGCTTTGCTAGTAGCTGAGATAGAATTTATCTACCGTTGCACATATTGGGCGAGTAGCCGTTTGTATTGAAAAGCGTTTGCATAAGTACTTGTTGTTGCCTGTATCTATGTATTATGTGCGTTGTTGTTGTTGGTTGTGTATATGAGTGACTACACACACCGAGTCCAATGGTGACTATTATTTCAGAAACAAAAGCATAAACTTTAAACATTTAAGCGGCTTCAGTTTTTAGTTTCTTGGAGGATACGCTGAACAAGTCAGACATGAAGCAAAACAGGTCATCCGCCGAACGGGGAGTTTGGGGGTTTCAGCCCAAATACTAGTAGGTTGGGCGCTAAAAATTTTGAGTAAATTTTTTAGAATTTTCCAGAGACTAAAATTGGTGAAAATCGCCTGAAAATCAGCACTTTTTACGGTATTTCAGCCGAAATTAGCTATTTTTAGCCCAAGATTGCGATTTTTCAGCCAAGTAAAGCTACCCAACCACCCTTGTTCCTAGATTTTGTGCTCAGGATGACATGTCACATACATGTATGATGTATTGTACAAATACGTACCGGTAGTATTTTGCGTTCTTTTGTCAAGCAAGCATAGTGTTTTTAGCTTTTCCCCGGCAAATACAGCATGTGCACGGGCCGCGCAAATTTGTCGAAATTAAATCAATTATAATTAGCTGGAACGTTTCTGTGATTCAAAATTACTGTTCGCAAGTCCGATGGAACCTGAACTTATTAATAAGTTTCTAACCTGTAATTCGTGGACCTGAACCTATTCTATTTGAGCCGGACTTGAACCTGTCCTGTTTTATTGGACTTACTCAAATAGGTTCACATTTTGAGTACAATTTTAGCAAAGTTCGTTAAATTTTCGGTTTGATTGCATAGAAATTTAATGGTTTCATGTTTTTAGACTTATTTTTCAAACTGAAAATGTCAGAAAACGAAAGTAGTGCCCGATAAAAAGTCTGAGCTGAACCTTTTACACTATAGTGTGTGAGCTAGTGGACACACTTATATGGTTCAAAAAAGTTGCAAATAGGGGGAAATGGCGACAGTTTTTTGTTAATATCAGTGGACTTGAACCTGAACCTATTGTCCAGATTTTTCAAGAATTTCATTTTAATAAGGATTCGTTCAAATGAGGCATATGAGGTGTGTTTTTTAAAAAATACGGTTTTTTCCTAAAGGTCGGAAAAAACATAAGTCGCAGAAAAAACTCAACCTAAAAATGGCTAATTTATATCATTTTTCTATTAAAAATGGATTTTTTGCGCTTAATAATAGGGCATACTAACTCAAAAATGTTAGAAAAACAACCGAAAAGACCAAATTTGGCATGATAAAAAATGCAAACTGCTGTAAGAAAATTGCACCTAGCTTTTATTGATGAAGCCTGTCAGGGACTGTTTCATGCCTGTTTCGTGATTTATATCTATGTAACACATGTATTTCTGGTCTGAAAAGACTGAGTAAGGCGCTAGAAAGGGTTAGGAATCATAAAACCAGTCTACGTAGGATACTCCGAAGTTGGGCTGGAGTTTTTTACGCGATTTAGGAAAAAAACCGAAAAAAAAACCTGAAAAAAAGACAGGCCGATGTTTTTTTCGGGAAAATATCCATGCCTGGTTATAATTGGTTTATAGTTCCGGTTGCAGTAAAAAAGTCAGTAGCACTGGCCAGAAAAATTCTTAAAACTACTAAAGTAAGTAAACTAAGAAAGTAGTAAGTAAGTGCAGGTGCAGCCCAGGGTACTGTTGTTTGGTATTGGATTTTTCGTTTGTGTTTGTGTATGTGTATGTGTATACACATTTACCTTCCAATGTGTATGGTAATTTGTGTATACACATTCAACAAAACAATGTGTTTATTTGTGTATGTGTATTGTTCTGAAAATGCAAAGTTTTGGGTAGATTTTCAGTCAGAAATGCTAGGAAAATCAAATCTCCCAGTGTCTGCTGCTTGAAACCTTGGATAGCTTTGAAATCGAGTTACTTAGGTAATTTGAAGGCTTTATGAGGATATCTACTGTTTATTACTGCAGAAAAAAACATCGAAATTTTACGTTTCTGTTCAAATTTTATCGACTTTTGCTGATCAAATACACATACACAAAAATACACATTTTGAGTACTGTTTGTGTATGGTAATGTGTATCTGAATTTTCAATGTGTATGTGTGTGTGTGTGTATACACCAGGGGGGTCCCACCGGAACAAATCTCAAAATATGATGGGCGCCATCAAGCTCAGCGCACGTGCCGACGGTGTGCCTTAACCGATCCGGTCGTGTTAGCCACCGTTCGATAGGTCTTTGCGTTGGCTTTCAAATGACCTAAACAACGCCGTCATGCGACCATGTTTGCGCGCGAAATTCAAATTTTAGTGACTCGGCTCTATTATTTGATTTTCTACCTAAACGGGAAACGTTGCCATTTTTGCAGTTTTGACCATAGGTCAATGCGCCAAGCGCAAAACGACGCAGCGTGACGAGATCTACAGTTTCCATGCATCGCCATCGTTCTATGCCTTCCGGCGCCAACACTAGATGTCTGAGAGTGCAACGGTCGAATTTGGCCGTTTTTGCCACTGATTCCTGAGTAGTTTTCAGGCCATAGTTCACTTCGCAGTTGACAGATTTAGCTGGTTCATGCAGGAAAACACTCCTAAATGAACGCAGAATGCTAATAACACAACCTGGGCGCTCGGCAATGCAAGCAATCCACTGTAGGACCTCCAGTATCAGCATTACCCAACTATCGGGAAAAAGTATGTCAGAAAGATGATCGATTTTCTCACTAACGAAAAACAAATTTGCATATCTGCTGAATACGATTCTTAGAGCACATCAAGAGCTTTCATTCAGTGTATTACATGCACTTGTAGCACATCGGCAATATGGTGTTCATTTGCGATTTTTCTTTTTTGTACGATAAGAGAGCTGGATTTTTGACAGTTTTTGATCTGTTTCTTGAGCAAACATGATCGCATCGAGTCCGTTCTGCTATCAAATGCATCGCCACGGACAGCTGCGTCTTTTGATAGATAGCTTATTTGGATTAGTCCACGCCAGGGGGGTCCGACTGGAGCAAATCTCAAAATATTATGGGCGCCATCAAGCTCAGCGCACGTACCAACGGTGTGCCTTAACCGATCCGGGCGTGTTACCCACCGTTGGATAGGCCTTTGCGTTGGCTTTCAAATGACCTACACAACGCCGTTATGCAACTGTTGTTTGCCATTGTTTGCGCGCGAAATTTAAATTTTAGTGACTCGGCTCTATTATTTGATTTTCCACCTAAACGGGAAACCTTGCCATTTTTGCAATTTTGATCGTAGGTCAATGGGCCAACAGTCAAACGACACAGCGTGGCGAGATCTACAGTTTCCATGCATCACCATCATTCTACGCCTTCCGGCGCCAACACTAGATGTCTGAGAGTGCAGCGGTCTAATTTGGCCGTTTTTGCCACTGATTCCTGAGTAGTTTTCAGGCCATAGTTCACTTCGCGGTTGACAGATTTAGCTGGTTCATGCACGAAAACACTCCTAAATGAACGCAGAATGCTAATAACACAACCTGGGCGCTCGGCAATCCAAGCAATCCACTGTAGGACTTCCAGTATCAGCATTACACGACTATCGGGAAAATGTATGTCAGAAAGATGATCGATTTTCTCACTAACGAAAAACAAATTTGCATGTCTGCTGAATATGATTTTTAGAGCACATCAAGAGCTTTCATTCGGTGTACATTACATGCCCTTGTAGCACATCGGCAATATGGTGTTCATTTGCGATTTTTCTTTTTTGCACATTATGAGAGCTGGATTTTTGACAGTTTTTTATCTGTTTCTTGAGCAAACATGATCGCATCGAGTCCGTTCTGCTGTCAAATGAATCGCCACGGTCCGTTGCGTCTTTTGATGGATAGCTTATTTGGATTGGTCCACGCATTTTATAGTTATAGCATCAATACTACCGTAACCGGATCGGTTAAGGCACACCGTTTGTAGTTTGTACGTGCGCTGAGCTTGATGGCGCCCATAATATTTTGGGATTTACTCCGGTTGGACCCCCCTGGCGTGGACCAATCCAAATAAACTATCCACCAAAAGACGTATCGGACACTGGCGAATTATTTGATAGCAGAACGGACTCGATGCGATCATTTTTGCGCAAGAAACAGACCAAAAACTGTAAAAAATCCAGCTCTCATATCATACAAAAAAGAAAAATCGCAAATGAACACCATATTACCGATATGCTACAAGGGCATATAATGCACCGAATGAAAGCTCTTGATGTGCTCTAAAAATTGCATTCAGCAGGTATGCAAATTTGTTTTTCGTTAGTGAGAAAATCGATCATCTTTCTGACATACTTTTTCCCGATAGTTGGGTAATGCTGATACTGGAGGTCCTACAGTGGATTGCTTGCATTGCCGAGCGCCCAGGTTGTGTTATTAGCATTTTGCGTTCATTTAGGAGTGTTTTCGTGCATGAACCACCTAAATCTGTCAACTGCGAAGTGAACTATGGCCTGAAAACTACTCAGGAATCAGTGGCAAAAACGGCCAAATTCGACCGCTGCACTCTCAGACATCTAGTGTTGGCGCCGAAAGGCGTAGAACGATGGCGATGCATGGAAACTGTAGATCTCGTCACGCTGCGTCGTTTGACGGTTAGACCCTATGATCAAACTTGCAAAAATGGCAACGTTTCCGGTTTAGGTAGAAAATCAAATAATAGAGCCGAGTCACTAAAATTTGAATTTCGCGCGCAAATATGGTTGCATGACGGCGTTGTTTAGCTCATTTGAAAGCCAACGCAAAGACCTATCGAACGGTGGGTAACACGACCGGATCGGTTAAGGCACACCGTCCGTACGTGCGCTGAGCTTGATGGCGCCCATCATATTTTGAGATTTGTTCCGGTTGCACCCCCTGGTATACACATTGAAAAAACAATGTGTATTTTTGTGTATGGTAAATGTGTGTGTATATACACAAAAACAGTAGCCCAGGGGTACAGCCGGTGTGCGCATAGCTTGTAATCTTTGAACGCCACTCTTTCTTCGATCATCTGTAGGGGCATCACAATTTGAACTACATAGGTTTTGTACTATATGACGCGAAAAATAAGGCTACGTAAACTATGCAGCCGATCACGCAGCGCTCAACGCTGGGGAGGGAGAAATAGAGACAAAAAAAGAAGTTTTTTATCGGACTCAATCAGGGGAATTCAGCTGGTGGAGGAAGGAATTATCCGGTTGGCGTTGACCCTACTCCAATTGGAGTAGTTTCCTGACGGTAAGTAGTTTCCGACTTTGCAATTTCGAAAATGCTTGCCGTCCGCCCCCCGCCCATTTGTGGGCTGGTACTAAATCCTTACCGTCACCACGCCCACTTGAACGCTTGCCAAACTGCACGGTTAGGAAGCAGTTAGGAGAAAGCACGGTTTGCCAAATGCACGGTTAGGAAGCGGTTAGGAGAAGCAACAAACATGTCCCGTCTAAACGGGAAATCTGGAAGTAAGGAACCGATTTAGTCAATCGATCGAGGCTCCGCCCCGTCAGAGGCTCCGAAAGCTTACCGTCGGACAAATTTGACGCCCGCCGAAAGTCGTGTTTCTATCCGTCGCAAATTTGCTGCCGGTTAGCCACGGTTAGAAAATCCGACTTTAGACGGTCTGTCCTAAGGAGTTATTGCATTCGCATAATAACACACAGTCAAAAAAGTCATTTTGTACTTTGTTGAAGGGGCTAAGCTGGCTAACAACTCTTCTTTTTATTACTTTTATTCGTTTCGTTTCTTCACTTCATTCGGTGGCAGCAGTGCAAAGTAGAAGAGAGAAAGGAGTGGTTAGGTAAAAGGAGCAGCTAAGCTTCACTGGATTCCTAAGGTAATACATCGTCCATACATGTAACAGGTCATCCGCCGAAGGAGGGAGGGGGGTTGGAGGGGTCTGGCGCCGGCCGGCGGGGGGTTTGAGCCAAAATTTTGGGAGGGGGTTGGGCATTAAGAAACGCTCAAAAATCGAAAAAATCGCTAATTTGGGCTGAAATGCAGCTAAAACGTGCTGTTTTGCAGGCGATTTTGGCAATTTTTGTGTCTGAAATTGTAAAAAATTGCAAAAATTTGCTCAAAAATTTACTTGCCAGAAAAATCGGAGGGGGGTCGGCGAAATCGTCTCCGGGGGTGGGTGGGGGGCCATCCGGGGGGGGGGGGTCTGGCCTAAGTCGGATGGGGGGCAGACCCCCCGACCCCCTGTTACATGTATGACGTCGTTTTCCTAAAATACGTATCCTGCTTGTTCTTTTCCATTTTTTATTTTCGCTATCTTCGTCATTTAATTTTATAATTTTTTCCTCCATAAAAACAATGGCGGAAAATAGCACGGGTATTCTTAATTTCATGAAGACCGGCAGGCAACCGAGCGTGTTTTATACGGTAGCTCATGTTCTGTTAATTTGAAATGGTTTGGATTCAAACAATGCTCTTTGTCGTGTGAGTGTGTGTACATACATCGTATGTACGTATAATTGTGCGCATGCGTTTCAGGTGTGATTCTGATATTTGCATACAGTGGTGTTTTATAGAGCTGTCACCCCGCGCTAGAATTAGGTGTCAGCTCAGACTGTAAGGCCGTAACGGGCGAGCCGCCCTGATAAGCCATTCTGCCTACTCGTCCGTGTCTATTGCTGTTCCCTAGCCTTGATACTTGTTACCATGCGGATATCTAATTAAACCGCATTTGCTAATCAGCCACCACACTCCGATATCTGTGCCGCGCCTACACCACTCGCACCGTAACACTGGCGACGCCGGTGAGATTCGAACTCACGCGGGCAATGCCCATTGGATTAGCATTGATCAAACGATCGACAGTTCGGGCCTACAAAGATTTCACATCCATCACATTACTCCCGGGAGAAACGGCCAATGAACTGTTGTGTCGCCTCAGAAAAGCTGCTAAGGAGTGTGAGCTGGAAAACAAGACCATCGACTACTTCATCGCGCTGCAGATGGTGTGTGCAATCGGCAATGTCTACCAGCTGGTTCAGGAACAGCTACTCAGCCGTGCAGAACCCAACCTGGAGGAATTCTCCAACGCACTACACGCTGCTGAGACTGCTAGGGCAGATCAGACAGCCATTGCGGAAACATCAAACACTCTCCAAGTTTCCCGGTCCTCTGTTTCTGCTATTCATAAGTCAGCTAGAAGCAAGCAACCTCTCAAGAAGAACAAGGGACAGCAACAATCACCACAGCAATCGCGCAATCAACCTCAGAAGTCTAACGCCAAGTGTGGATACTGTGGCTACAATCTGCATACATCGCGGAAGCAGTGCCCAGCCCGTGATCAGACATGCAACTTCTGTGGTATCAAAGGACATTTCCAGACCGTGTGCCGTCAGAGGACCCGTCAGGGGAATGTTTCAACCAAATCGGTGGGGTCAGTCTCAATCGGCGCAGTGAAGCAGGCCTTCCAGATCACGGTGCAACTTCAACCACCACAACAACCTGCTCAACTGCTCACCTGTGCTGTGGACAGTCAAGCCGACATATCTGGTATTCCAGAACTGCTGGTACACCAGATCTTCCCTGGCATCCAGACAACACCTACTGATTGCAGATTGCGCAACTTCGATTGTAGCAGAATCAATGCCATGGACGTTCTGAGGACGTTTCCGTGCACAGTCAGCTACTCGGGCCGCTCAGCTCAAGCTCTCTTCTATGTGCTCCCACCCCAGTGTTCTCCTGTTTTGGGCAAGGACTGCATTCAAGCACTGGATCTACAACTCTCTGGTAGGTCTCTTTCCGTCAAGACACTACAGGGTCAGTCAGCAGGGACACATCGACCACTCTCACGTTCAGTCTCTACTGTGCAAGACTACAACCAAGTGATCACTCAGCAGTACCCTGCACTTCTCAGTCCAGAGATGGGACTCATCCCAGACCTTGTGCATCGCATAGAGTTGGAGCCAGATTTCCAGCCATATGAGTCCAAACTCAGATCGATTCCACTCTATCGCTATGATGGAGCGCTCAAGGCCATCCAGGAGTTGGCAGATTTGGGAATTTGGACCAAGGTGGATCGAGCAACAGTGGTCAACCCTCTGGTTGCAGCTGACAAACCAGATGGCTCAGTTCATGTAACCACTGACTTCACACATCTCAACCATTGCGTGAACCCGGTTCGATTTCCACTACCTAACATCAGGGATGTGCACCAACGTCTTTCCAAGTCAAAAGTCTTCACAACCTTGGACCTCGTCAAGTTCTACCACAACATCGCTCTGCATGAGGACAGCAAATCACTCACTGCTACCATCACACCACTGGTTTTGTTCCAGTACAACTGTCTACCCATGGGATTGTGTGATGCAGGTGCTGCTGCCCAGAAGTTCATCTTTGAGCTACTGCAGGACATTCAGGGATGCATTCCCTATGTAGATGACATCATTGTGCACGCTCCTGACCAGGCAACGCATGACCAGACTCTTCACCATGTTTTGGAGAAGTTACATGATGCTAACCTCTGGCTCAACGTGAAGAAGTGCAAGTTTGCTCAGTCTGAGGTCAAGTTCCTGGGTCGAGTGGTATCGTTTGGTTGCATCAGACCAGCCAAGGAGAATCTGCAGCCAATCCTCAACTTTCCTGTGCCAACAAACAAGAAGGAAGTTCAGCGTTTCCTCGGTATGCTCAACTACCAGTCTGAGTATATCCCTGAGCTACATCAGCTGGCAGAACCACTTAGAGCTCTCACACGCAAGGCACCAAGCAAGTCCGGCAAGGTCCCAAGAAACTATGTTGAGTTTCTCTGGGGTCCTCAACAGCAAAAAGCCTTTGATGCATCAGCAGCTGTGTCAGCAGATCTTCAACTGGCTCTGTTCGATCCCAACAGACCAACGATCCTGACAACTGATGCCAGTGACTGTGGAATCGGTGCCACACTCAGTCAAATCCAACCCAATGGAAAGGAGCGACCAGTGGCTTATGGTAGTCACACACTCGATGAACGCCAGAGGAATTACTCAGCCAGTGAACGAGAAGCTCTCGCCGCCATGTTCTTTGCTGAGTACTGGGAAAAATTCCTCATGGGCCGTCACTTCACTCTCAGGACTGATCACCAGGCACTCACTTCGCTGCTCAAGCAACGTGGCAAGGGCCGTCAAAGCGCTAAGTTCGAGCGTTGGTTCGAATGCTTAAGCGTGTTCAACTTCTCAGTTAAACACCTGCCTGGCAAGTCCAACATTGTCGCAGATGCTCTCAGTCGCATCCCTGAGAAGCATGTCAATTCTGCACATGATGGTGTGCAGGATCCCTTCATGCGCGCTCTTCATGCTGTGGCCGAGACACCCAAAAGCCCAACTTGGAAATGCCTCCAGCAAGCTACCGCAAGGGATCCTCTGCTTCAGCTGGTCACACAGCATCTCAAACAAAGCACTCCCAAGTCTCACCTTCCTAAGTCTCTGCACTCCTACAAGTCAGTGTGGGAATCGCTCACTGTGGAAGATGGATGCATATCTCGCGAAGGCCGGGTTGTACTACCCCAGACACTGTGGCGCCAAGTTCTTCAGCTTGCACACAAGGGACACCTGGGCATCAATCGCATGAAACGCCTGCTTCGCATCAGCTACTGGTGGCCTGGCATGGACTCTCATGTGATGCACACTGTCAAATCCTGCCAGCCATGCGAGCAGAGCTCCAAGTCAACGCCAAGGACCAAGGTTCCAGTCCAGGAGCGGCCAAGACCCACTACACCTTGGACTGAATTGGCTATCGACATTACCGGTCGATTCGCCAATGCTCCTGATGGTCGCGGCTACTGTGTAGTGCTCATCGACTACATGTCAAGTTTTCCAGAAGTGCTATGGACTGAGGACACCAGCAGTACTACCCTCATCAACTGGCTCACTGAACTCTTTGCCAGATACGGTCATCCTGCGCAGATTCTCAGTGACAACGGTCCCCAGTTCACCAGCCATGCATTCATCAACTTCTTGACCAGCAGAGGCATTCGGCACATGCGCATCACACCCTACAGTCCAGAACGCAATGGATTGGTTGAGAGGTTCAACGGCACTCTCAAAGGCGTTATCGAAATGCTACCTCCCAGTCCAAATCGTCACATTTGGGATGCTGCCGTGCTCGAATTTCTTGCCACCTATCGATCTACACCTACCGCTCAGAGCAAGAGCCCTGCTGAGTTGATGTTTGGCAGACAAGCACGATTACCGTTCCAGTTTGCTCAGCCGATTGCCAAGCCAGAGCCTACTGCTGCTAGCACACCACCCAACCCAGTGCACACTTTCCAAGTGGATCGCCGCCTCATTGGCAGAATTCATTTTCCTGGTCCATTTCGGAGGGGGGAGAAGGTTCGTGTGAAGAAGCCGGCAGTCCAAGTTCGCAAGGGTCAATCGCCATACACTCAACCACTGACTATCGTGGAACTATTGGGCTACTGGACGTACAGGCTTGAGGATGGACAAGTTGTCAACGCCAGACGCTGTAAACGACATTACAACACCCCTCTTGCCTCTGATGATGAGCAACAACAACAACAATACACAAACCGTCAAGCTGGTCGGGCTGAAGTAGGATACGGTCCGCAAACGCCTCAGCAGCATGCGCCGCCTAACCAGTCACCAGCTCATTCAGCAACACCATTCTTCACACCTCCGCAGCAGCAACGCTACAACCTATGCGACCGGCGGAAGATTAAAGCTCCCAAACGCCTGATCTTTGATAAATGACTGTTGCCATTGTTTTGTAACTTATTGTACCGCCGGCTCATCACTCTTCTCTCTCTCTGTGGAAGAGGGGGGTGGTGTCGTGTGAGTGTGTGTACATACATCGTATGTACGTATAATTGTGCGCATGCGTTTCAGGTGTGATTCTGATATTTGCATACAGTGGTGTTTTATAGAGCTGTCACCCCGCGCTAGAATTAGGTGTCAGCTCAGACTGTAAGGCCGTAACGGGCGAGCCGCCCTGATAAGCCATTCTGCCTACTCGTCCGTGTCTATTGCTGTTCCCTAGCCCATACATGTCGCTGGGTTTTTCCGTGGGGGGGGCCTTTTTGAAATCCCAAATAGGGTTTTGGGACCAAGTCCAAAGTGGGTTTTGCGACCTTTTTTTGGGGTCCAAAAGTGGGTTTTGTCGACCTTTTTTTGGGGTAAAAAGCGGGTTTTGTCGACCTTTTTTTAGGGATTCTGGGGCGAAAAATGGCTTCAAAACCCTATTTGGACCGAAAAAGCCTTAAAACCCTGTTTTTGCATTAAAAATGCCTTAAAAACCCTGTTCCGGTTGAAAAAAATGCCTTAAAAACCTAATATTGAAGCAACGAATGTAATAAAAAGCTGTTTTGCGCTCAAAATACGTATTGAATATGAGTTTCAGCGATAAAATACAGATTGAAATGCGTTATATTGACTAAAAATAGTTCAGAGAACCCTAATTTCGATTCTGAGGCACGCGCAGAACCCTGTTTTGACTTATAAGATTACTAGAAAACCCTATTCAGTGATTTGAATGCAGTTCTTAAACCCTGTTTAGGGTTTCTAATCAACCTAAAAACCCTCTCTAGGCTTTCTAGCCAGTGCTAAAACCCTGTTTAGAGTTTCAAAGTAACCTAAAAACCCTAATCAGGTTTTGAAAGTAACCTGAAAACCCTAATCAGGCTTTAAAAGTAGCCTAAAAACCCTAATCAGGGTTTTAGAGTAACCTGAAAACCCTAACCAGGGTTTAAAAGTAACCTGAAAACCCTAATCAGGGTTTAAAAGTAACCTGAAAACCCTAATCAGGGTTTAAAAGTTACCTGAAAACCCTAATCAGGGTTTGAAACTAACCTGAAAACCCTAATCAGGGTTTAAAAGTAACCTGAAAACCCTAATCAGGCTTTAAAAGTAGCCTAAAAACCCTAATCAGGGTTTTAGAGTAACCTGAAAACCCTAACCAGGGTTTAAAAGTAACCTGAAAACCCTAATCAGGGTTTAAAAGTAACCTGAAAACCCTAATCAGGGTTTAAAAGTTCCCTGAAAACCCTATTCAGACTTTAAAAGTAGCCTAAAAACCCTAATCAGGGTTTAAAAGTAACCTGAAAACCCTAATCAGGCTTTAAAAGTAGCCTAGAAACCCTAATCAGGGTTTTAGAGTAACCTGAAAACCCTAATCAGGGTTTAAAAGTAACCTGAAAACCCTGTTTAGGGTTTCAAAGTAGCCTAAAAACCCTAATTAGGGTTTGAAAGTAACCTGAAAACCCTGTCCAGGGTTTCAAAGTAGCCTAAAAACCCTAATCAGGGTTTCAAAGTAGTCTAAAGACCCTAATCAGGGTTTAAAAGTAAACTGAAAACCCTAATCAGGGTTTGAAAGTAACCTAAAAACCCTAATCAGGGTTTCTAAACAGTCTAAAAACCCTATTTAGGATTTCTAAGCCTTACAAAACCCTGCTTTGGGTTGTATGGTAGCCGAAAACCCAATTTTGTGCTGCAGATTGTACTGTCTGGGCTAAAATTTTCTTTACTTTGGAATCCAAAAGAGGGTTTTCAGGTCCCCCCCCAAAAATCCGCTGGGGGGGGACTTTTGCCGAAAAATCGGGCTTGGGGGGGGGGCCGGCCCCCCCTTTACCCCCCCCAACGACATGTATGCCCTAGCCTTGATACTTGTTACCGTGCGGATATCTAATTAAACCGCATTTGCTAATCAGCCACCACACTCCGATATCTGTGCCGCGCCTACACCACTCGCACCGTAACACTCTTTTCAGAGATTAAGTAGAATACGCTTTACTTTAGCAAAAACGCATCTAGCTATCTGACAGCAGTATTTGACAAATACAGTGGAGAATACAGAAGATAGAATCTGATGTAAATCAGACAGGCATTCCATTCTGGAAGAAAACACCCACCAGCTGACATGATAAGCTCACATATTCTTATGACCAAATGCCAATTGGAAAGCTGGCAAACATTCCACCATACCACATGGATGCTATATAACCCATGCATAGCCACACAACCCATATTTTGTGCATTTGTCCTACTGTCAGCCTTACTTGGTCTCAAACTGCTAATCCGCCGAGAAAAGTACATACATGTACATCCGATCCGATCCGATCTGGCGGGGGCTGTACAATATAGTATTTTGTTTATTATGTTTATGTATTCCTCAGAGAATATGTTTATGTTATGTATATGAATTCTGCGCCACTATGTTTAAAATACATATTACAAAAACACATATTGCATTTCTGATAAAATGCTGCATTTTTAAGTCTCGGCCTGCCATCCATAGCATGGAATTACATTTTCTTAGGATTCCAGTGTAACTATGGCTAAAACTCGTTTGAGTATAATACCAGGGTACCTATATAGTAGTTACAGTGCTTAAAAATGTTTCAAGTTTGTAATATATTTTTGTTTTAAACAGCAAGAAACGTTAAAATACGCCTGAAAAGCCAGCCTCTTCAACAAAACGTAGTCGTTAGTCAAACGGTTTCACTACCTGGTTTTCGTTTGACTACGTATTTATGGTAACGAAGGTAGTCAAACTTTGACTTTGACTACCTTTCCGTTTGACAGCAGTACCACAAATGTATAACTACGACTTTGACTTTGACTAGTAGGTAGTCATAACAACACTAAGCTGCCCTAAACGAAATTATTGGCTATTGCGGTTTCAAAAACAAAGTTCATTACACAGGTCTCCCTAACACAAAATGACTGACTTACATAGAGGACTTTTAACAGAACTTAAATGTGGAAATTATTGCTAATTTGACTTACGTACTGAATCAATTTCATGCAATCAGGTCTAAGCATAGAGCCTTTCTCATTTCAGTCACAAACAACACAAGCAGTATTTTTCAACTGAAAACTGGCTTCGAAAAAATATGTATTTCATGTACATATTTTTTCAAAAAATACATATACATATCATGTACAGTATATGTATTCGACTTCAGAAAAAAATAAACATATATGTACTGTATTGTATATGTTATGTATTCGAAAATTCAATATTTTGCCCAGGAGTAAGCTAGGATCTAAAACAGAGGAAGGGATTAGGAAGCGTAAAAGCCATCTACGATACTCTGAACTTCAGCCATTTTCGCCGATTTTTGAAAAAAGTAGGTCGAAGTTTTTTGAGAAAAAAGATGTATGCCTGAGTAGATTAAATGCCATAGGCAAGGACTGAAAAGCAGTTATGCGCCCTTACAGGTGAGAGCAGTAAAAGGTGAAGGCAATATACTGTATTAGAAAGATAAAACCATAAAACCCGTCCAGATGCTGTCTCGCTAATGTAACTGTATTTCAGAGCTTTAAACGCCTTCAGTTCTTCAAAAGGTGGCAAGATGGTTAAGCTGTTGATTTTGATTTGTTTGTTGGTCATTTTACACTGCAGCGCAACCAAAGCTCTTATAAGCGCGTAAGCTATAACGATTGAATGATATTTCCCCAGTTTCCAATCTCCCTAATTGCCAGCCAATTTATCTTAATTTATGTACTTTTTATTATCCTTTTAGTAAGTACTACTACTGTACATTGCAGAGACGATGAGACCAAATTGCGATTGAAACGGAGTCAATCCGCTTTTCGATCCAACGTAAAACTACCTACTATAAGAGGAATAATAGGATCGCGTCGATATCATATTCAACGCGTCAATCCATATATGTTCGCTTAGGGCAAGATACACTGTTGATGTGATTGCAGCAGAATAAATATTTAATTAAACAGCCAGTTTCTTGCCAAGTCAAGTTTCCCATCACGCAAGACTTAGGCCAGACCCCCCCCCGCGGATGCCGTTCCTGAAAGCCGCCCGCATTAACGCACAGCCCCTCTGGGCCAAAGAAGAATATGCGCCTCCAGTTTACGCCGCACCTGACGCAGCCTCCGATGCAAAAAAAGTAATCTTGTACCTAGTGTCCTCAGTTTAGTTGGTTCCATGCTGGGTTTGGACAGAAAAACCGGCCGAGGAAGAGAAGAAGTTGTTGTTGAGTGATTATTGTGAAGAGACGAAAAATAGGCTTTCTTAACCAAAACGAAGATGAATAATAAAAATTGGAACGTTTTGAAACGCAGTTAAAAGAAAGTAGGTAGCTGGAAACACTGTTGTTAGCTAGTTTATTTCATGTCCTCTATCTCTTTTAACTCAGGCGAAGTTTGAAAACACGCGTTCGCACGGCGAAACATGTATAAACTTGGCATGGGTCAGTTGCCGACGCACCGGCTGGTACCGCAAGACCTACTGTCTATACCGTGGTCAAGAAATACAGAGGAAGGTTGTCTGCTCATAAGCAAAGGAATTAGAAATTTGGGAAGAGGGAGTAGCCAAAATAATATTATTTTAGGGGAAGAGAAGAAGAGGTAGTCGGCGTTCAGAAAACGGCCAATAAGCTTTCATAGCATTCCTCCAATTTAAAATCAATGCAAAACGAACAAGTGCAGCAATGCACGGCAAAAGTGGTACATGGTAGTACGGATTATGTTTAGCACTCTGTCTTTTAGTGGCGTCGTTCATTGCATGCAGATAGATAGGTAGGTAAACATCCCATTTCGTGCCCGTCTCAATTCATCGCAACGTTAGAGGGAGTAATTGCTTAAATACTGTAGGTAGTATAGTAGGTTCGCATTATTCTGTTTCTCATTCATTCATTGCATATAAATCAATCCAGTATAGAAGCGAAGGAAATCAAGAATCGTAATCCTGGCGCAGAAAGAAGTGCAAAAGCTTGTGTCCATCGGACCTTCGCGTCGTTCGTTATTTTCTTGTTTTTTGTGCACGCGCTTGCGGCGTAAACTGGAGGCCCGTATTCTTCTTTGGCCCAGAGGCCGCGCCCGCCGGCTGTGCGTTAATGCAGACGGCTTTCAGGAACGCCCCCCCGGATGGGACCTTCCGAGACGATTTTTCAGCCCCCTCTCAGATTTTTCTGCAAGAAATTTTTTGACCCAAATTTTGGCGATTTTTTGTAATTTCAGACATAAAAATTGCCAAATTCGCCTGTAAAACAGCACTTTTTAGCTGTTTTACTAGGGAACTAGGGAAAACTGCTGTGAAGTAGCAAGCATGAAGAGTATCCATTTTACATGTCAGAGGGGTATAGACAGCCAATGTTTTATTGCTGATAGAATCACAACATTACATACAGTATAGGGTATGTACAGCACCACCCTATCATACCATTAGATAGGTATTTTAGAGAATAATTTCACATTCACAGCAGACATGGACCTCGGGGGCACGGATGATTTGCCCAAGCCACCCCACCCCACCATCTGAAGCAGACGCTTGTTCCTTGACCCTGACCAAAATGGCCGCGACCCCGAAAATCGGTAGGCCCACTCCCAAATTTTTCGATTTTGGCTACCCAATCCATTTTTCCGGCCCATATATGCATCGCAGTAAACAACTTCATGCTTGATTTGACTGACACCAATCGGTAACACACAACAGTTGGACGAAATCACAAACGAAATCAAGTAAAACCTTCCTAATCAGCATCTTTCGCTGCGAACTCAACGTACACACGGAATTTTGAACGTAAAAGCTATTGCATTGAAAAATGCTAATTGTATGGCAAAAATATTGGTGAAAAATCTTTTGGTGGGGGTAGCCAGCCGAAACTTCGAAGCTTTTTGGGGGTGAACTGCTGTCCTTCGCCAAACTTCTTAGCCCTTACTAGCAGAAGCTACTCCATTTGGATAAGTACCCCAGAAAGATTCACGCTTTGCGTGCGGCTGTTTGTTTAGGCATAAATGTGATTTGAAAATGAAAGTGCAAAAAAGTGATTGGCCAGTCACACGTTAATCACGTTTTTTTGTCAGACAATGCACAGTGCTGCATGCAACGCGTGATTGGCCAGTCACAGCAAATCACTCTTTTTGAAAATTTCAGTGAATGCATAAACATTCACTGCGTGATTACCGTTTTTAGGCACGCATTTCATGTCCCCATGTCCCAGGCACGCTTAAAATTTCTGCGTCTAAGAGAAGAGTTAGGGGGTGGTGGTCAAAAGCATTGTATTCATACATGTAACATTGTCTGGGGGGTCTGCCCCCACCCGACTTAGGCCAGACCCCCCCGGATGGGGACCCCCCCCACTCCCGAGACGATTTCACCGACCCCCCCTCCGATTTTTCTGGCAAGTAAATTTTCGAGCAAATTTTTGCAATTTTTTACACTTTCACACACAAAAATTGCCAAAATCGCCTGCAAAACAGCACTTTTTAGCTGTATTTCAGCCCAAATTAGCGATTTTTGGCGATTTTTAGGCCAAAAATTGCGATTTTTCTCGATTTTTGAGCGTTTTTTAGTGCCCACCCTCCTCCCCCAAAATTTTGGCTCAGACCCCCCCCCGGCCGGCGCCAGACCCCCCCAACCCCCCCTCCCCCCATCGGCGGATGACCTGTTACATGTATGATTGTATTGTACTTTTAGTTTCTAAATTTATGGACAGATCAGTATTTGTTAGATTTCTTGCGAGTCAGCGTTTGGTCCGGCCCCACACTACCTACCTCCTTACCGACCATCATCTTGAGAGTTCGTAGAAAGTGGCGTCGGATGGAAACGGAGAAACAAATAAGCACGAAAGGGTTGATCACACTGAACAGTGCCGTGATCATTGCCTGCACCAGGCGCCAGATGTGTTTATTGGTTTCGATGTGTTTGAACGCAACCGGGATAGAAGCGTTGCAAGCGGCAGAGAGCACGAGCGATGCGGCTATGGCTGCTGCCGATTTGGCCAGCTGTTGCTGCTTCTTCACGTCCTCTTTCACCTTCGATTCGGTCTTGACTGCCGCCACCGACCTTGCCTGCTTGCGCACGAACAGCAGGATCTTTACATATATCACCACCAGACCGGTCGCTACCAAGGTCTGTACCACCGTCGCTATCACAAAGGACGGCTGAAATGAAAATAGGTTCCTTTTTACACAATTCTTGGATTTGGTTGTTCTAGAATATGGCCTTTAAACGCTATAAACGGTTTAAATGACGCCAACGCTAGGTATACCTACATGCAGAATCAGTCTCTGAACAGATCGACCCTTGGTATTCAGACCCCAAAAATGAAAGCTTGGCATCGCGAGCTGAAAGTTGGTACACCAACTACATAAGAAAAACTGCTTTCCAGCATTTGTTCTTGCACATGCTAATGCGTAATGCCACTTTAGAAATACAGCATCTCAAGGATTTGGATGACAATCTCTCACGAACCAAAAGGAATCAGCTTAACTGAGTTGGTAAAACTGTATTAGAATAGCAGGCATGAATAGGAATCATTATGAGCAAAATAATTTGGGTCAATAGTCTTCAAATCGCAAAACACCCACCCCTATCCAAAAAATTTTTTATCATAAATAGTTTCATTTTGTTTGGCATTTTGTGCTGCATCTTTTCAGCAAGTATTAGCTTCCCCCGCATAGTGGCAAAAGTTATACTATAACAATTTTTCTGGAAAAAGTCGAGTAGCGATTTCTCTAACTTTCGTAGTTTTCGGAGGATATCTCGCTAACCGGGTACGTTCTGGATTTTCGATCTGACTGACACCTGGGTACTTTTGAAAAATGTACTTGAACCTGAATTGAATTTTGCAGATACCTGATCCTGGACTTCCCTGAAATTTTTGGAGTACCTAGCACCAACTGTGCTACAAACTTTAGCTTAGTTTAGTTTAGTTTAGTAAAGAACCTCCGCATCAATGATTTACGACTTTTGTACCCCTGCACTTTAGTAAAGTACCTAGCACAACAATGATTTATGACTTGTTCCCTCAGCACATCGTTAAAAAACCCCTGACCGTGACAAGGTTAAGAAAACTCGCCACTACACGCCGCGCCAATCAATACATGAAGAGAGAAGAAAGAAGCTTACAGCAGCGCAACGTCGTGGGTCGTCTATCCTGTCTGTCAGAGTTCCGTTGACGATTCTATGGGCGCGGATCTTGCAAAAGACAGGCATGGGCGAGACGAAAAACAGTGGAAACATCCACTGCACCAACAACACCCAACGACGTGTATTTCTCGGACTCCACTAAAAGAAAGGCTCTTATCTACATAAAAAATCAACGTCACTCAGTCACCCGCCAATGGTAGCTGGCCGGGTGTACCACTGCATTGAGTCGATTGACTGCCATCAAAAGAACGCCGAGACACTGCGAGTGGCGCAGATAGTGATTGCCAATCAGCGACAGACGGGCCAGCCAATCACCGCCCAGATCGACCGGCAGCCACGCCCACTTGGTGAACCTGGTCAGCGAGTAGAAGTGCAGCAGGTACCAGATGTCGGCCAGCCCACAGCTGAGGATCAGCCAATAGAAGGACAGAAAGCGGTGATGGTTGTCCGGCTTACGGATTGCTCTACCAATGGAGACCAACAGTACCAAATAGACTGGAATGGCCGGTAGAAACAGACACATGACCAGGACCTCGAGAGGCGGTGCCGTCATAGTTCCAACTGGCTTGTAACTAGTACGTGAGAAGAACTGTTTACCCTCTTTGCAAGATTAAATGCCGTGGTTTGCGCGTCTAGGACTTCCTAACTTCGGCAATAAGCTGTTCGGTTGCCTTTGTCGTGCTTCTATCCATCTAAAAAGAATGGTACTAGCAGTTACATAGCAGTCAGGCAAACGAAAGGCCAACTTAATCTACATACTGTTGTTATTAACACATCCATAAATGTAACAGGTCCGGGCCGGCCTGGTGGGGGTAGAGGGTAGGGGTCGTCGATGGGGCTTTCGTTCGCCCAGTTGTCTGTCCAAAAAATGTAAAAATACTTCAAAGTGTCCGGAAATGCGTTTTTAGCATGCTTTGTATAATAATCGTAATACGGCTAGAAATGGGTATTTTTAAGCTGCTAGTGCTAAGTAGCGGTTTTAGAGCTAAAAACAGGCAAAAAATGACAAAAAAGGCTTCTAAAACACCGAATTACCATATAAATCTGCCTGCAGTGGAAAGGCCAAGTTCGGTTACCAAAGGCTTTTTAATCGGATTCTAAGCTAAAAATCAGTGATTTCTGAGCCAGTTTGCTAACTAAATAGTATAACATGTATCTTTAGGCCTGGGAGGGGGCCCCTAATTTTTTTTCTCATGGGGATTGGCCTTTCTTGCTGGGGTGTAATCGCCAACGCCCTAGTACATCTTTGAATTCATCTCTATATGAATATGAATTATTCTTTTACCTAATAAACTTCTATAGAGCTCGCAGTACCCAATAAGTGAATTTTTCCAAGGGAACTAGACATTAGTTTCGGCTCATGCAGAGATAATAAAGTGTCTGTTTAAATGCAGGAAAGTAAGGCCTCTCTGCTTAGCTGGCACCACTTGCAATTAAAGCACTTTTCAGCACCGCTCGACTTGTTGAAGAGCAGCAGAATGCCTTCAAGAAGACCCGGTTGGGAGAGTTTTCGGAGTACAGTACTGTACTATGCACACCATCAGGCCCAGGAGCTGTTTCGGGCTTGATTTGAGAGAGAGCGGCTCGTAATTCAGCAAGGGAAAAGTCAGCTCCAAACTGATCCTCAGGGTGGGGAGGACGAGGAGTGGAGAGGAATTTCCGGAGGTTCTTGAGGCGCTTTTGGCCGCGTCGTTGGCTCAGTGGGTAGCTCGCTGCCTCTGAGTCACGGCGGCCCCTGCATCCCTAGCGGTTGTAGTGGTTCATCCTCTCGGCGCGGCAAGTTTCTTGCTGCAAAGAGTTGGTCGTCGGCACAACGCTCCACCCAGGCCACCGAAAACTGGTTACAGTGAGTAGGTAAATTGGGAACCAACTGGATCTGCCGTTGCACCGAAAGCCGCTCCAGAAAGCATGCCGCGTTGGAGGGAAGATCAACGACGTCAGGAGCTGTCTGAGAAACCAGCAATAAGGCCAATACCGGTTTGGTTACACCGGGCGGCCGTTGGGAGCTGTCAGCACCATGACGTCACCACGCCAGGCACTCTCCTAGTACCTGGCGCCCAACAGCATGGCTTGAGTGGCTTGGCAGTGAAAGAAGGGCAAACGTCCGAGATGACGATATAAGGGGTAACGAAATGGACCGTGCAGGTCTGATCGTAATGCTGTACATCGTACGGCCCCCCGCCAGATCGGATCGGATCGAGGCGCTTTTGATAGGATCGCTTGAGAGCGCGATGTTGAAGATCAGCTCGGCAGCGCTGAACAAGATCAGTATGTTGAAAGAAGTGTGTGAAGGCATCAGAGTAGTAAGGCCCGGCTCACTGGGGGGTAGTGACGTCATCTGACGTCTCTGCCTCTCCAAGTGGATGATCTTAAGACAGAGGTTTGTCTTAAGATCAGGGCTTACTACGTCACTGCCCCTCAGAATTTGGGGTTTGATTTTGGCGGGAAATCAAAACTTTTGTTTGGGTGGGGTTCGATGCATCTATCTTCTGCTTCAAAGTCGCACGCTCTACCATCTGAGCCACACTAGCAGTTAGAGTTAAATAAACATAGATCAAATCGAACGTACCGTGTCTGCGCTACTAGGCATTGTTTTGCTTCGGTTCTTATTTCGTTCTGATACTAATTTTAGCCAACAAAATCACTGGCAAAAAAGTTACTCAAAGGATGACAAATTTGTGCACTATTGGTTCGGTACTAGAAACTTCATGCTCAATGGCATCAGATGATCCAGAAGTACCATCAGACAGAATCATAACGCTGGACCAATGCAACAGAGATATTATGTAGCTTGCTTGTTGAGGAGAAAAACAAACGTCTTACAAGGGGAGCTTATTGGTGACAGGGCAGGGCATCTGTTTGTCGTGCAAAAAAGCTGGAAAAACTTGACTATTTTTCGGTTTTCGCGAGTTTTCTACCCATTCATAGTGTCTGTCCCAAGCTGGAAATAATTTTAAACGAAATCGCTCGATGAGGCGAATCGACTGATGTATATAACATTAAGAGTCGTTCTCTGGTCAGATCGCGTTTTGGTCCTTTGCCCTATTCAGACCCAAAATTGAAACTTTGAGCTAGAGAGCTGTAAGTTGGCACACCAGTACATACTTGTGTTTTGCACCCTGTCAAAGACAAATCTTCGTCTGACGCGACCTTATTAATGAAGCCTGAGTTCATTGAATCCCAACAAATGATCAGCTCCAGCTCTTGATTAAAATCTGCCCTTCTCTCCTGACTTACTAACTAACTGAAGTTCACAACGTTTTTAGGTGTAGCACATTAACTTAAACCGTCCGCTCGATTTGCCATTTAAAGTCTCTGTTCTTCTGACTGCCAAATAACAAGTGCCCAATCGGTAGGCTGCACAGGGATAATAGCTCGATGACTTCAAATACTACTACATCGGCCAATCTATCCAGAGAAGTTGCCTTGTTTGTCGCCTACTTGGCTGAAGGCTTGGTTTTTGGCAGTCTGAATCTGGTCACATTCGCCAGCATAGTCTATCAAAAAGCTTTAAGAAAGCGCAAAGAGTATGTCTTCATTAGTGGAAAACTGCTGGCTGACGGCTTGTTTGGAGCTGCCTACTTTTGCGCAGGTAAACCATCTGTATGATTTAGCAGTGGTTACAATACAAAGTGCTACCAGTAAAAAAGAACAGAAAATCGCTGCCCTTCTTCTCTCTGACATTTCACAGTCTACATACCTACATAGCTGTATCAGAATCAGCAGAGATGTCCAGTGTTTTAGCAGTGTACTTCCTGGCTTTGGCAGCCACCGAGCGTCTAGCCGATGACATCTACCTTAACAGGTGTCTGTTCCTACCTCAAACCATGCTCTTCACCTTTTCCTGGCCAATGGTAGCTCTGATGGAGCTGGTGGTATCACTGGACCGAGTCTACGCTGTAGGTTCACCAGTGGCTTATTACAAACAAAAGAGAGGTTACGCTTTGTGGACTGTGTGTGCGACTGCCTCTGTGTGTTTTGTTCTGGGTGTGCTCACTCCACATGTAGCTGCACTTATGCTAGCGAAGGGGCTTGAAACGAGTCTGCGATGTCGTCCGGCCGCTGTGATGAAGCAAATCCACCCTTTTTTGGGCAGCTATTACATGGATTTCACTCTCTGGGTTCAGTTGATAGCGGTCACTATGTATGTGCTTGTTGTTTGGCTCTATCGCAAGGGCGCACACCGCACTTCAAGTGAGCAGCAGGACAGTCAGCGGAAAATTCAGCGAAAATTGACCAAAAGCTTGGCACTGAGTGCACTGTGCACGTTGCTTGTGTTCAATTTGCCTATTCAGTTGGGCGGGTTTCTGTTGATATCGTTCAAGCTGAATGACGTTTCTACGGTGTTCTTTGTGATTTCAAATTTGGACCCACTGTTCAACGTGCTGATTTTGCTGAAACGACAGCCTGAAGTGAGGTAATGATTACTTTTAATTGCAGCAACGTTTAGATTTCTACAAGAAAAGTGTTTTGGTTGAAAAAGCTGCTTTTGTTTCAAAAATCCTATTTAAAATATTTATTGCAATTTCTACAGAACTCTTTACAGTCAGAGTCAGTTTCAAAACTGTGATTATTTAGGTCCGTTCCCCTTTGAGAAAAATTTCATTCATCTGAGAAAATCAATATAAAGAAAGCAATCAATTTCAGGAAGGCGTTGTCAGCGCTGTTCCGCTTGAAGGCATTGCCACCTAATTTGAATAATTGGGCTCTGTCGATCAACCACGTTCGAGCAGGCGCAAATGATAATATGGAGATGAAATAGCGGAGTGAGAATAAAAATTGTATGCACGCATATATTAAGAGCTGCTATATAAGGCTCAACTCTTCCCGGACAAATCTCAACTTTTTGTCTCAGATTTGGTTAAAATTTTGTATTTTGGTATAATTTGTCCTGAAAAGACATTTTATCACCTTCCCGGCCATTTTTGAGAGGGTCACTTTTTCGACCCTCTCACAGATTTCGAGTCATAACTCGGGACCAAATGATCGTAGGAACTTGCGAATTACATTTTTAGAATCAGAAAATTATTCTCTTTCAAATGATATCCTACTCGACTGCATTGCAGAGAAAAACTTTGCAGCCTCCACAGTTGTGTCTCTAACTGATTTATTTCGTGGAAATGTAGTGCTACGTTTTTGCTTTTCGATTAAAAAACAATCGAGAAAAAAACGGGCCCCAAATCGAGTTTTTGGGTATTGAATGATGAAAATCAAAAAAAACTTCCTTATAATGGATTGCACACTGTAAACAACACAATTCGGTCAGTTTTGAATGGAATTCGGAGATCTTTGGCACACGTATTGTATGTACATCTTGAATCTTGAACATAGCGCACAAACCTGGTCCTGGTTGCCGCTGTTTAACACGAGCTATATGTTTATTTTGTTTATTATTTTCAGTTTCGCAAACAATTTCTCGGTTTAATTTGATGTTTCCCATGATAGGCGTCCGAATTGTTTTTTTTGAAAGGAATTAGAGCTGGAAATCGGGCCGACCCAACCCAAGCAATGCCTAAGCGAAGGATAGTTGGAAACTTTTGCATTGAATAAACATTCTGCTTACTTGGTACTTACAAGAAGTAAGCAGCAATTAGCATTGTGTACTATAACGAATATTTACAGAGACTGCTTAGACTCGGTTACTCTCTTGTTATTTGTTTTCTCATTTCTCTAGTGCTCTTTCATTCAACTGTTCAAGTGGCTCTGTGCAACCCCATGGTACACTGACATACTGCTGATTTACTTCTTCGATTAGCTCCCTGACTATCTTCTGTATCTTGGTTGTTTGAGGGTGGCTACACGTTGGCTGGCTGAGTTGGTATTCAGAGCTGCTGTCAGACTCTTGGCTTGTTGGTTGTGACAATTCGTGTGAATGTTGGCTGCCATAGTGCTGAAACATACTCAGCTGTCTAGGCGGTGGTGCGTTGGTGCAGTTGTCATGAGAGATTAGCCCTTCTCATGCTAGTCTTACCAGATCGCACTCAATGATAGCAAGAAATACAGATGTAGTATTTTCATTTATAGCAAAAATGTATGAAAGCACACCGATGGAGAAGCAGTTGTACTTACTGTTGTTTGTGTATACACATACCATACACAAAAATACACATTGTCTTTTCAATGTGTATACACATACACATACACATACACATTGAAAATTTCGATACACATTACCATGCACTAACACTACTCAAAATGTGTATTTTTGTGTATGTGTATTTGAACAGCAAAAGTCGATAAAATTTCGAACAGAAAAGTAAAATTTCGATGTTTTTGCTGCAGTAATGAACAGTAGATATCCTCAAAATGGCCTAAGTAACTCAATTTCACAGCTATCCAAGGTTTCAAGCAGCAGGCATTGAGAGATTTGATTTTCCTAGCATTTCTGACTGAAAATCTAGCAAAAAATTGCATTTTCATTACAATACACATACACAAATATACACAAAAATACACATTGTTTTGTTAAATGTGTATTACTGTTGGAAAGTCCGGGGTTAAAAAAATAAGTTCAGGTTCAAGTCAAGTCCAACATGGAAATTTCAGGTTCAAGTCCAGGTTCAAGTCCATCATCTAAAAAACCTGGACAATAGGTTCAGGTTCAAGTCCACTGATAATTTCAAGAATTGTTCAACTTTTGCACTGCTGGTAAGTTTTCTGAGCTATATACGCCTGTCTACTATTATTATGAAAGACGAAAACCACATTTTATGGGGCAGTAGTTTCGTTTTCTCGCATATTCAGTTTGAAAAATATGTGTAAAAACAAGAAACCATGAAAATGTTGTGCAATCCAACCGCAAATTTGACAAATTTTGCCTAAATTTTCACTCAAATTTTGAACCTATTGAGTGAGTCCAGTAAAACGAAACAGGTTCAAGTCCGGCTGAAACAAAATAGGTTCAGGTTCAGGTTCAAGTCCACAGATTTCAGGTTAAAAACCTATTAATAAGTCTAGGTTCAAGTCGGACTTGCCAACAGTAATGTGTATACACAAATTACCATACACATTTGAAGGTAAATGTGCATACACATACGCATACACATACACAAACGGAAAATCTAATATCAAACAACCATAGGCCCTAGTGGGGTGAAGGGCTGCTGGTCGGCTTTGTCTGTTGTCTAATATGCATTTGATTCTATATTCTGTAAATCTTTATGTGTCCAATATTGTTTTCCTCTTGATCAGTTCTTTACTAACAAGTTATTATTACAAAAACAGATATTTGCTGAACGCATGCAAAATTAGCATACCCACATCCTGCTATCATTTGTTTTTGTATACTGAATGGCCACTACTAGTCTCATATTTTTGTCTTCTTTCTGTGTTTTACTATTGTTGTTCACTCAATCCAGCCGCACCAATTCTCTGTCTTGTTTCAACTCCACTACCTCAATTGAGCGCTGTAACCAATCTCACTGCATACTCGAATGGACTGGGCGTTACGTGACCAATGAGGGCTGCGACTACGCCCGCAAGTGTACTGACAGCCAATCAACGTATTGCAAGACCACGCCCACTGGCAAATACTGCTGTTGTATGACAAGCTTTTGCAACCAGTACCGCAAATTTCCTGTTCATCGGTGTCTTACACGTCATCTAAACCACTCAGAGATGTGCACAACGAGCAAAGAGTCATTCTGTTTTATCGACTGGTACCCCTGGTCCAGCATCACCCCTCCCCCTTATAATTCGATCGGCTGCTATGACCCAACTGGACCCTTGGGACACGAACGAAAGATATGTGCAGCCATAAGAACGGGAAACTGTAGCTACCAGCCGTTTTGGCAGAAAATCACTTGTTGCTGCAATAACCAGGACAACTGTAACTCGCTGGATTTTAGACCAACTGTTAAGGAATGTCTGTCAAAGGAGAATAAAAGTGTGAGGTGTTTGAAGAAGAAGAGCAATTACTACTGTTATTCTGTGTTGAATGGGGACAAGGTGAAGGATAGTGGATGTGATGATGGGAAGTTGTGTGATGGTCTGAAGAGCTGGTGTCAACTGGACAGGGGAAGAATGATCTGCTGCTGTGCTATGCAGGATAATTGCAATAAGTGGCCTAGTGTTAATGTGACGCAGTGTGCTGGCAAGAATTATAACTACACCAATACTGGAATTGAGAGGTGTAAGGGCACTGACAGACACTCTTGTGTGACAGTGACCAAAGATGGTAAAGTGATAAAGAGGGGCTGTGACTCAGGTATGTGCCACAAATGCATTTACCTTTTACTTCTTGGATTTCTGAACATTCAGGCAAGTACTGCAAGAAGATCAAGAACGGTTGTGAGAAGAGAGAGAAAACGCTGGTTTGCTGCTGTGATTCAGGGGATGTTTGCAACACCGACCAGGCCTGGCAACCACGAACCACCACCTCAACAATCCGCACCACCACTTCAAGCATTACTCGACCCCATGTTGTCCCCAACTCATCAACTCACAAACCAAATCTTGCAACAACTAAGGCCAAAATGTTAACTACGAATGAACACAATCGAACACATTCTACAGCCACAGAAGAGGCTTTTCCTGGCACCAAGGTCTACTTGCCGGTACTCGTCATACTGCTCATATATATCTTAGTAGCCGCTGTCGTGATCATCACTTGGCTTCTGAGTAGGAAAACAGGAGCAGATAAAAGAAGGAAGGAAGATGCAAAAAGGAAGCTAGATGAGGGGAAGAGGGAAGATGAAGCACGGAAGATTGATGAGGGAAATAAGCAGCCGAGAATTGATGAAACTAAAGATGAGCCGCCTGTAATCGACCTTTCAGTAACGGCATCTAAAACTCCTACCAAGTCATCTGAAGAGGAAAGAATAAAAAGAAGTGATATTAGTTAAGCTACATATTATACTTGTTCTATATTCAATTCTCTGGCTTTCGACGATAAAACTGATATACGGCTAGAACAAATTGCTAAACAAACTATTATTTAGGAAACGCTAAATTTAGAAACGTTTCACTTTGATTTTACAGCGGTTATGTTGAGCATTCTTGTTGCGTCTTGGCCACGGCTAGTTTACGCTATCTCGTGTGTCACGGCGGCCCCGGCATCCGTGAGAGCGGTTGTTTGTTGGTTCAAAGCCGATCGAACCGATTGGAAGTAGTCGACGTAATAACTTGCTTGTAACTGTCAGGAATTTTATTTATTAGCTATTTACTTGCTAGACACTACGGTTGGACGCATATATGCAATATGCAATATCAAACAATGCATATATGCATGGTTTTTGGCATGCATATATGCATATGCAATATCATATGCATGCAAAATTCCAATATGCAATAGTCATATGCAAATTGACCCTAATATCAAAATTTTGCATATTTTTAGTTTGCATATTTTTTGGCAAACGTGTCGCTGACTTTTCGAGCTGTACACTTATGTTCTGAAGAACGATAAACGATTCAAATAG
The DNA here is from genome assembly GCA_030248155.1 of Sabatieria punctata. NCBI lineage: Eukaryota > Metazoa > Nematoda > Chromadorea > Araeolaimida > Comesomatidae > Sabatieria > Sabatieria punctata. Next base: position 142,931 of record JASANB010002592.1, read on the forward strand.
TTGTTTTATCTATTTGGCGCAGAGAAATCCATAAAGTACTCATCCAAACAGTACAAATTTCAAAGAGGGCTAGTTTGGCCGATTTCTGGTTTTGTTTGAGCTGAGCAAAAATGAAAGAGTTTGTTTAGCGAATTGCGAACTTCTGCAAGCACCTCTTTGCTTCATGAATATCTGCAGTTTTTAGCAGAATAGGGGCAACTAAGGTGGCACAATGAACATCCCAAAACAGCGAAACAGACTGGATCGAGGGGAGCGCGCCAGCGCTCGCCCTCTTAGTTTTTGGGGCGGCCCCCGTAGTTAGGTTAGCTTTTGGGGCCGCCCTCTCCGTACTAGGGCGACGCGCTCGCGCTCCCCTTTATATGTGAGACTTGGGCCCGCGCACATTTTTAAAAATTTAATCTTTAATAACTCTGGAATACAGGGATGTTGAGGGCTTGGGTTTGGTGTGTGGTGAGGCAGGTAGGTTGGTGATGTGTACTGGTAGTTAGGGGTGGATAGCTTTAATTGGCCTTGAGTAATTAGCAATTGAAAAAAAAAGTTTGACTTTTGAGGGGGGGGGGGGCTGGACCATTCCAAAGAATGGTACTTAGCGCGAATTTCTGGGACACTGGTAGGTTGTGGAAGGTAAAGTTTCCCAGGGTCATGATGGGGCAACATTAGGCTTTCTAGTGGTAGGAATTTTTTTTGCATAGGTACCCTGGAGCGTGCAGTAGGAGTGCGTTTGTTGCATAATCGCATTGCCATCGGTGAAGTTCCCTGGGTTTGTTTGTGAATTTGTTGGTTAGTAGCTTGTTAGAAGCAGAAAAATCGGGGCTCGGGGTAGTGAGGGGTGAGATGGAATCGGTTAATAGGTTCAAGAGTTATGGGTCCCCAAAGTTGGTTGGAGCGTCACTTTTTTCGGGAGCGCTGTTTGTTTCACTATGGATTTTGTAAGCGTGTTTTGTTTATTAAAATTTCTTCCGCACCATGGGGAGGTTTTGGCGGGAAATTTGGATTGTTGTAACGTTCTGGCATAGGTGGTTAGATGTAGGGTTCGCCCTGCTGTCTCATTCGACAATAAATTGAATATGGAGGGGTGTTACCCTTACTTAGGGTACTTTCCATTGTTGTAGCGTTTCCCCAGGAATGATTGATTCTTGTGTAGGGCTAGATGTAGGCTTCGCCCTGCTGTCTCATTGGCACAATTATTGTGTATGGAGGGTGTGTTACCCTTACTTGGGGTACTTTCCATTGTTGTAGCGTTCCCCCAGGAATGATTGATTCTTGTGTAGGGCTAGATGTAGGCTTCACCCTGCTGTCTCATTGGCACAATTATTGTGTATGGATGGGGTGTTACCCTTACTTGGGGTACTTTCCATTGTTGTAGCGTTCCCCCAGGAATGATTGATTCTTGTGTAGGGCTAGATGTAGGCTTCGCCCTGCTGTCTCATTGGCACAATTATTGTGTATGGAGGGGGTGTTACCCTTACTTGGGGTACTTTCCATTGTTGTAGCGTTCCCCCAGGAATGATTGATTCTTGTGTAGGGCTAGATGTAGGCTTCGCCCTGCTGTCTCATTGGCACAATTATTGTGTATGGAGGGGGTGTTACCCTTACTTGGGGTACTTTCCATTGTTGTAGCGTTCCCCCAGGAATGATTGATTCTTGTGTAGGGCTAGATGTAGGCTTCGCCCTGCTGTCTCATTGGCACAATTATTGTGTATGGAGGGGGTGTTACCCTTACTTGGGGTACTTTCCATTGTTGTAGCGTTCCCCCAGGAATGATTGATTCTTGTGTAGGGCTAGATGTAGGCTTCACCCTGCTGTCTCATTGGCACAATTATTGTGTATGGATGGGGTGTTACCCTTACTTGGGGTACTTTCCATTGTTGTAGCGTTCCCCCAGGAATGATTGATTCTTGTGTAGGGCTAGATGTAGGTTTCACCCTGCTGTCTCATTGGCACAATTATTGTGTATGGATGGGGTGTTACCCTTACTTGGGGTACTTTCCATTGTTGTAGCGTTCCCCCAGGAATGATTGATTCTTGTGTAGGGCTAGATGTAGGCTTCGCCCTGCTGTCTCATTGGCACAATTATTGTGTATGGAGGGGGTGTTACCCTTACTTGGGGTACTTTCCATTGTTGTAGCGTTCCCCCAGGAATGATTGATTCTTGTGTAGGGCTAGATGTAGGCTTCGCCCTGCTGTCTCATTGGCACAATTATTGTGTATGGAGGGGGTGTTACCCTTACTTGGGGTACTTTCCATTGTTGTAGCGTTCCCCCAGGAATGATTGATTCTTGTGTAGGGCTAGATGTAGGCTTCACCCTGCTGTCTCATTGGCACAATTATTGTGTATGGATGGGGTGTTACCCTTACTTGGGGTACTTTCCATTGTTGTAGCGTTCCCCCAGGAATGATTGATTCTTGTGTAGGGCTAGATGTAGGCTTCGCCCTGCTGTCTCATTGGCACAATTATTGTGTATGGAGGGGGTGTTACCCTTACTTGGGGTACTTTCCATTGTTGTAGCGTTCCCCCAGGAATGATTGATTCTTGTGTAGGGCTAGATGTAGGCTTCGCCCTGCTGTCTCATTGGCACAATTATTGTGTATGGAGGGGGTGTTACCCTTACTTGGGGTACTTTCCATTGTTGTAGCATTCCCCCAGGAATGATTGATTCTTGTGTAGGGCTAGATGTAGGGTTCGCCCTGCTGTCTCCTTGCAACAATAATTGAATATGGAGGGGTGTTACCCTTACTTGGGGTACTTTCCATTGTTGTAGCGTTCCCCCAGGAATGATTGATTCTTGTGTAGGACTAGATGTAGGGTTCGCCCTGCTGTCTCGTTGGCACAATTATTGTGTATGGAGGGGGTGTTACCCTTACTTGGGGTACTTTCCATTGTTGTAGCATTCCCCCAGGAATGATTGATTCTTGTGTAGGGCTAGATGTAGGGTTCGCCCTGCTGTCTCCTTGCAACAATAATTGAATATGGAGGGGGTGTTACCCTTACTTAGGGTACTTTCCATTGTTGTAGCATTCCCCCAGGAATGATTGATTCTTGTGTAGGGCTAGATGTAGGCTTCGCCCTGCTGTCTCGTTGGCACAATTATTGTGTATGGAGGGGGTGTTACCCTTACTTGGGGTACTTTCCATTGTTGTAGCGTTCCACCAGGAATGATTGATTCTTGTGTAGGGCTAGATGTAGGGTTCGCCCTGCTGTCTCGTTGGCACAATTATTGTGTATGGAGGGGGTGTTACCCTTACTTGGGGGTACTTTCCATTGTTGTAGCGTTCCCCCAGGAATGATTGATTCTTGTGTAGGGCTAGATGTAGGGTTCGTTCTGCTGTCTCGTTGCGACAATAGTTGAATATGGAGGGGTGTTACCCTTACTTAGGGTACTTTCCATTTTTGTAGCGTTCCCCCAGGAGTGATTGATTCTTGTGTAGGGCTAGATGTAGGGTTGGTCCTGCTGTCTTGTTGGCACAATGATTGAGTATGGAAGGGGTGTTACCCTTACTTAGGGTACTTTCCATTGTTGTAGTGTTCCCCCAGGAATGATTGATTGTTGGGTGAGGCTAGATGTAGGGTTCACCCTGCTGTGTCATTGGCACAATAATTGAGTATGGAGAGGGTGTTACCCTTAGTTAGGGTACTTTCCATTGTTGTAGTGTTCCCTCTGGAATGATTGATTGTTGTGTAGGGCTAGGTGTATGGTTCACCCTGCTGTTTGTTTGGCACAATGATTCAGTATGGAGGGGGTGTTACTGTTAGTTAGGGTACTTTCCATTGTTGTACTGTTCCCCCAGGAATGATTGATTCTTGCATGGGGCTAGATGTAGGGCTCGGCCTGCTGTCTCATTGGCACAATAATGAGCCCCTCGCATGACAGGACCGATTGTTATGACTTTTTGTGCTGGGACACCAACCGGGAAGACTTGTCATCAGTAAGAAGTGCGCCAAATTCAAATCACTCAGGTACTGGCACCTTCTACTGAATCTAAATTGTCTTCAGCCTCCACGCCACCTCTGCCATTGGCTGCCTTCCAGATCATATTAGAACCACTTCGATCATCTAGCCCACCACTCATGATTCGGATGTCATCGATCTTCGCCGAAGTACTGTCCTGAGAATCGGCCGATTCGGAGTGGAAGAACGTGAAACTGCCGATTTTCCTTCAGCTTTCCACGATTCCCACTCTTCTATCTTCTGTAGTTCTTTGACATGCTCTCTCCTTCCAGGCACACCACTTCGATCCACTTCAAATCGCCCTGCCGCATACATGGGCCGGAAAAATCCGGAGGGGGGGTAGGAGGGGGAGAAGACCTCGGGGGGGGGGGGGGGGTGTCCCCCAAAAAAAGGCCAAAAAACGCCTATTTTGCCTTAAATAAGCGAAAATTTCTCCCTCCGGGAGGGGGGGTGGGGGGTTAGCCGGCGAGGGGGTATGGAGTATGTTTGGACGGCCGAGGGGGGTATGGCCGGCCGAGGGGGAGGGGTTTACCCCCCTTACCCCCTGGCCCATGTATGCCCTGCCGAAGTACTATCCCAAGAATCGGCCGATTTGGAGTGGAAGAAGCTGAAGCTGCTGATTTTCCTTCAGCTTTCTATTGTTTTAAGTCTTGTAGCTTCCATACTGCTTTGATACCTTCTGGGCCTCCAGCCACACCTCTTCTGATCCACTTTGAATTGTCCTGCCGAAGTACTGCCCCACAATTGGCCGATTTTGGAGTGGAAAAAGGTGAAGCTGCCGATTTTGCTTCCGCTTTGCGTTATTTTAACTCTAGTAGATTCCATACTGCTTAAAATCGAAAATTTGCGTCACATATGCTTACTACAGCATCCAATCCGATCGGGGCCATCATATTCAGACTTAGCTAAGCGAGAGCGTTTGATTGAGTACCTAAATGCCCATGTTACGACGCAGAGTTAGAAAGTTAGAAAATTTGCATAAAAAATTTGCATATTCAAAATGTCAATATGCAAATTTTCGAACTTTTTAACGCTGCATCGTAACATAGGCATGTAGGTGCTCAATCAAAAGCTCTCGCTTAGCTAAATCTGAATATGATGGTGCCGATTGGATAGGATACTGTAGTAAACACATTTGATGCAAATTTTCTAACTTTGCAACATAACACTGCTTCCTAAGATACACAGTGTAGAATTTGCAGATTACAGTGTCAAACAGACTTGTCTAATGAGAGCTTTAAGTTAAGTGCAATAACTCATAGGTTAGGAAGCAGTGTTGCAAAGTTAGAAAATTTGCGTCAAATATGCTTACTACAGCATCCGATCGATCGGGGCCATAATATTCAGACTTAGCTAAGCGAGAGCTTTTGATTGAGTACCTACATGCCTATGTTACGACGCAGCGTTAGAAAGTTAGAAAATTTGCATAAAAAATTTGCATATTCAAAATGTCAATATGCAAATTTTCTAACTTTTTAACGCTGTGTCTTAACATAGGCATGTAGGTACTCAATCAAAAGCTCTGGCTGAGCTAAGTCTGAATATGATGGTCCCGATTGGATCTGATGCTGTAGTAAGCATATTTGATGCAAATTTTGTAACTTTGTGACACTGCTTGCTAACATAGGCGTTATTACGAGTTGAAGTAGATCGAAGTGGTGTGGCTGTAAGGAGAGAGCATGTTGAAGAAGTACAGAAGCTAGAAGAGTGGGAATCGTGGAAAGCTGAAGGAAAATCGGCAGCTTCACCTTCTTCCACTCCAAATCGGCCGATTCTTGGGATAGTACTTCGGCGAAGATGGATGACATGCGAATCGTGAGTGGCAGCTAGATGATCGAAGTGGTTCTAATACGATCTGGAGGGCACCGAATGGCAGGGGTGCCAGTACTTGAGTGATTTGAATTTGGCGCACTTCTTACCGATGACAAGTCTTCCCGGTTAGGGTCCCAGCACGAAAACTCACAACATTCGGTCCTGTCATGCGAGGGGCTCATTGAATATGGAGGGGGTGTTACCCTTACTTCGGGTACTTTCCATTGTTGTACTGTTCCCCCAGGAATTATTGATTCTTGCGTGGGGGTAGATGTAGGGTTCGCCCTGCTGTTTTGTTGGCACAATGATTGATTATCATACATGTAACAGGGGGGGTCTGGGGGGGTCCCCCCCCCCCCCCCGTAGGCCCCCCCCCCCCCGGGGGGCCCCCCCCCCCCCCCCCCCCACCCCCCCCCCCCCCCCCCCCCCCCCCCCCACACAAAAAAAAAAACAAAAAAAAAACAAAACAAATTATTACAAACACACACAAAAAAAACACCCAAAAAACCCCAAAAAAACACCCTTTCTCCCCACATAACCCCCAAATTAACCCTTATTTAACAAATTATTCAAAAACTCACCTTTTTTCTGTTTTTTTTCTTCTTCCTGTCCGCCCCCCCCCCCCCACCCCCCTCCCCCCCCCCCCCCCCCCCCCCAACCCCCCCCCTCCCCCATCGGCGGTTGACCTGTTACATGTATGTTGATTATGGAGGGGGTGTTACCCTTACTAGGGTACTTTCCATTGTTGTAGTGTTCCCCATGGAATGATTGATTGTTGTGTAGGGCTAGATGTAGGGTTCACCCTGCTGTTTTGTTGGCACAATGATTGATTATGGAGGGGGTGTTACCCTTACTAGGGTACTTTCCATTGTTGTAGTGTTCCCCATGGAATGATTGATTGTTGTGTAGGGCTAGATGTAGGGTTGGCCCTGCTGTGGCGTTGGTAGAATGATTGAGTAGGGTTAGGGGGGTTAACTTTACTTGGGTTAGTTTCCACTCTTGAGCTGTCATTTAGCTCAGTTCAAGTATGATGGTGCTGAGTGGATTGCAAGTGTAGTGTGCAAATTTTGCAAGTTTTTGCAAGTATAATGTGCAAATTTTGTAACTTTTTAAACCTGCTTTGTAACATAGACGTTATTGTAGTTAAATTGGAGATTTTGATTAGCTGAGTGGGAATATGATAGTGGCACTGGTTATCCATATGCAGTGTCATTCTAGGAGGCAATGTTTTGGCACCACCACTGAACACGCAGATGGAGCGTACGATTTCATCATGTATCAGCCACTTTACGCCCTTTATGGTACTGGCACGATATAAGGTGCCGGTACCTATAGTAAGCCCCCCCCCCCGACGTTTGAGGACTGTCGTAGTACTATAATATATGGTGGTGGGATTCGTCCACTGTGACGGTACAGTACCACTTCATTCAAATTTCGTACCATATATGGTAGGTAGTCGTACCATAGGATGCATGTAGGATATATGGTACCGGTACCCGTGGTCATGGGTAGGGGTCCCATATATGGTGCTAGTACCATAAACAGCATAAGCTGCCTCATGGTGTAAGGCCTCTGTGGTGAACGTGGAGTCCGTTGGGCTCTGTAAGCGGCCAGTGCTGATCGGAGCTTCAAGAAGCTAATAAAAGTTTCGGAAATCTCGGCAAAGTTCCACTTTGCCTCGCAAAGTGGCAGGGTGCTTAGTTTTTGGATTATGTACAGTCGAGCATAAAAGGATCGGAAACCTATTTAGGCCTAATGGTGCTTACAGTATGGCCAAGAAATAATCCTATAGTATGAGGGATTCTTCAAAAGCTTACCTTAAATAATCTAACAAAACATTTAAGAGTAAAAAAATTTACGATTGCACTGTCTAATTTTTGAGTAAGAGTAAAGAAGGTGGCCTAAAAACTAAATCCGGCGTTCGGGTCCACCTTTCTGATTCTGTGGTAACAATTTAAAATTGGTGTTGAAATATAGCCGTTTTGTGAATTAACTTGAACGCCGGATTTAGTTTTTAGGCCACCTTCTTTACTCTTACTCAAAAATTAGACAGTGCAATCGTAAATTTTTTTACTCTTAAATGTTTTGTTAGATTATTTAAGGTAAGCTTTTGAAGAATCCCTCATACTATAGGATTATTTCTTGGCCATACTGTAAGCACCATTAGGCCTAAATAGGTTTCCGATCCTTTTATGCTCGACTGTACATAATCCAAAAACTAAGCACCCTGCCACTTTGCGAGGCAAAGTGGAACTTTGCCGAGATTTCTGTGTTTAGGAAAGTCGCCACGTTTTTGCTAATACTTCATCAAACTAAAAATAAAAAATCTAAAATAAAAAATTCCTTGATTGAGGCAGTTTATACTGTAAATCTGTAATTTACAGAGATCAAATCAAAGGATTACCTATCAATTGGTCGCGATCGATCGGTCGCCATTCGATTGGTCGCGATCGATTGGTCGCCACTTCAATTGGTCGCGAACTTAATTGGTCGCCAGTTTAACTGGTCGCCGGTTTGATTGGTCGCCGTTCGATTGGTCGCCTATTTAACTGGTCGCCATTCGATTGGTCCCTGCTTTATGTACGAGTTGGTATGAGTTGCGGGACGCACGTAGACGTTTACCTGTAAGACAATGGCGCTCCTAATAATAGAGCTTTGTGCCGCCGACCACTGCCTGCAGTCTTGGAACGGCCAGGTCACCATGAAGTCAGTCTGTGGTCCCAGTCATAAGCTGTAGTGTGTGTGTGTGTGTGATGTGTATAGATATTTGTATTTTTTGAGAGACTGTATGCAGTTTATTTTTGTGTGTATTTCTTCCGATTGTCTGTCATATTTTGTGCCTCACTCAGGGCTGTTTGTTTTCCGGAAAAAACTCAGGTTGGTTTTTTCCAGTTTCTTTCTGTTTTTTTCCAAAAGTTATTTACCAAGATGACAGGAAAAAAAATTTTAGCAATCGCTTTTTATTGCAGAATTCATCGAAATAGCGTGAGTTTGATTACAAAATGCACTAATTTCATCTTTTAGAGTAGAAATTTGATCTTAAAACGACAAAAATACAATAATAAAAGTTGCCTGAAAATTGTACCGATATTTTTTTGCCAAAAACAGCTAAGTTATGCTGTGGAAATGCTTGTAAAGGCTTCCATTGACGTGAATTCAAAGCATTTGAAGCGAACTTAACAATTATTATGCCTATTTCCTTTAAAAACTTGCTTGAGTTTTTCCTGCGTTTTAGTTTTTTCCGAGCCCCTAGGAAAAAACCGGTTTTTTTCTTAAAAATCGAAAAAACCGAGGAATAAACCGACCCAACAGCCCTGGCCTCACTTTGAGTGTCCTGCTGCACTTACGTATCCTGTCTTGCGTGTGCAGTAAAAGCGTTGACCGCTTGAAAGTCCCAGTTCGCTAATCAAAATCGAACAGTTTTACAGTCAGGCACTTAACGCCGTTTATGATACCGGCATCCATGGCCATACATACAGTATATGGTGCCACTAGCCTAGGTACCGGTACCATATATGGCGTCAGTACCATAACCGGCGTTAAGTGCCTGACTGTTTTATGCGCTAATGCCACCAAATATATTGCGAAGAAAAACCTACGCTAAAACAGGCCTCTTCTCAAAGTGGCGACCAATCGAATGGCGACCAGTTAAATAGGCGACCAATCAAACCGGCGACCACTTGAACTGGCGACCAATTAAGCCCGCGACCAATTCAAATGGCGACCAATCGATCGCGACCAATTGAACGTAAACCAATCAAAGCTTTCTCTTTCCACTTACAGAATGGAGATGAATGGCTTGAGACCCTAAGCTCAATTCGCAAAGAATGGTAATCTCAACTGAGACTTTTCAAATTCTGGTTTTTTAGTTTGTAAAACTAGGACAGGACTACAAGCGGTTAGGTATACCACATTAGACTAGACAACAAATTTGAACATGCAAACAGTAATTTAGCGAAAAATCTGTAATGTCAAGCATTTTTTGTCTAAAAATCACGAAATGAGCTGCTCTATCATGCCTAACAAACTGTATTTCCCCTCTTGTTTTTTCCAGACGAGGTCTGTATCTGTAAAATAGGCATGCCTAATAAATGCTAAAGATTGTGTAGACATTCCAACCAACCTCGAAAATGCTTGGAAAACGTCCAGTTATCGATTTCAGGCCGCCTTGATAAAATATGCAAATATGCAAAAAATATGTACATATCTCATTTTTGCATGTGTATGATATATGCAATATCAATATGCACTAGAGATTGCATGCATATATTCATATGCAATATCATATGCATCCCAAAAATCCAATATCATCCAACCATATGGAGGCTTTACAGGTGACACAGAAACTCGGTTTACTTCGACACTAAAGTATCATTAGCCCTAGCAGTAGGAATCTGCTTTATTATGAAATGCAATGGAATCGCTCTTGTTCTTTGCCAAAATCTGTTTCGACTTAGAAGGCAAATATCTCAAGAACTAAACTGTGAATCTCAATAAAAATTCCACCAATCTTTGAAGAATTTATCAGTCTTTCATTCAAAAAAGGATTCATTCAAATCGGTTCAGATTCATGGTTGCAAAAGTAAAAAATCTGCTGGGTTGTTCTTAATCACTCTTGTTCATTGCCAAAATCTCTGTTTCGACTTTGAGGACAAGTATCTCAGGAACTGAGCAGGCTATCTTAATAAACGTAACATCAATCTTTCAAGAATTTATTTATCTTTCATCTAAAAAAGGATTCATTCAAATCGGTTGAGATTTGCGGTTGCTACAGCAAAAACTCTGATGGGTTGTTTTTTTTTACACACGCTGTACATGCAGTTGAGGGGAAAGGGGGGTTCCCCCAAGCCCGATTTTCAGAGGATTTTTTGAAACCCTATTTTGGGCATATTGTTCAGGACATATGTACATGTCACAGGGGTGGGAGGTTGGGGGTTTGATGCTGGACGCCAGAAGTCTGAGCCCAAATTCTAGGGAGGGGCTGGGTACTAAAATCGCTCAAAAATCGCAAAAGATCGCAATTTTCGACTAAAAATCGCTAATTTTTGCTCAAATCGCCTAAAAAGTGCTATTTCACAGGCGATTATAGCAATTTCTAGTGTCCGAAATACTAAAAAAATGCAAAAAATTTGCTGAAAAAATTATTGGTCAGAAAAATCGTGTCGGGGGGTTGGTCTGGCCCCCTGTCTGGCCTAAGTTGGGCAGTGGGCTGGGCAGACCCCAAAACAATATGTAACAGGTCATCCGCCGAAGGGTGAAGGGAAGTTGGGAATCTGGCGTCGGCCGACAGGGGGTCTGAACCCAAAATCTAAGGAGGGGTCAGGTTCAGGGTTTGTTGGGTGCCTCAGTTAGGTAGCCGAAGCTAGACATGAAACCCTTTCTTAGGGACATTTTCTAATGGAAGACATTCTGGACAGGATACCAGCAGGTAATCCAGAGCAACAAGAGCTTGAAAGACAGTCAACTTGTTTTTGTACCTGAAGTCTCTGTTGACCGGCGATGCTCTCAAAGTGATTGAGGGATTTTCCGATCACTGATGATACTACAGCCGAGGTATAGCACTATTAGACAGCCACTATGGCAGTGAAGACTATTTAATTACTGCCAATTATGACGCCCTTGAACGCGCTAGAAAGGTAGAAGGTACAGTATCTACGATAGCCTGCTCCAGTACTATGTACATTTCTGCTTGAGAAGCATTCCAGAGGCCTCAAACAGTTAGAGGCCAAATTGATGGCGAAGAACCATTCCGCCAGAACCTACCAGACCGACTGCTTAAGGATTTTTCCACTACACTTGAGAAAAAATCTGATCGTCTGGCTTACCTGAGCAAATTTTTATTCGAACAGTTGCAGATGGCGAAGTTGGTTAGTCAGTTTAGTGTGCAGAGTTGCCTTCAAAAGGTGCAGAACCTAGTGGACAGAGATTTGCTGCGCCAGTCTCCTCAACTGCTCATATCGTTACTAAATTTAGCTAGGGGGCGCTCAGGCTTCAAATCGAGTAAATCCGCCAATTTGTGTTTTTTGTCGAGAAACTGTAGCGCTGCTAGTGGCATGTGCCGTTCATAATCTACCATAGGGTGTTGTAATGTTAGCAGCAACTAGTAACCTGCTTATCTAATGATTATATAAGCGGCCCGCCGCCGGTGCAGTGTCAGTGTTAGTCGAGTGCTGAATATAGACTGTTGGTATCGGAGAAACTCTATTTCTGCCTCTCAGACCCTATCTGTTCGGTAAGCTCTCTAAGCGTTGGTCATATTGTAGGTCGCGCCGTTATATTTGGTGACCGTCAAAACGTAGCCATAAGGCGCCTTCTTTTTTAAGTCTGTAGTTAACCCGGATCGTCAAGCCAGAGCTGAACAGTGTGACCTGTTGAGGGAACGTACCCAGTTGCTGGAGGAATTAGACCAGTTGTCGGCCCTATGAGGGCATGCAGGCTAATGCCAGGGGATGAGCCCAAGAGGGTGCTGCTGCGGCAGAACCGCCTCAGGCGAGGGTTCGAAATGCGATTCTAGGTAGTAGATTCCAGATTTACACGTTTTACAGGGTGTGTAGGCGAGGAGGAAAGCTTTCGCGACGACGTGAATGATTTTGAGCTGATTGCCGTGCCCTTGAGTGGGAGGAGGCTAGAATGTGTCGTATGTTACCAACCTATCTGAAAGGGCTGCTGCTCAATATACAGATAGTTGAAAAAAATGCAGATGTTAAGAATAAGACAAAACCAAAGACAAAAAGCACAATCTAGCACGCCCTTCAATTTCCGGCTACATGGTCTAGCTGGTTTAACATAGTAGTAACCAGATGCCTTAGCAGCCTTCCATATCTAGAGCCAAATGCAACAAGCAGTTTGTCAGCAGCATTCCGTAGAGCAGCCTTCCAGCTTCAGGTATCTACCTTCCGTTTAGTAAAATAAACCAGAAGCTTAGAAAGCCATCCATTTTCAGGCACGCATGCACCAGGTTTCGCCTTTTATCCTTGAACCTGTGTACAGCCGCTAGTGGTTAAGGCTCAGGTCGGGGTATGCAGGCAGAGCTGAGCCGAATAATCCAAACCGCATTCTTCTTGAGGTGTTTTTTGGCTGGTGTACTGCCTTGTATAGGCGATAGGTTGCTTTACAGTCTGATCCGGAGACTTTTGATGCTGCCGTTTGTGCTGCCAGGCGACAAGGGCAGCATTAGGTGTCTCAGGACTTTCCTGAGGCTTTCGGGGTCTTGGGCGTCAGCCGCAAGCGAAAAATCGCGTCCTAGAGAGCTAATTCTTGGCGCTTCAACCGTGCCGGATAACCGAAACATAGGGGTTCGAGTTGATAAATACCGGGTGCCATCGGTGGCATAAGTCAAAACATAGATAACCCGGAGGATTCTCGGGAATGTTGGTTTTGCCGGCAGAAAGACCATCTAAAACAGCGAATCCATCAATTTGAATGCATGAAATATTAACATAAATATCCCAAAGTTTTGCAGAGTTTCTCCAAATTTCAGGTCATTTAGCGAACGCTTGCAGAAATGACAACAAAAAGTAAAGTTTCCGTTTTTAACGCTATTCATAAAGGCATTCAAAATAACAAATTGAGTAAGGATTGAGTCAAGCTTCAGGCACCAAACTTTCACACACAAAACTTCGTCTATTTTGGCACCAATGTTTCAAATTTCAGCCAATTTGGTAAAAATTTGCGGAAATGGCAGCAAAAACTGCGTCCATCGTGTGTATAACTATGCGTGTCAATTTTTTGAGACACTCTGTATTAGTCGTCGAACATACAGTCTACTGATAAAAAATATCCCCATGCTTCACTCAATCGTGTCCTTCACAGTGAGCTTTCCTGTACTGTTATTTTACTAGTGGATTTTTATTTTACTATTTACTAAATTTACTACAAATTCAGCTCTTCAATTTAATTTTAATTTTTGTTTTACTACCAAGCAGCTCTGATTTTACTAATTTTTGTTTTACTAAAAGTTTTACTTATTTTACTACTATTTTACTACGATTTTACTAATCATTAGGGGCAATTTTGCATCAATGTTGCCAAGATCTTATGAATAATTAATGCTGGTGCTAATTAGTTGCTAAATTTGATCATGATACGAGGTTATCAAGAACTTTAGAGCCGAAAATGTGTGAAATTCGACTGACAAAAGTGCGCCCACACATCTTTTATTGCAAAATTGATCAAGAATTTGGCTGCAATTCACCAAAAACTAGTAAAATAGTAGTAAAATTTCCATTTTACTATTGACGGTCTTTGTTAATTTAATTTTATTTTTACTTTACTATTGGCTCTTAATTTTACTTTTTACTATTATTTTACTACTAGTAAAATACCACTAGTATTACTAATTTTTGTTTTACTATACTATAGTAAAATAACAGTACTTTCCTGACAAAGTTACAAGCGTTTTAATCACTTGTGTCTCACTCGCTCAGCAAAATTCAGCTCATTTGGAGGTAAATTGTATGCGATTGTACTGCCTGCCTAATTCTGTTAGGCTTTCGTAGTCTATCTAGTTAGTGTTGACAGGACAGAGCATGTAATGTGATAAGCTGACTCATTATCAATAATTAGCTTAGCTAGTCGATCGTCATGGAAACTGTTCTCAAAAGAGTGGAAGCATCGAGCATTTCGACCAGTTATGCGGAACGAAAGTTATTCTCAAAATCGGTCAGATGACCAGAACTTTCTCTTAGTCAGACTGCTTTTGTCATTGGGCTATTGGCTGGTGGCCTCCAGTTCTCTGCTGCTAAATGCAGCAGTTCTCTACTTTTCTCTGCAGAGAAAGAAGATCTTCGGCGAGTACAAGTACTTCCTGGCCAATCTAGCCTTTCTCAACTGTCTTTACAGCCTGTGCAACCTTTTGCAAGGCGTATTCTTCGTAGAACTGCACTACAATGGCCTCCTCTGCAAAGCAGTTGGACTGGTAGGACTCTACACCTCGCCGGCCACTCTCATAGCTCTAGTACCAGTTTGTTTGAACCGTTACATTGCTATTTTTCACAGCAGCCTTTACGACAAATTCTTTGGCAGTAAGCGCTGCTGTTTTCTCATCTGCCTAGTGTGCGATCTGGCAGCCAGCTTGGGCATTGTGATAGCGCATCCATTTGGAGAGTTGGGGCGCAGATCGGGCGTGTGGTACTGCTGGTTCTATCCAACTGTTTCACGGCAGTCAATGTCGTACAAAAATGCACAGATATTGCGGGCTTTGCTGCTCGTCGGCCCCTGTCTGGTGGTTCTGGTGTCCAGCTTGCGCATGCGCAGACGCATTGAAGAACAGATGCGCTTGTCGAAGAGTCTGGCCCAGATGCAAGCGCTGAAGCGAAACGCCGAACTGGTTCGTGCTACGCTTTTTCAGGTAACTAACTGCTAAATACATTGTATTTCTACTAGTGTTCTGATGATATCAAAATTCGACGATATTCGATATCGATATCGATGTTTTCAGCTCAATAGGTACCTACTGAAGAGTTTGATTGTTTTGTAAGAGTGTTTTGGTATTCAGTTTGTGTGCGGTTGTGTGTGTGTGTGCGTTTGAGAGCGTTTGTGTGTGTGTTCTTCTGTACAAGACTAGCAAGTAAAGACTCCACATTTCCTTTCATTGTTGCCGAGACCTCTGCCAAGTCTCCAAGGTCCCCTCTGTCTCCAGTTCAACCGATCGTTCGTCGCCTTGTGTGCAGAGCACCGCGTCCCCCCAGCCCAAGTTCACAGTTCACCGATCATCGCCGCAAGACATCTCCCAAGTCCAACCTAACTTCTCCGGTTCCTTCCCACTCTTCTTCTCACTCGTCCATGCACCTCTCCGTCAGTCAACTCACAGCTGCGCCTCCCGTTCTCTTGTTGTGATCATCAGGCACAGAGGTGGCCCCCATTTATGCTCACATACATGTCGTCTACTGCATTTCATGACGGCCTCCAACTTCTACAAAACAAAACCGGCAATGGTGGATCGAACACCAGCGGCGTCATGACCACATTAATCTTCTACTCGCCCTGTACCTGTCTCCATCCCGAAAGGCTCCTGCGAAAGAAGAAGAAGCTTCATGTTCTGTCACTTCGGATGTCTGAGTCGGCTCATTAGACACTCCCTTCAGTGGGTTAATGGTTGATCCTCCTTGTATCGGGCATTCCTGTTCAACCAAGAAGATTGTTTCATGTAGAAAGGCTCCCAAGAAAGCTCAAGTGGCAGTGAAGGAAGTCAAGGAGAAGAAAGAGGTGGAGAAAGAAGTAAACGATGATGCACAGATGGATTGGATGATGGAGCTCCGGATATTCTTTGTTTGGCAGAAGGCCATTTTGAGTCCAGTTCTGTTGATGTTGTGCAGCAAGCACCTTCTCAATGCGCGCTTATTGGGGCACACGTGGACGATCCCATCGTTGTGACCTCTGCCGACACTACAGATTCGACTGTATTCGTGGGTACTCTCCAGGACATCTGGCATGGTTCAGTTGTTGGTTTGTTGCAAGTGCATTCAGTTGTGGGTGGTCCTGTGTTCTTTGAAATGGTTAGAGGAGAGGAAGGAGAATGAAGGAAGGTAAAGAGAGTGAGAAGGACGAGAGAGGAAAAGAAGGTTGAAGAGGAAAGAGGAAAGTTGGTGAGAGAAAGAAGGATGATGAGGGAGAGAAAGAAGGAGGAAGAGAAGATAGAGGAGCAGAGGAAGAAGATGAGAAAGGGAGTGCTGAGAGGTGAGAGAGTGATGAGGAAGAAAGTTATGTGGAGCAAGATTTTGGGAAGTAGAAGGATTCTAAAGAGAAGAAGGATGGTGAAGAAGAAGTTGAGAATGAAGAGAGTGAAGAGAATGAAGAGGAGAAAGAGGATGAGGAGGAGCAAGACAGTGAGAAGAAGAAAGAGAAGAAGAAGACAGAGGAAGAGGATGATAGTTCGTTTGAGTTTGCTGCCCAAGAGATGGCATTCCGTTTCCCCAATGACAAGTCAACAGATGCAAGCGAAAGCGCAGAAAGGCCGCAACGTGGCGCGCAAGAGATCGAACCAGCACGGTATCAGTGCAGAGCAACTTACTGGAGATTCCGAGTCAACAAAGGCGGAGCAGTTCTCGCAGTTCGCCTTCCCACGATTGTCAGGCACAGCGGCGGCCCAGTCGACACTCGTCTAAGGGGGAGTGATGAAGAGTTTGATTGTTTTGTAGGAGTGTTTTTGTATCCAGTTTGTGTGCGGTTGTGTGTTTGTGCGTTTGAGAGCATGTGTGTGTGTTGTTGTGTACAAGACTAGCAAGTAAAGACGCCACATTTCCTTTCACTACATAGATTAGTGACAACATATACATGCAATGTAAATAGTGCGCCGGCACCATACATGGTAGCCCTATCCATGGCCATATCCGGTACCAAATCGGAAGGGAGCAGTATGTAGCATATAAGGTACCAGTATCTAGGTAGGACAGGGGGACGTATATGGTACCACCACAGTACCGAACGTATACCTTATTGTGTTTAGTTTAGTGCCTGACTGTTGCAGGCTTGCATACCTCTTCTTCTCACTATTCCACTGGTGATCTGTGGTGCGATCATCTCGCGTCTGACTACTCACAGTCCGAGACCGGTCTGGTACAGAGTTCTGTTCAATGCGGCCATTTTGTTGTACAAGTCGGGACCGCTGGCTGACGCCATTGCCACGTTCCTCGTGGTTGGACCCTATGGCCGAGCTCTGAAAGCCGTTCTTTTCAAAAAAGCCGCTACCACTGGCACTCTGCCAACAGCTGGCACGGGTGGCAAGCTGTTCACAAATAATTGTCAGATCTGACACTCCTTCACTGCTCTGCCTGCGTCCTCTTCTAACTTTAAGGGTGTGGCTGCACAGTGGTGTATCCAGGCTGTACACATACCCCTTTTGCGGCAGATGCCCAACCTGGCTACTTTAAGCTACTAAAACTCGTAATTTGATGCACGGTACAATACCGCCAAATTGAATGGAACGAAATCAAGGCCCCTACTTACAGTGGCAGCCAAAAGTTTGGACGCACCCCCAAAATTTTCAGTTTTTTGTTAATAACATCTGTTCTTTTGCAGTTTGCGGATGAAGTTGTGTGCTAAGTTTGTGCATAGTAGCCCTGCAAAACCTGAAACCATATGGTGTTCGGCCCCCCTCAAGTTGCTGTAGTATGAATCCATTTTCCAAAGACCCCAGCAAAATGGGTGGACAAAAGTTTGGACGCACCAACGGATTTTTTAAAAAAACGGAGCAACCTGCAACAATAAAGAGCAAGCAAGAATTAAACATGTATTTAGGCGACTAGTACTTTGTTAGGAAGCCATAAGACTTGACCACAACTGCACAGCGCTAGGGCAGAGAGTTAACCAGTTCCTGGCACACAGACTGGGGAATACAAATCCAAAATTCTGTGATGGCTGTCTCCAGATCAGACAGATCTAGGTGTTCTTTACTGATAATCTCTGGATATATCTCCACAAATTTTCGATTGGATTCAGGTACTGTTAATTGGGTACAGTATACCGAACCCATACCGAAAAATGGGTATTTTTGTGAATACCTACCCAATAAATACCTACCGATTCCAGGTATTTTAATAAATGCCCATACCGGGTATACCGATTAATTTGGGAATACCCAGGTATTTGGGAATCGGTATTTTTTGTCCAGCTTAGTGCAATTTTTATTGAAAATACCCTATGATCACAATGTTTTCTTTGTAATTTTGTATTTTTGGGGCATACAGAAACATATTCTATTTGTCATGTAGGCATGAGCTTTTTAACGGTTTGTACTAAACTATACTTTGTTATTCAAAGTTCCTACTTACCGTAACTTGAAATGATAATCAAGGTTGTTGTTTGTTTTGCCATCATTCTGTATCTGTACGAAATTGTTCGTTGTCGTTTTTTGGTTAATGAATGAGACGATAAAGAGGCGAGACGAGGAGGCTGTTGTGGGTTATTTTATTGATCGATTTAGTGGTTTGGAACAAGGTAAGATAATCGGTGTTTGCCGTCTTCGGTCGTCATTGCTACGTCGCATATCGCACAACGCTCTAATTCTAGGTAGCTCAGTAGTATCCATCTACAACACAACAGGGCGCAGCAATTTAGTTTATGGTGCCTCGACAATCTGATCTGAACCAACAATGGCGACCAAGGCACAACCAGTGTGGTGCACTTTTTATCTAGGTAACTAGGTAACTAGGTATACCTAGTATTACCTAGTTAATATTCGGGAAAAGTACCTAGATTTACTTTACCTAGTTGCTGGTTACTCTATTTTACCTAGTTTTACTTTACCTAGTTTTAAATCCACATAACTAGGTACTTCTAGGTAGAACAAGTTTACCTAGTTTGATATTTTAGTTTTACGTTGCTTTTTCAGTCAGCAAACCTTCAAATTTCCGGCTTTCCCACAAATTGCAGTGGCCCAGAGAATGAATTTCTGACTTATTTGATCAATAAAATACACATATTTACTTGAAATGTGTCAAACTTCGTAAATTTTAACTCCACTAACTTCATCATTGTTCTATTGAACCACAAATAATATTTTGACTTGATTTCGAGCGTTTTAGTGTTTACCTAGTATTACCTAGTTTTTCTGGGCTTTACCTAGTATTACTTTACCTAGTTTCTTATCTGAGAACTTTACCTACAGGGTGTCCCAAAAAAATGACAACATTTCTTTTTGCTGCCATTTTCGCAAATTTTCACCAAATCGTCTGAAATTTGAAACATAAGTGCCAAAAAAGTGGGAATTTTATGTGTTAAAGTTTGGTGCCTCAGGAGTGACCCAATCCTGAGAAATTCAACAATATACAAAATTGAGAAATTTCAATTAAATGTAGAAAAAGCATCAAAACGGAAACCTTTCTTTTTGCTGTATTTTCTTTAATTTTTGTCGGAATTGGATGAAATTTTGAATATATGCGCAGGTATTTTGTAGGTCAAAAGTTCTGGCATTAATCAGTCCATATCGCTAGTACTTGGAAACTAAAGAAAATCAGCGTTTTTACTGCAGCAAAATGAAGAACGTGCAAACTCTGAGACCTAAGGAATAAGAACACCATCCAGATGACCTGCGTTTGAGTTAATACACTGCTGCAACCGTTTCCCATAAGCATCACAAACATTTCTTAGCATGTTTGGGGTGACAGACTGAATTACGCTTACAGGAGCTTCATTACAGCTAAAGGGCGCGAAAATCAATGTTGTCGTTGTATTGTGATCGGGACTTTTTATGTGAAGAGCTGGGCTGGGTTCATGCGCCAACTTTTGATCTACAAATCAACCCGTTATTCCGCGCATATATTCAAAATTTCATCCAATTCCGACCAAAATTAAAGAAGATACAGCAAAAAGAAAAGTTTCCATTTTTGATGCTGTTTCTGCATTTAATTGAAATTTCTCAATTTTATATATTGTTGAATTTTTCAGGACCGGGTCAATCCTGATGCACCAAATTTTAACACATAAAATTCCCACTTTTTTGGCACTTATGTTTCAAATTTCAGACGATTTGGTGAAAATTTGCGAAAATGGCAGCAAAAAGAAATGTTGTCATTTTTTTGGGACACCCTGTAGTAATACTTTACCTAGTTTTTTAGGTGACAACTTTACCTAGTATTACTTTACCTAGTTTCAAATTTTCAAAATGCACCACACTGGGCACAACCTCAGCAGCAACTAGACGAACTCGAAAGGTGAGAGCTTGATGTAATGAAGCGAACACCTGTATCTGGTGTGGCTAAGGCCAGAAAGTCTAGTATGTCGAACCTCATTGATATTGATAGTGAGCAAACAAGCGTGCCATTAGCAAGCGCGCAACAAGCGAGTGCGCCACCCTATACTCGAGAGCAGCGTAAAATCTTTTTGATGGGGCACAGGGACGAGTTGGTAAATCTGTCAAAAAGTCAGGCTAAAAAGAGTTGCGAATTAGCTCACCAAATTCTCAGTGATCCCAAAAAGTTGTCCTCCAAAATGCACCACCGATTTTGTCTCGAATTGATTGACCAGATGTCGAAAACCGAGTCAAAAATAGTGAATCTAGTTGCGGAGTTGGGACCTATCCTCAGCGACTCTGACACAGAGTGGCAAGCGCTAGATAGGCTGAAGGGAGCCCTATGTGAGCAATTGACTGGTGCATGAGCTGAGCTAGAATCGCTAGCTAAACAGTTCAACTCCGCTTCCCCACCTCCCGCGTCTAACGCGAAGGGTGGATGGGCGGAATCCCTACTTTCCACCTCCGGGGCGACGGGTAGTGGAGAAGCGGTTGATTCCGCGCCTAGCGCGACGCAACCTGCAGCACCTCCAGTGTCTACGCCGCCGCTAGATCCTAACGTTATGGCGCTTCTGAACGTCATTCAAAAACAAGTGGCGTTGGCAGAAGAGCGGCATGTAAAGCAGCAAGAGGCGATTGAGAGGCGGCATCTAGAGCAAATAGAACTTCTCAAATCGCATCACTTCGAGTTAATGGAGGTTGCGGAAAAAAGGGTTGAGATAGCCGTCCAGCATTTTGAGTCAATTGCAAGACAACAAACTGCGCAGCAGCAGGCCTATATAGATAGGTACTCAGAGCGTCTCAGTGACTTTGATAGGAGACTAGCTGCCGGCGCGTCGAGTCGCAATCCCTCTCCCACTAGATCTGAAATTGTGCTACAAGGTGCTTCTACCTCGTCCCGTTCTACAGTACGTCTGCCCAAGCTAGAGCTGCAGCCCTTCGATGGTGATGTGTTTGCTTGGAAAGCTTTCTGGGCGAGTTACGACCAAACTATTCACAAGAATTCTGCCTTGTCTAATAGTCAAAAATTCGCCTATTTAAAGACGGTCGTAACCGGCTCAGCAGCTAAAGTTGTAGAAGGATTGCCAGTGACTGACCGAACCTATGATCAGGCAATTGATTTGTTGAAACGTCACTACGGCAATGATAGTCAGCTCATAGCCGCGCATTACTCTGCTCTTGATCAGCTAAGGCCGGTCCAAGACAATTTCGAAGCCCTCCAGGTCTTCCAAATGGAGGTTGAAAAGCATTTGCGCGGACTCGACGAATTGGGACAAATGACTGGCTGTGATCGGTTTTTGGTGCAAATTTTGCTAAAAAAGCTACCGGTTCGTCTTTTGAAAGAACTTTCAACCAAATTAGAAGAACAGTATGACGACCGGTTAAGCTGTTTGCGAGAATATTTGTTCGACCAGATCAAAATGGCTCGCTTTGTGTCCCAGTTCGCAAGCTCCGATTCTAAGGAAAGCGCTAGAAAGCCCCAAGTAGGCACTGCGCACGCATTGGTGGCTAGGGCCGGCATAAAATGTGTGTTTTGTCAAGCTAGCCACTATTCTGATCAATGTACCGTGTACGCTGATGCAAAGAAAAGGCACGAGTTTGTGCGTTCAAAAAAAATGTGTTTTCGTTGTCTGAAGACTGACCATTCAATCAAAAACTGCCCGCATTCTAAAAGAAAGTGCGTCTATTGTCAGGGTCAGTCTCATCATCGTTCGTTGTGCTTGCAAAAATTTGGAAGTACAGTAAGGCCACTGACGGTAAGCCTAAGGGCGGAGACGTGGCCAAGGTCAATCGTGCATTGGCAGGGACCGCTGCAACTTCTAATAGTCAAGCGGAAACATTGTTGCAAGTAGATCGAGTGCCGTCTGAAGAAGTGCCGACTAAACCGCAATCTGCTCACTTGTATACGCTTACAGTGAAGGAGCAGGATAGTAACGCTTTCTTACTGACTGCCATTGCGTGTCTGTTTGATCCAATTTCTAAACGTTCTGTAAAGGCACGAGTTATGCTGGACACTGGTTGTCAGCGAACCATTTTGAAGGCGTCAGTAAGCAAACGACTAGGCCTACAGGCATTGAGATACGAAGACTTGACCATTTGCGGATTTGGTCAGCAGTCCACTCGGCACAAAGCGCAAAGAGTTAGCATTGAATTAGAACAAAGAGATGGGTCGAAGTTGCCGATTTTAGCTTCGGTCTGCCCGCAGATTACGCAGCCGATTTTGCGACAAAAAATCGATTTGTCTAGCTACCCACTCCTCGCTCAGTACGAGCTTGCCGACCCCCTGACGGACCCTACTGAACTGTTGGAGATAGATCTGTTAGTGGGTATGGATTATCTTTTGCAGGTGGTACAAATGGAACGCCTAATCTACCTTTCTGAAACGCTGTATTTGGTCAGTTCTACCCTAGGATATTTGTTATCCGGCAGAATTGAAATTCCGTCAGATTCGGGAAAAACGTTGCATGCTAATTTGACCACCATAGCTAGTCTAGAAAAACAGTCACTCGACTCAGACTTTGAGCGCCTTTGGCGAATGGAGGCTATCGGCATTTGTGGGTCAGGTGAGCGGACCGAAGACGAAAAAGCACAGGAGTGCTTTAACGCCTCAATTACCTATCTGCCTGACGAACACAGGTAACAGGTAGAATACCCGTTGAGAGGCTCGCTAGATGACTTGCAAGATAATTATTTTTTGTCATTGCATCGCTTGCGCTCGCTGCTAAATAGGCTAAAAGGCAAGCCAGAGCTGCTTCAAAAATACGACGCAATTTTCAGAGAATACCGCGATTTAGGCATTATTGAGGAGGTAGTGGATGGTCCGGCGCCACAGGGCCCGACCTACTATGTTCCTCATCACTGCGTAGTGAAACCAACTAGCACCACCACCAAGGTGCGCGTCGTTTTCGATGCTAGCAGCCGGTCTGGTAAAGCCGCCAAAAGTCTAAATGAGCTTTTGTATTGTGGTCCGGTTGACGTCCAGGATTTGTGTGGTTTGTTGTTGCGCTTTCGCCTCAAACGCATTGGCGTAGTGAGCGATATCGAAAAAGCGTTTTTACAAGTTTCTGTTGCTCCCCATCAAAGAGATTTGCTTCGGTTTATCTGGGTCAGGGACCCGACTAACGTGTCAACAACTGGCGAAAATTTGCAGGTCTTTCGGTTTGCTCGCGTCAGTTTCGGTGTGATATCGAGCCCGTTTTTGTTGTCGGCTACCATTCGCCACCATTTACTGCGCCCTGATTTAGTCTCTACAATTTCTAAATTAGTGGCCAACAACATTTACGTTGACAATTTAGTGCTAGCTCTCGATTCTCTTGCCGATGCCAAAGCTGTGTACGGAAAGGTGAAAGAGCTGTTTCGCTTGGCCAGTATGAATATCAGGGAATGGGTCTCTAGTTGTCCAGAATTTGTGCGCGACCTCCCTGAGAGCGACCGAACTGAAAACACCAAAGTTAAATTGCTCAGGATGACCTGGAATACTGTGGCAGATTCTCTAAAATGGAACCCACCGAAAGTCTGGGACAAAACCGAAAAATTTACAAAACGGCGCATTTTATCGATTGTTGCTAGTGTATTTGACCCACTAGGAATTCTCGCTCCGTTGACTACCCCAGTTAAGTTGCTTCTACAAGCGCTGTGGAGCGAACACTGGTCTTGGGACGCCGTTCTCCCAGACGAATGGCAGAGCAAAGCTCAGGAGACTCTGAAAGGACTTAGGGTTGTTGAGGAGTTAACTATCCCTAGGATAACCGGTCCCATTTCTAAAGACGCTTGTGTTCAACTTCATTGCTTCACCGACGCATCGGTGCGCACCTACTCTGCGCTGGTATATCTTAGAGTAGAGCAAGGGCAGGCAATTTCTGTGTCATTAATTTTCGTCAAAAACCGTTTGGCGCCTGTCAAGCAAATTACATTGCCTCGCCTAGAACTGATGGGTGTGCTGTTGGGCGTGAGAACTCTAAAGTTTGTCTCCGAGCAACTTCGAATTTCTATTAATGCGCAATTTTTGTGGACCGACTCGGAGTGTGTCATTTGTTGGACTCGCTCTGAAAAGGTACTGCCCAAATGGGTTCGAAACCGAGTGAGTGAGATTCAGGCCAATCCTGCAGTGCAAATTCGCAGTGTAGCAGGGAAAGAAAACCCTGCCGATATTCCCACGAAGCCTGAGCTCTATCCAGATTTTTTCTCCAACTCGTTTTGGTGGGAGGGGCCTCCATGGCTAAAACAAGATGAGAAAAATTGGCCGATAAAGGTAAAGTTTATGGAGCCCCCCATCGAAATTGAAAATTCGGAAGAGCAGGTTTTGGAGGCAGTGGCTGTGAAACCGGTATCCTATCTAGGTATCGAAATTGATCGATTTTCAGATACTCTGTCACTGTTTCGGGTCACCGCTTGGGTTCTGCGAGCGTGTAGTGTCTGGAAAGCCAAGCCAGCGCGCAGAAGGCCCAAGACTAGAGCGCATGCTAAGCCCGGCCAGACAATTCCGTGTCTGGAAGCTAAGGAGATTTTTAGCGCAACTGATAGCTGGGTAAAGTGTGTGCAGCTAGCCGAATTTGCCGCCTAGTCTAAATTCTTAGCAAAACAGACATCTGTTTCTACTGTGCTTGTGCGGCAGTTAGGGTTGAAACTCGACCAGCAGGGAATCATTCGTTGTTACGGACGCTTGCAAAATGCGCAGATTAGTTTTGACGAAGCGTTTCCTAAGCTGCTCCCCAAAAATCACGCACTCACTCGACTTTTGATTCGCACCATTCATGTACGCTTATTACATGCGGGTCCGGTTCAAACTTTAGCCCAGCTTAGACAGCAATTCTGGGTGCCACAAGGACGACAAGCAGTTCGGTCAGTGTTGCGAGATTGCAGACAATGCCGCAGACAATCTGGAGGACCGTTTGCGACACCTCCCTACCCCCCACTACCACCTTGCAGGGTTTCCCGACAACACCCTTTCGACTCGGTCGGGATTGATTACCTCGGACCATTGTACGTGTTTTCAGAAGCGGATCAGACCAAGGTCTGGATTTGCCTCTGGACGTGTTGCGCCACCAGAGCAATTCACTTGGAAGTGGTTCTAGGATGTGGGGCGGACGCCTTCCTTTCGGCCTTTACTCGCTTCATAGGTCGTAGGGGGACGCCCTCTCTTGTTTTGTCTGACAACGCTACACAATTGAAGCGTTCAGACGAAGAAATGCCTCAGTCCACTTTTTGAAAAAATTGAGTTCTACTCGGCAGCACAATCCCCTAACTATAGACATGTTAAATACAAATTATTTCATCTGGAAACATTCCATGTCATAAGTTACACCAACGCAATTTTTTAACAGTGCTCGAAATTCAGTTGAAGAAAAGCCTAAGTCCAAGTCAAGAGCCTCAATATTCACACCCAAAATTAGAACTTCGACCTAGACAGCTGAAAGTTGATACACTAATACGTAGTATAGCCGAGTTCTCAAACCCCTGAAAAGGAATCCCAGATTTGATGCTTCAATTCGAAGATACAGTACAAAAAATAATCGGGTTGTTTAACTATTGGATCAAAATTTCGAATTTGATGTTCTGGCTTAGTAATCAGGATTTTAACTTAAAAATCGGGGGTTTATGAGTACTTTTTGACTACTTTAAGAAGCATCGGTCGAATTGCGTTTTTATAGAAAAAAATTTTCGACCACCTTTCAGCCCCAATAGCTTAGCTGTAAAACCCCTAAAATCTATGCTCTATATTTCAGATTATTGTAGCGCTATCCTTCAGCTACAGAATGGTGGCAACAACGCTAGCGTACGCCTACAGGTTCTGGAGTAAATTAGCTAATGGCTGAAAATCACAAATTTTTCCGTCATTTCCTAAGGTGGATAAAATTTTGAAATCAAATTTCTCATTCAATAATCATTATTTAGACTTAAAAATCGGGGGCCTTAGAGTACTGATAGACTAGTTGAAGAAACTTTGATCGAATGCCGCCTTTGAAGACTAAAAAGGGCCTTGGGCCATCTTTTGGCTCCTTTATTGTGGAATCTCTCAACGTTGTTTTATATTTCAAATTACTGTAGCTCTATTTTAAGCTGCAGATTGATGGCAAGATTGCTAGTCCACTACCCGGAGTTCTGGAAGGCAATGAAGCCTAGTAGTGATACTGCTCTCTTACTCTTACTAATATTTTTTTAAATTTGTGAATATGGACTTAGGCTGTTTTCCGGTTTAGACCTTAAAACAGCCTAAGTCCACTATCACAAATTTTTAAAAATATCCAAATCAGGAAACATGTGGTGCCCCAAACTCAGGTGCAGAGTAGCACTGGTATGGGCCTCTTTTGGCATAATACACTTTAGGCCATAGCATTTTGCACAATTTATTTCAGGCTGGCCGAAAACTTTGAATGCGTTTTTCTCGTTTCATCTATTTATGGACTGAGGCATTTCTTCGTCTGAACGCTTCAATTCAAGTTATCTAATTTGCTGCTGTCCTTTTTGTGGTCGAAAGTCGACTTTACTGAGAGCAAGGTTTTTCGTCAGTTGTCTACTAAAGGAATCACTTGGAAGTTTTTACCTGCTCTCGCGCCCTGGATGGGCGGGTTCTATGAAAGACTAATACAGACAGTCAAACGTGCTTTGAATACTGTTGTTTGCTATTGGGTTTTCCGTTTGTGTATGTGTATGTGTATGTGTATACACATTTACCCTCAAATGTGTATGGTAATTTGTGTATACACATTCAACAAAACAATGTGTATTTTTGTGTATATTTGTGTGTGTGTTGTACTGAAAATACAAATTTTTTGGTAGATTTTGAGCCAGAAATGCTAAGAAAATCAAATCTTTCAATGTCTGCTGCTTTAAACCTTGGATAGCTTTGAAATCAAGTTATTTAGGCCATTTGAAGGCTTTATCAGGATATCTACCGTTTATTACTGCAGCAAAAACATCGAAATTTTACGATTCAGTTCGGAACTTTATCGACTTTTGCTGATCAAATACACATACACAAAAATACACATTTCGAGTACTGTTTGTGTATGGTAATGTGTATCTGAATTTTCAATGTGTATGTGTATGTGTATGTGTATACACATTGAAAAAACAATGTGTATTTTTGTGTATGGTAAATGTGTATGTGTATACACAAACAACAGTAGCTTTGAAACGCGTTTTAGGAACGCGCCGAATTTCTCTCGCTGAACTACAGACGTTGGTTGTAGAAGTTGAAGGAATCGTTAACAGCCGACCGTTGTTCTCCGTGGGTGACTCGCTGGAACAAACACTGTCTCCTGCCCACTTTTTGACTGGTCGGGGTACTTTGAACCTCCCTTCCATTCCAGCTCCTTCCGACGATGAGTTTAAATTGCCGCCCGACGTGAAACGCGCAACTCGTCTGGGTGACTGCTGGAAGTCCAGACAAAAACTTCTAAATTATTTCTGACAATCTTGGCAATCTAACTATTTGCTAAATCTAAGAGAGTCGCACGCTCAGAATCAGGCTAAAACGGCGCGAGGGTCCAGTTTGCTTACGCCTAAAATTGGTACAATTGTGTTGCTAAAGGACGCTCAGCCCCGTGCGCACTGGAAACTCGCCAAAATTGTGGAATTGATTGAGAGTGCAGACGGGGTGCATAGGGCCGCTCGCGTGCGTACTATGGTTGGATGATATTGGATTTTTGGGATGCATATGATATTGCATATGAATATATGCATGCAATCTCTAGTGCATATTGATATTGCATATATCATATGCATGCAAAAATGAGATATGTACATATTTTTTGCATATTTGCATATTTATCAAGGCGGCCTAAAATCGATAATTGGACGTTTTCCAAGCATTTTCGAGTTTGGTTATAATGTCTACGCAATCTTTAGCATTTGTTAGGCATACCTATTTTTACAGAAAGAGACCTTATCTGGAAAAAACAAGAGGGGAAACATAGTTTGGCATGAAAGACCAGCTCATTTCGCAATTTTAAATAAAGAAATGGTTGACATTACAGATTTTTGGCTAAATTACTGTTTGCATCTACAAATTTGTTCTCTCTAATGTGGTATACCTAGCCGTTTGTAGTTCTGTAGTTTTACAAACTAAAAAAATTTTTAATTTGAAAAGTCTCAGTTGGGATTTCCATTCTTTGCGAGTTGAGTTACAGTCTCAAGCCATTCATCTCCATTCTTTAAGTGAAGACAAGCTTTGATCTCTGTAAAGTACAGATTTACAGCATAAACTGCCTCAAAGGCATTTTTTATTTTTAGTTTGATGAAAAATTAGTAAAAACGTGGCGACTATCGTAAACACAGAAGTCCAGTCTGTTTGGCTGTCTTGGTATGTTATTTCTGCTAGCTTAGTTTAAGCAATTCTGCTAAAACATAAAAACTCCAGATGTTCATGAAGCAATGAGGTGCTTGCAGAAATTCACAAATTCGCTAAACAAGCTTTTTCATTTTTGCTCAGCTGAAAAGCAGAAATCGGCCAAACTAGCCCTCTTTGAAATTTGTACTTTTTGGACGAGTACTTTATGGATTTCTGCGCGCCAAATTCATAAAACAACTATTTGAATCGTTTAACGTTCTTCAGAACATAAGTATACAGAAAGAAAAGTCAGCGACACCTTTGACAAAAAATATGCAAACTAAAAATATGCAGAATTTTGATATCAGGGTCAATTTGCATATGACTATTGCATATTGGAATCTTGCATGCATATGATATTGCATATGCATATATGCATGCCAAAAACCATGCATATATGCATTGTTTGATATTGCATATTGCATATATGCGTCCAACCGTAGTGCGTACTGCTAATGGCCGTTCCACTGTACGTGCCATTAAACTGTTGGTTCCGTTAGAGGGGCCAGCAGATGATTGACGTGCTGTTGAGTGTGTATGTTTTAGTATGGATTGCCAGTCACATGCGTCGCCGCTGGACAAGCCCATGCCTCCAAGATACCCGGAGTACGTTTCAACCGTGGACTCTCACGCCCCCAACGAGGAGGAGGCTGGCTCGGTGGAAGGTGGTCGTCACAAGAGAGGAGGGGCCTGGCGTGATCGGGGCAATTACTGCTACTTCTGTGGAAAGCCCGGTCATCGTGAAGTCGAGTGCGAAGAGGCGCGTCATAGAGGCGGCCACAAGGGTCGCAGCAGCAATCGTGGCCACCAGGGCCGAGGCAGAGGCCGAGGCTCCACCAGTCAGTCTACAATGTACCACACCGCAGCCCACAACAACAG
Source organism: Sabatieria punctata (assembly GCA_030248155.1). NCBI lineage: Eukaryota > Metazoa > Nematoda > Chromadorea > Araeolaimida > Comesomatidae > Sabatieria > Sabatieria punctata. The sequence goes on from JASANB010002592.1 coordinate 172,632, forward strand.
TCGTCTGCGGTCAGAAGTCATCACGAAGGTGGTACGCAAGTTTGTTGTGGACGGAGGTGGCGGTAAGAAGAGGGGTCGTGGAGGTTTTAACGGAAGACGCGGACGATGGAGTGGTCACGGAGGCTAGTGGTTTTATCCGATGCTCACACTCTCGGCTGGGAGTGTCATGTAGGCATGAGCTTTTTAACGGTTTGTACTAAACTATACTTTGTTATTCAAAGTTCCTACTTACCGTAACTTGAAATGATAATCAAGGTTGTTGTTTGTTTTGCCCTCATTCTGTATCTGTACGAAATTGTTCGTTGTCGTTTTTTGGTTAATGAATGAGACGATAAAGAGGCGAGACGAGGAGGCTGTTGTGGGTTATTTTATTGATCGATTTAGTGGTTTGGAACAAGGTAAGATAATCGGTCTTTGCCGTCTTCGGTCGTCATTGCTACGTCGCATATCGCACAACGCTCTAATTCTAGGTAGCTCAGTAGTATCCATCTACAACACAACAGGGCGCAGCAATTTAGTTTACTATTACGATATCCCCTTGATGCAGACCATGGAGCTTTTGCTCCAGTGCATGTCTTAGCAAGTGAGACATGCGTGAGACGTAAATGGATTGTGACATGTTTTTCAGAGACATAGGGGATGGACATGTTTTTTTGGGCGAGACTTAGATTGAGACATACTTGAAGGTGAAAAGTTGGAGAGACATAGGGCGAGACATGTACAGAGACCTTCGATCATAATCAGGACTTGGATAAAATATTGATAATAGAGACGACTGACTGTTCTCAAGAGTCACACACCTAACCAGACAGAAGCCTATTCTTAAGACCAACACTGTGTCAAGGACTGGTCAGTGGCAGCGTCGCCGCCGAATGAAAGAACAGACGCCGATGATCACTGATGACCTAGACAGAAATACAATGTCGCTTGAAACACCCATACTCATGGTTGTAATATTTTCAGCGATGCAAACATAAAATTAAGGCGCTAGTAGAAACAAATTCACTCAAAGCACCAAAAAAACTACAGATATACCATAAATCTCAACTCCTTTCATATTTTCAGGTATGTCACAAGACGAAGGAGACATGGCATGATGTCTCCGAAAAAAATTGTTTTCAATACACCTTTTCTCATGCGGATTTTACGGGGTATTCGGCACATAACTCTTTTGTATGAGCACGTAGGGCAATGGGTGTGCCACCATACGATGGCCCACGTCCGTGCGCATTCGGCAGTGTGCAACAAGATAGGCTGCGGTCACTGTGCGGGGTGCACCTGGCCGAAATGTTCCGGCCGTCTGGCTTTTTCAACTACTTCTTGGCAGTTTTTCTGGTAGGCTGAACTAATGATTGAACACTGCACGTCGATTTATCCATAGAATGATTGATTGGATGCTAAGGATTCCGAAAATGTGGCTATCGTTCCGTTTCGTAGCTGTTTCACGTACTTTTACCCTGATATGCTGCCCTGGCCTAAAAACAGTCACCACAAACACTGCAGAAATGCGCGAATTTCGGAGAAATGAGGTCGAAAGTTCAACATGTCTTGAATACGATTTGTAGAGCGGACTGAGAGCTTTCGATCGGTATAGAGCATGACCTCCCAGCATAAAATTTTCTTCTGAGGTCTTTTGCATTTTTGGATTTTGTCCGCTTTTATCATAGATTTTACTGGGTTTTCGGCACATAACTCTTTTGTATGAGCACTTAGGACAATGGGTGTGCCACCAAACGATGGCCCACGTCCGTGCGCATTCGGCGGTGTGCGAGACGACAGGCTGCGATCACTGTGTGCGGTGCGCCTAACCGAAATGCTCCGCCAGTCAGGATTTTTCGACTACTTCTTGGCAGTTTTTCTGGTAAGCTGAACAAATAATTGAACTGCGCGTCTATTTACCCATAGAATGAGTGATTGGATTCTAAGGATTCCGAAAATGTGATTATCGTTCCGTTTCATAGCTGTTTCACGCACTTTTCTCCCGATATGCTGCCCTGGTCTCAAAATACGTAGTCACCGCGAACACTGTGGAAATGCGCGAATTTCGGAGAACTGAATAGAAAATTTGAAAATGTGACCAATAGGAAGTGTAATTATTGCAGAGTCCTTCCGAATTGTGCATTGCATGGCCGTCAGGCGCAGTGGGAAACGCGAAAATTTCGGTCTTTTTATTCTTCTAATTAAACCCAGTTTTTCACGCCAATAACTCTCTAGATTTTTTTAATTATACTGTCTGTAACTCTTTCTTATCTGCTCCTGTAGGAGTGAAAGTGCTACTAAGCGATGTTCCACACTTGTGCATGGTCTGGGCTGTGTGTGCCGTGTGACAGGCTTCAGTTGTTGTTTAGACGCAGGCTTCGCTTTGAAAAAATTGCCAGTGTTTTTGCCTGCAAACACAGTGGAAATCAAGGAAAATACTCGCGCTGCTGAGCAGGAGATCCTGAATGGGTTTACAAGGTGTGTCCTACAGTATACAGACACCTTGGAATCCCTTGTCTACCAAGCATACGAAGGTTGTGTTGATTTGTTTGATAATCTGCAAATGCGTGCTATACAACTGAACCGTCTGCAAGCCAGTTTTCTGGATTGTCACAAACTAGCTAACAAATCCTGCAATGAACGATTGCAGACTAACACTGAAATATGCATGATACGCCTGTTCTGTTTCTGAAGCAACAAGCAGATGACATTTCAAAATTACCCACCAATCAGAAGGACTCTGCAATAATTACACTTCCTATTGGCCACATTTTCAAATTTTCTATTCAGTTCTCCAAAATTCGCGCATTTGCGCAGTGTTCGCGGTAACTATTTTGAAACCAGGGCAGCATATCGGGAGAAAAGTGCGTGAAACAGCTACGAAACGGAACGATAATCACATTTTCGCAATCCTTAGCATCCAATCAATTCATTCTATGGGTAAATAGACGCGCAGTTCAATTTTTGTTCAGCTTACCAGAAAAACTGCCAAGAAGTAGTAAAAATAATCCAGACCGGCGGAACATTTCGGTTAGGCGCACCACACACAGTGATCGCAGCCTGCCGTGTTGCACACTGCCGAATGCGCACGGTCGTGGGCCATCGTTTGGTGGCACACCCATTGCCCTACGTGCTTAGACAAAAGAGTTACGTGCCGAAAACCCAGTAAAATCGATGATAAAAAGCGGACAAAACGCAAAAATGCAAAAGACCTCAGAAGAAAATTTTATGCTGGGAGGCCATGCTCTATACCGATCGAAAGCTCTCAGTCTGCTCTACAAATCGTATTCAAGACATGTTGAAATGTCGTCCTCATTTTTCTGAAATTCGCGCATTTCCGCAGTGTTCGCTATGACTGTTTTTACACCAGGGCAGCTTATCGGGGTAAAAGTGCGTGAAACAGGTACGAAACGGAACGATAGTCACATTTTCCGAATCCTTAGCATCCAACCAATCATTCTATGGGTAAATCGACGTGCAGTGTTCAATCATTAGTTCGGCTTACCAGAAAAACTGCCAAGAAGTAGTCGAAAAAGCCAGATGGCCGGAACATTTCGGCCAGATGCCCCCCACACAGTTACCGCAGCCTATCATTTTGCACACCGCCGAATGCGCACGGACGTGGGCCATCGTTTCGTGGCACACCCATTGCCCTACGTGCTCATACAAAAGAGTTATGTGCCGAATACCCCGTAAAATCGATGATAAAAACCGGACAAATTCCAAAAATGCAAAAGACCTCAGAAGAAAATTTTATGCTGGAAGGTCATGCACTATACCGATCGAAAGCTCTCAGTCCGCTCTACAAATCGTATTCAAGACATGTTGAAATTTCCTCCTCAGTTCTCCGAAATTTACATGTTTTTCTGGAGCTATAATTTAGGATTGCTGACCAATGCACAGTTGCTGGGCAAAAAGAGGCATAAAACAGGTACGAAACGGAAATCTGAGTACATTTTCGGAATCCTGAGATTGTTAGCTATCGTTTGGTGGGTGAGCCGCCGCGATTAGAGCAAGTGCATGGGCGACAGCCGTCAAAACCTGTCGAAGAATCAGTAAAAAAATGCACCATTTTCGACCCAATTTTTGAATGGTCGCCGTTCTGGCGTATGAGCCCGCAGAACAATGAGGCTTCCACGGCTGGATTGCCCACGCAATTATCTGTGCAATGCGCCATTAGCTGGCCCTCTAGCTTAAAGGGCGCCAGAACAGTGCGCACGTTTGTCAGATGTTGCATCGGCACTACTTTTGCTAGGCAGAAAAATTTGAATTTCGCGCCAACCAATAGACATAAAAAGGCTGGAGTTGTTGTGTTTGAAAGCTCGCCGCAAACTACGTCGAATGCTGGGAGGCCCATTCCTGTGCCCCTTTTGCTTCAAAGGTTATAAGCGCTTGACGAAGTGGCGCCCATCATATTTTGGAAAAGTACGTCGTGCGACCCCCCCCTGGTCTAAACCATAAAACAGCCTAAGTCCACATTTACAAATTTAAAAAATATCAGTAAGAGCAAGAGAGCAGTATAACTACTAGGCTTGATTGCCTTCCAGAACTCCGGGTAATGGACTAGCAATCTTGCCATCAATCTGCAGCATAAAAATAGAACTACAATAATCTGAAAAACCTACAGTACGTTGAGAGATTCGAGAATAATGAGCCAAAAGGCGGCTGAAAGCCCATTTTAGTCTTCTAAAGCGACATTCGATCAAAGTTTCTTGAACTAGTCTATCAGTACTCTAAGGCCCCCGATTTTTAAGTCAAAACAATATTGAATGAGAAATTTGATTTCAAAATTTTATCAACCTTAGTAAATGATGGAAAATTTTACGATTTTCAGCCGTTAGCTAATTTACTCCAGAACTTGTAGGCGTACGCTAGCGTTCCTGCCACCATTCTGTAGCTTAACGATAGCGCTACAATAATCTGAAATGTAGAGCATAGATTTTAGGGGATATCATAAGCTACTGGGGCTGAAACGGGGGTCGAAAAATTTTTTTCTTCAAAAACGCAATTCAACCGATGCTTCTTAAAGTAGTCAAAAAGTACTCTAGAACCCCCAAGTTTTAAGTGAAAATTCTGATTAGTAAGCCAGAACATCAAATTCGAATTTTTTATCAAATAGTTAAGCAGATCCATTACTGTATCCTCGAATTGAAGCATCAAATCTGGGATTCCTTTTTAGGGGTTTGAGAACTCGTCTATGCTATACAGTAGTGCACAAAAAAAATGTCCTCTCCACTTTTTCGGGTTCACTAAAATCACTCTTTTTCACTCAATTTTCAACGAATTTGAACCAAATTCTCAGGGTAGGTGCCCAATTAGTCCGGCTACTTGTGTTACAGTTTCGGCGCGAAAATTCAAATTTTGGCGGGAAATTTAAACGAAAATGCGAAAATCATATGGTCTCATGAAATCGGCTCTTACTCAAGAAATACAAAAGCTACGCCCGTGAAATCATGGCCGCTTATAGACCCGATATAGTGCAATTTTATGTAGAAGTTTCAAAACCCTCGCTCAAAGTACGCGCGAGAATCCGATTTTCAAAGTTGGCGAAAAATCGTGATTTATCATCATTTCCAAAGCTAACATTTTGAGGTTCACTAAAATTGCCCGTTTTCAGTCAATTGTCTGCCAATCTGAACCAAATTTGCAGAGTACGTACCCAACGGTTCTGGCGAACTCTGGTAGAATTTGGGCGCGAAAATTCAAATTTTGACGGGAAATTTAAACGAATATGTGAATATCATAAAATGGTCTCATAAAAACGGCTCTTACTCAAGGAATACAAAAGCTATTCTGGTGAAATCACGGCCGCTTATAGACCCAATATAGTGCAATTTTATATAGAAGTTTCAAAACCCTCGCTCAAAGTACGCGCCAGAACCCCATTTTCAAAGTTGGCAGAAAATCGGAATTTATCCATTTCCAAAGCTAGCATTTTGAGGTTCAGTAAAATTGCCCGTTTTCAGTCAATTCTCTGCCAATCCGAACCAGATTTGCAGAATAGGTGCCCAATGGGTCTGGCTAACTCTGCTAGAATTTCGGCGCGAAAATTCAGATGTTGGCGGGAAATTTATACATTACTAAGAACAATTTTTGCAGGATACTTTGTAGTTTAAATTTCCCGCCAACATTTGAATTTTCGCGCCGAAATTCTAGCAGAGTTAACCAGACCCATTGGGCACCTATTCTGCAAATTTGGTTCAGATTGGCAGAGAATTGACTGAAAACGGGCAATTTTAGTGAACCTCAAAATGTTAGCTCTGGAAATGGATAAATCCCGATTTTCTGCCAAATTTGAAAATCGGATTCTCGCGCGTACTTTGAGTGAGGGTTTTGAAACTTGTACATAAAACTGCACTATGTTGGGTCTATAAGCGGCCATGATTTCACCAGAATTGCTTTTGTATTTCTTGAGTAAGAGCCGTTTTTATGAGACCATTTTATGATATTCACATATTCGTTTAAATTTCCCGCCAAATTTTGAATTTTCGCGCCCAAATTCTAGCAGAGTTAGTCAGACCCATTGGCCACGTACTCTGCAAATCTGGTTCAGATTGGCAGAGAATTGACTGAAAACGGGCAATTTTAGTGAACCTCAAAATGTTAGCCTTGGAAATGGATAAATTCCGATTTTTTGCCAACTTTGAAAATCTAATTCTCGCGCGTACTTTGAGCGAGGATTTTGAAACTTCCACAGCAAATTGCACTATACTGGGTCTATAAGCGGCCGTGATTTCACGGGCGTAGCTTTTGTATTTCTTGAGTAAGAGCCGTTTTTATGAGACCATATGATTTTGGCATTTTCGTTTAAATTTCCCGCCAAAATTTGAATTTTCCCGCCGAAACTGTAACATAAGTAGCCAGACTAATTGGGCACCCACCCTGAAAATTTGGTTCAAATTCGTTAAGAATTGAGTGAAAAACAGTTATTTTAGTGAACCCGAAAAAGTGGAGAGGACATTTTTTTTGTGCACTACTGTATATTGGTGTATCGACTTTCAGTACTGTTATTTTAATAGTGAAATTTTATTTTAATTTAATATTAATATAATAGAACTAGCCGATTTTAATTTTAATTTAATATTAATATAATAGTCCCCTGTTAATTTTAATTCAGATTTAATATTAATACTATTAAATAACAATTTTAATAGTATTTTAATAGCATTTTAATAGTAGATTCTAAAATGAACTTAAAAAGTTTTGGATACACTTTAGCGAATTGGTGAAACAACATCTTTTTCTTGAAGCTGCTAGTGTAAGTTGAAAATTTAATCACAGATCCAACTTACAAGCATTTTTCTCTGGAAATTTATTCTTTTAAAAATGACTTTGTCTGAATATGGTTTTAAGCATACATGTAACAGAGGGGTCTGGGGCTCTAGCCCCCCCACCCGAGTTAGGCCAGACCCCCCGGATAGGGAACCCTCCCCGAGACGATTTTTCTGGCAAGCAAATTTTTGAGCAAATTTTTGCGATTTTTTGCAATTTCACACACAAAAATTGCAAAAATCGCCTCTAAATGGTACTTTTTAGCTGTATTTCAGCCCATATTATCGATTTTTGACGATTTTAGCCGAAAAATTACGATTTTTTGCGATTTTTGAGCGTTTTTTGTGCCCAACCCACTCCCAAAATTTTGGGCTAGACCCCCGGCCGGCGCCAGACCCCCAACCCAGTGGCGTATCCAGGATTTTGGAAAGGGGGGTGTAAAATTTTATAAAGTGCCTGGTTGGGCCGCTGCGCAACCAGGGTAAGAAAATTTAGCAAAATTAGCCTTCAAAAACGCGTTTAAAACGCATTCCGAGCTTAATATTAACTGAAATTACAAGTTTTAGTAGTTTATAATGGCCTGGTTGTGCTTAGGCTTCTTCTGCTTCTGCTTTAGCACATAATTCATTAGTTTCTTATATTTTTGACAGACTTTTTCTTCCTACCGCCACCGCAAAGGGGGACACACCCTACACCCCCCTGGATACGCCTCTGCCCCAACCCCCTCCCCCTTCGGCGGATGACCTGTTAAGATATTCGAAATTGCATGCGAACAGAAGCTAGGCATGTAAAATTTGAAAGAAAATATTGATGCATAGTGAAAAAGACATTTTTTAAAGGGAAGACTGTTACATACATTGTAGGTTATTGAGTAGATTCAGGTCCTTTTGTCATTCATGCCTATTACCGTAGTGAGAAAAGTGCATTGTTTCAAAGATTCGAGATTCAGAGGGCTGTCAGACACTTTCAATTTTTATCATTTTCTGAGGTAAAATTCTGATTTAAATTATAGTATTATAGGTAACTTCTTCATTCTTCTTCAAGGTCAAACTATTAAAATGCTATTAAAATACTATTAAAAATATATTTTAATAGTCAGCCCCTCTTTGTATTTTTAATTTAATTTAATATAATAGTAGGCCCTCTATTTTAATATTAATATAGATTTAATACTATTAAAATGGCACTATTAATAATAGTTTTATTTTAATATTAATATATTAAAATAACAGTAACTTTCAGCTGTCCAGGCCAAAGTTTTAATTTTGTGAGTGAATATTGAGGCTCTTGACTTGGACTTAGGCTTTTCTTCAACTGAATTTCGAGCACTGTTAAAAAATTGCGTTGGTGTAACTTATGACATAGAATGTTTTCAGATTAACTAATTTGTATTTAACACGTCTGTAGTTAGGGGATTGTGCTGCCGAGTAGAACTCAATTTTTTCAAAAAGTGGACTGAGGCATTTCTTCGTCTGAACGCTTCAATTGCTTTCTTCAGTAGCAGACTTTCAACAAAAACTGTCAAATGACTGCTTCTGCATTCTGACTTTTAAAAGGGTGCTGTCTGTCTTGTTGAATCATGCAGTATTGCACTGCTTCACTGATTAGTAGTGTTTCAAATGAGAGTTACTATTGTTTTTCAGCTTGTTTGTTGCATGAAAGGTAGCGCCAAATGGGATAGAACTGAATCCAAGGCTAACTACGTACGTACTTAGAAGAGCGAAGATTATCAAGTCAAGACAGCTGATTTTATGTGATTGAGCCTGACTGAACTTTGAATGTAATCAATGAGAGCATAATTGCAGCTGCTTTGAGGGGGTTTCGCCCAGAGAGGGGTCCAAAATTTCAAAAAGCACCAAAACGCCTGCAAATACGTTTTAACACATTTCTCAGTAAGGACGCTAAAAATCGCAATTGTAAGCTACCAAATAGCATTTTAGAGCTAAAAACACGATATAAAGGGCTTCCAAAAACATCTTAAATCTGAGCGCGGAAACGACAAATTCGGTTTCCACAGGCTTTTCAACAAAATTTAAGCTAAACATTAGTGATTTTCTTAGTCAGTTTGTCAGTACTATGGCCGAAGCATAAATCTGGCTTTAGTGTTATGTATATGAATCATGTTCCTTCCTGTCAGTCACCGTTTGTTTTCCTTGTTGTACGCTTGTTGTTCGATTTTTGTGGTCGATGCTTTGTTGCTGAACATCGTAGTTGGGGTTTGTCCATGGTGATTGCCTCGCATGTGGCCGTTTATATAGGTTTTGTCCGGTGTTCCTGTGCGTTGTGATAAACCTTTTAGTTGTGTTGTTTTGATAAACCAACAATTATATAAAAGTGAATGGTAAAAAAATAGAAAGCACAATCGTATAAGACACAACTATTACAAGAGGCATGTTAACAAAAGAAAAGCAGAAATTGACCAGCTAAGCAGGCACGGAAGACGGAAGGAAGCAGTGGCTGCTCGATTGCAGAGAGGAGTCAAGCAAACGCAGTACTCAAAGTGCCATCGTCCTTGTTGGAGCACGCATTCAGTTTTATAGCTCTGCTCCAGGTCTTCCGTATTCATGCCATCCATTTGTAGAATCGATTCCACGCACCCTCGCACCACAAATTTTCGACCTGAAAATGAAATTAAAGTTCCAGCTGCAACCTTCTTCTGTAAAATAAACCTTATTCGCTAATTAATAAATGGCACTACAGGCGTGTTAAATTTAAATTCACACTATGCACGTTGTAGTGAGGTGAAAGTGCTGTTGGTAAGTCCGACTTAGCCTTGGACTTAGTCTGCCTTGAGTTCCAGTCGAGATTCAATATATACAGTATAGATAAAAAAAAATGTCCCATCGCTTTTTCGGCCTCCACTCAAGCGTTTCGTTCTCAGTCACTTCTTTACCGATTTGGCTCAAATTTTCAGCAAAAATTAACAACATGGTTGGCTAAATATTCTGCAAGTTTAGTGCCAAAATTCCGACTCATGCTGGTTTTATGACCCGAAAACTAGGAATGAGGGTGGTCCACGCAAATTTATTTTTTTTCGGTAATACAAGGAGTACAGTCCTGAAACTTGCAGGAATGATTGGTGTTGCTATTGGGCATAACATACTAAGCGGGCAGCCCTGTAGCTCAAAGGGCACTAAAATGGGGGAATTTCAAAAACATGAGTGAAAATCCCATAGTTAAGAAATCTGCACCTTCTAGAATCAAAGCACTGAATCTGTTGTTAATCAACATAGATTGTAGCAGGAAGTTCGACAAATAAATGAACCTGATATTTAAGCTCTGTTCCACACCATAGTAACCATCCCTGCAGCGTTTTTTTAACATCCAAAATCTTTAGAATCGTCATTTTGCTGGTTTTACGAAGAAAAGTCATATTTAGTCATGTTTTTTAAATTCCCCAATTTTAGTACCCTTTGAGCTACAGGGCTGCCCGCTTAGTATGTTATGCCCAATAGCAACACCAATCATTCCTGCAAGTTTCAGGCCTGTACTCCTTGTATTCCCGAAAAAAATTAAATTTGCGTGGACCACCCTCATTCCTAGTTTTTGGGTCATAAAACCAGTATGAGTCGGAATTTTGGCACCGCACTTGCAGAATATTTAGCCAACCATGTTGTTAATTTTTGCTGAAAATTTGAGCCAAATCGGTAAAGAAGTGACTGAGAACGAAGCGTTTGAGTGAAGGCCGAAAAAGCGATGGGACATTTTTTTTTATCTATACTGTATTTAGCGTTTAAAAGCAAAACCTGTGCGTACGGGCGCAGCATGCAGCTTTTTTTCAAAATTTACTTGTATAATTGAGTAGCATTTTACCTTACATTTGTGTATTCGATCAGAAAGCCAGATTATTTCGGAGTTCACGTTTTCAGAGAAACCCGATTTTTTGTAAGAATAAACTAATAAATCACTAAATTTCCACCTCAGTCAATAATCTAAACTATGCATCTTTCGATGTTAATTTTATAAAGAGGGATCAAACAATTCTCATGTCATGACAACAACGGTACCCTACAGAAACTCTAGCAAATGCAGCTCTTTAATTCATTTCCAGTTCCGAAATGTATTTTCTGGAAATTCAGGATGCCCATTATTCAATTTCTTCTTCGTACATATGTACAGCTTGAAATGGTATTTGGGGCCGTCCATAAATTATGGCGTTCAGAGAGGGAGGTGGGGGTAGTATGTTGAACATCGGAAAACGTCGCAGGGAGGGGGGGTCAGTGTCGAAAACGTCGACGTTTTTAGGTGCTTTTTGTCCGCAACCATATTACAAGGAAACCGCAACCCAGCTCATGTTTCCAACCGCCAAAATGGTAGTTCACTGTCAAAAAGTTTCATTTTCACAGCTTCTGCAGTGTCATGTCGATTTTATGGAAAATTTTCTAATGTCGGACATGGTACCAAGTTTAGTCGGGGAGGGGGGTGTCAGCCAAAAACGTTGTAGTTTTTAGGGGGTTGTTTTGTTCTGAAAACGTCGAAAAACGCCGGGAGGGGGTGGAGGTTCAAAATTTTGAATTTTTGAACGTCGTAGTTTAAGGACGGCTTCTTTGGTGTGTTGTAAGACAAATGGTAATCGAATTGAGTGTTACGGTAAACGTTCAGAGATAGAGCAGAAAAATTTTTTATGGTTACTTGGGCTTGAAACTTGGGTCATTTTTAATAATACTCTTGAGACTTAGACTTGGACTTGAATTTTTCTAAATGGACTGACCTGACTTAAGATTTGACTTTTAAATTTAAGACTTACTAACAGTATGTAGGTGAAAGTTTACCAAAAAGTTTTGGAAACGATTATCGTTTCTTAGTTTATTCTGGTAAGGGCTTTCCAATCAATTTCATATTCTTAAACATCCAATACCATTCTTATTGCCTATAATCCACTTGAGACAAAGATTGGTTGAGCACTCTTGTGTGGGAAAGTGACTAAGATTGGACGGTCGATCGCAGGACTCCATGATGTTACTCTCGGGGAAGGTTTTGATTTGCTTCTGCACCGACAAGCTCACCAAACTCATCCAAACTCTCCTTTCCTCGCTTATCCGTTCTTTAGGTGAGGCGCAATAATAGCAAGAGAAATTTGAACCTGAGAACAGAAACAGAATATGCAGCTTAGTGATAATGTCTTGAATAAACATTAGAACCATAAAATGGATAGCCCATCCAAATGATCAAAGCAAGTATTTTCAATTACTAATTGCCTAGAAGCCGTTTGGTCGCCAGCCACTTGGTCACCGTTAAGAAGCATTACCATCAGACAAATTGGCGCCGAACAACCAAAGCGCCACCACCAGAACAGAGCGCTGCATTGGTATTGAATTGAGAAAAAACGGGAGGACAGCCAGACAGACAAACAGCTAGCCGAGATCAACTTTTGACTGGAAGTGCAATCGGGTGGGTGTCTGTGATCGATCTTCGCTTTTACTAATGTTTTATGCGCGCAATCTAATAAGCCGCGCCCGTAATTCCGTTCCCCCAGGAGTTTGGCGCTTTAGTTAAGCTAGAAAAATCTAGTGGCATGCCGCACTCCCCCAGGGGAGCGTGCTTGCGCAAACAAATTTATCGCGCGCTAATAGTATGCAAATACGCAAGAACAGGATCACAAGATCGACTGATATGATCGGAGTTTCTGCAGCTATGCCCTTCTACAGTAGTAGTAGTAGCTGTAGATGAGTGCAAAGAATGCAGTGATGGAGATCGTCGAGGGAGTCAACAGTGGTGAGCGGTTGCAGAGCGCAGTGGTGCACACGCACTGTTCCATGTGCCACTCAGTGTCAGAGACAATACAGGTCTGTTTTTTACTTTTCTCCAACTCCCGCTTCGTCATACCGCCCAGGATGTCTTCGACGCAGCCGCGGATCACAAATTTTCTGTCTAAAAACGGACGCTTGCACTCGACGTACATACTAAGCTTCTCAGCTTTATCTCTAAACTAGATTTGTTTATTCGCCCCGAGGGACCGTTTGCCAGCCGGTCAATAAAAATTCGATCTGTGCGACAGGAGAAAAGGACACCGCTAGGCAGGAGAGCACATATATGTAATCGGTCTGGGTCGGCCTGGGCTGGGGGAGGAACTTCACGCCTGGAGGGAATCCAAAAGCTCCAAAACGTCTTATTCAATAAAAAGGCTAGAAACGAATGTATGTAAATGGGAACCGAACCGGCGCTGCCTAAGCACAAATAGCAGCAAGGGGAGGGTTGTTTGTAGTCTAGAGTGCTGCCCCTTCGAAGGGCTCTGAAAAGAGCGAGGGGTATCCTGAGCTGTCCGAAAGGACATTGGAACTCAAAAACAAACAAACGAAACAATTTTATAACATACAGTACCTACAGTATTCGTGTGTCAAGAAAGTTATTGCAAATTTGACATAAACATTGCCGCCAAAAAATATTGGATGGAATATTAAGAGTCAGTCTCTGAACTGATCGAGTCTTGGCCCTTTGCCCTTATTCAGACCCCAAAATTGAAACTTTGGGCTAGAGAGCTGTAAGTTGGTACACTAATACATACTTATGAGTTGTCTTTCGGCCCCAAAGGATTAGTGGATTTGACGTTCCAATCCCGAGATTCAGCCTTCTGAAAATCGGCCTGCTTAACTATGGGACCAAAATTTCAAACTCGAATTTCTAACCTACCAGCTGGAGTTTGAAGATAAAAATTTGGGTTTTTGCGTAGCTTTTGGAGTACTTTAAGAATCTGCAGTCCAATTTTGTTTTAGAAGAAAAAAATTTTTTTCTATCTCTTTGGCGGGCCAACTTACAGCTCTCTAGCCTAAAGTTTCAATTTTGGGGTCTGAATACTGAGACTCGATCGGTTCAGAGATCGACTCTTAAGTGGAATAAGGATCCATGTGGATATGAAGGGGGTAAGATAGCAAGTGGAAATCTCGGGTAGTTACAGGTAAGCAGGAGATAATAAAGTGAAGAAAAGTAAAACTTGCGTTTTTTCTGGCCGATTATCCACTTTAGGCACGAATGACTTTCGCTGCAGTTTTTGCTAGGGATCAAGGACACGTTAGCCGGCGAGTCACAGTCATTGATAATGTTCTCTTTTGGCAAGGGCTTCAAATCATTGCTGGTGTACAATTTCACCATCTTCGCCCACACTTTCTCCTGTTCGCTGATGCGACTCTTCGGCGTTACACAGTAGTAGCACGAAACCGGTGCTTTGGACTTCGAATCTACAAAACCTCATCTTCGTTCTGCTTCCCAAACGTTGGCTTTATGAAAGGAAATATAGTCAGAAGAGGCCCTCCTGTCGATTTTGCCAAATTTGGTGTTTCGACGCGAATTTGGAGGCTAATATCGTAGCAATGCTATTTGGTGACAAAGGCATGGTTACATCAATTTGTGTCGCTTTCCCTTACACCTTCCCTTACACCTTCCCTTCCTTTATACCTTCCCTTCCCTTACCCCTTCCCTTCACTTACACCATCCCTTCCATTAACCTTCCCTTCCCTACACCTTCCCCTCCCTTACACCTTCCCTTACAACTTCCCTTACACCTTTCCTTACACCATTCCTTACTCCTTTCCTGACACCTTCCCTTCCCTTACACCTTCCCTTCCCTTACACCTTCCCTTCCCTTACACCTTCTCTTCCCTTACACCTTTCCTTACACTTTTCCTTATACCTTTCCTTACACCTTCCCTTCCCTTACACCTTTCCTTCCCTTACACCTTCCCTTCCCTTACACCTTCCCTTCCCTTACACCTTCCCTTCCCTTACACCTTTCCTTCCCTTACACCTTCTCTTCCCTTACACCTTTCCTTACACTTTTCCTTATACCTTTCCTTACACCTTCCCTTCCCTTACACCTTTCCTTCCCTTACACCTTCCCTTCCCTTACACATTCCCTTCACTTACACCTTCCCTTCCCTTACACCTTCCCTTCACTTACACCTTCCCTTCCCTTACACCTTCCCTTCCCTTACACCTTTCCTTCCCTTACACCTTCCCTTCCCTTACACATTCCCTTCACTTACACCTTCCCTTCCCTTACACCTTCCCTTCACTTACACCTTCCCTTCCCTTACACCTTCCCTTCCCTTACACCTCCCCTTACAACTTCCCTTAAAACTTCCCTTACGCCTTCCCTTACAACTTCCCTTGCCTTACACCTTCCCTTCCCTTACACCTTCCCTTCCCTTACACCTTCCCTTCACTTACACCTTCCCTTCCCTTACACCTTCCCTTCACTTGCACCTTCCCTTCCCTTACACCTTCCCTTCCCTTACACATTCCCTTCACTTACACCTTCCCTTCCCTTACACCTTCCCTTCACTTACACCTTCCCTTCCCTTACACCTTCCCTTCACTTACACCTTCCCTTCACTTACACCTTCCCTTCCCTTACACCTTCCCTTCACTTGCACCTTCCCTTCCCTTACACCTTCCCTTCCCTTACACATTCCCTTCACTTACACCTTCCCTTCCCTTACACCTTCCCTTCACTTACACCTTCCCTTCCCTTACACCTTCCCTTCCCTTACACCTTCTCTTACAACTTCCCTTGCCTTACACCTTCCCTTCCCTTACACCTTCCCTTCCCTTACACCTTCCCTTCACTGACACCTTCCCTTCACTTACACCTTCCCTTCCCTTACACCTTCCAAGCCAGGCCAGAGAGGTCGAAACCAAGATTGTGAGTTCGGCTCACCGATTTTACACCTGGCCAAGGCTGGTCATCCTGTACATTCTGTATGGGGGACCTGGTGGCCAGTAGAAAAGTTTGGCATGCCCCAGGTTTCGATAGACTGAGCAAAATGGAATAAAGCGACTCACCTGAAACAGTGGTATCAGCAGAGGTTGCGAGAGTGACCAAGGAGAGAAAGAAAGAGCAGAGGCTGAAGCAGTTGAGGGCTTTCATCTTTCGGCCGAATCACATAACGAGCGCGCTCTCACGTCATAGACGGTCGGTAGTACGAGGGGGATGAGCGGACTTCCAATTACAAAGTGGTCTTAGCGGGTCTGGGGACGCAGCGTCCGGAGATATCGCTTCTAAACAGACTCTAATAAGTTAGTTGGCACATTAAGCAAGGAAATTGGCTGTGGCTGTGCGCCGTGCCCGCCGGGCTTGGCGCCTATTGATTGCGCGCCCGGCTGAGGCGGCATTGTTTGTGCTAAAGTACCATTTCCCAAAATCAATGCCTCAAGTGGCTCTGCCCGCTCACCTCACCACCGCTATTAATATTAGCGCTGTTGCTACACCACACTTCACACCTACTACCTGCTGCCATACACGCAGTTGCCCCACCGAGCATGGCCGGACACCACCCCGACACTGGACTGGACATATTGCCACCCTTCGAAACGAATTTCCCAAAACTTTTAAAATCGCCTCTAAAACCGTAATTTTTAGCTGTATTTCAGCCCAAATTAGCGATATTTGACAATTTTTAGCACAAAATTGCTATTTTTGAGCGGTTTTTAGTACCCAACCGCTACTGTTGTTTGTGTATACACATACACATTTACCATACACAAAAATACACATTGTTTTTTGAATGTGTATACACATACACATACACATACACATTGAAAATTCGGATACACATTACCATACACAAACAGTACTCAAAATGTGTATTTTTGTGTATGTGTATTTGATCAGCAAAAGTCGATAAGATTTCGAACAGAAACGTAAAATTTCGATGTTTTTGCTGCAGTAATAAACAGTAGATATCCGGATAAAGCCTTCAAATGGCCTAAGTAACTCGATTTCAAAGCTATCCAAGATTTCAAGCAGCAGACATTGAGAGATTTGATTTTCCTAGCATTTCTGACTGAAAATCTACCCAAATATTTGCATTTTACGTACAATACACATACACAAATATACACAAAAATACACATTGTTTTGTTGAATGTGTATACACAAATTACCATACACATTTGAAGGTAAATGTGTATACACATACACATACACATACACAAACGGAAAACCCAATACCAAACAACAGTACCAACCGCCCTCTCCAGAAATTTCCATGAAACCCCCATCCCGGCCGGCGCCAGACGCCCAACCCCCTCCACCATTGACGGATGACCTGTTACATGTATGGGTACGCAATACGCATACATACATAGATACCTACTGATCTACAATCATACCGAGAACAGGTGATACGCAGATGAGAGGAGGGGCTGGAAGAGCCCAAAAACGAGTGGAGGGGTTGGGTACTAAAAACGCTCAAAAATCGCTAATTTCGGCTCAAATACGGCTAAAAAAGTCCTGTTTTACAGGCTAGTTTGGCTATTTTAGTGTCTAAAATTCTAAAAAAATTGCTGAAAAGATTTTTCGCCTGAAAAAATCGGAGGGCGGGGGTCGGAAAATTCGTTTTGGAGGTACGTTAGTGGCAGGCACGATGGGATAGCAATTCGGCTCAAGCGGGTGGTAAATTTTCTAATCCTGAGAGGGGGATGACTGGATGGTAAGCCAAAACTCAGATTTTTAGTGAAATATAGGTTTTTATGCTTACATTTCTAAAAAAAAGCTGGTTAAATTAAGCTATTGTGAGCTCATTTACACCTAATCAGGCATAGTTTTCACATAATTTTCTATACAAAATTCTTCCAAATAATTCCCGGGGATAGTAGCGGCTTGAAGGAGTACGTCAGAGCCTGAGGGGTCTACCCCCATCAGCCCCATCAATATTAATAAAATTAATACAATGTATATAAAAAAATTCAGCACATAACAAAAAAAGTGGTCTGCGCACCAAATGAGGAGAATCATTTGAGTTTATTGCTAAGTAAAGGAAATAACAAGACTGAGCGGGTTAAATACGTTATCGTTGATCAGTTAAATAAGCATCAGAAAAGACTTTGGTTGGACGTGCGTGTGCAAGCCCCGTGGGTACAGAAACTAAATCAGCAGAAACATCTGACTGACTATGTACTGTCGAGGCCAAAATTAGCTAGTAATTGGATGTTATGCAAATAGAGGGACATAGACAGATTGAGTTGTGGAGAGGGGTTGGGTCGACTTTGCCCGGCCCTTAGATGAAGCCGGCCAAAATCAGATTGCCTCGGTCAGCTAGCTCATTGACACGCATAAGCAATCTACGAAAGTCAAATGGCCAATCAAGATTGAGCCAGCCGAAGGGCCGCCAAGCAATTTTGCCGAATACACCGGCCACTACTCTCGCTGCAACTGCCAAATTAGCAACGGCGCTCGGGAGGAGGCTGGCAAAATGACACCTAAACCGCCGGTAGGGCGCCATAATTAGTTTTGCCCACAGAAACAGCACGCACCTATAGTAGTAGATATGCTAAACATGCGTAGCACGTAAGAACGCCTTCATGCTCGGAGTAGAGATGCGCACAAATATTGATAACTGACCACCAGCGCTACGATGATGGAGCACGACCGCTTAAAAGCAAAACCATTAGACCCGATTAGTTTTGACTGCTGCAGCTCGCCTATAAATCGGGATTGTTTTCCCGCTCGTTCAGAGTTGCTTGCGTGACTCTCTCTGTCTCTGCCTATTTGGCGACAGTTTGGTAAAAACATTCCACATTTTGGTCCCCGCAAATGGCTCAACACCCAACATACTATGTAGGCTCCACTACTACAAATGCCACCAGACTTGTTAAGGGTTTATATACACGGCCGACCCAGAAATGGATAATTCATACATTGACCATGTAATCTGCCGACGCGGAGGGCGGTTGGACGGTCTGACATGCGCCGACGGGGTCAGAGCCCTAATTCTAGGGTAGGAAAATTTGAGAGTAGTAGGAAGAATTGGGGTTCCGGCCTAACTCGGGCAGCAGCAGACCCCCGGAACGTCCTGTTACATACATTTGTACATGGGATATTTTTTGAAAAAAAGCAAGCCCTGTTTTTTTTCAACATCGCGGACCTCTAAAATCCAAACTGCAGCTCAAGTTCAAAGCACTGCTGGTCCGCTCTCCGTGCTTCCAAACGTCTTCCTAAGTCGTCTTAGTCCTAAAATATGCCTGTCTTATAGATTTAATGACGAAACAAGCTTAGTCTCTCCTGCTGGTTTTATAACAGTAAAGACAAGCTGGTCCTATTACTACACGTCGTAAAGACAATTCTTTAACTAAAACTAGCATTATTTGCAATTTTGACTTGAGTTGCTGAAACCAATACTTACCAATGGAAAGGACCAGAAGAAATATGACACTGTGCATAGATAGTCTAACAGTGTGACTCGTGACAAGACAGACAGACTAATACGGCCCAGACGATTAAACTAATTTGTTAAACTGCAGCTTTAAAGGCGCATTCATACTGGTGTTGAAATAAAGGGTGTTGTGAAAAAGTGCAACAAGCAACATGTTTCAGTCTGCACCTTTTGTAGTAAGGGGCGTGCAAAAATTACGTAATGGCAAGAGGGGGAAGGGGGTTCGCCAAAAGATTACTAATCATTACGGTGGGGGAGGGGGGTTGACGACTTCAATACGTAATTTTTTTTAAAGTGCAGTGCAGAAATCACTAAGTGGTCATAATTTTGATTGTTTTTCATACACTACATGTAGATGTAGTCTCGATTTGAAGCCATTGGGCTTACATTTTCTCAATTTCACTTAGATGGACGCTTAGATTAGAGAATAGCTATGTTTAAAGTCAAGGATTTCCAATTTTTCAAATGCTAAATGGCAACAGTGACTTTTGACATATGTGTGATAAGAGTTTATAAGGGTATACCACTTATCGACTCGATCTTTTACAGGGTTCATGCGGCTTTTTCAGAGCAAAATTTCCTGACCAAAGTCAAATTCCCTTGTCCGATCAGAGTGAGAACATCCTAACAAGGGTGAGAAGTTTTTAAAAATAGGCTCTGAAAAACGCATTTTTTATACGGTATTCTGAGGGTAAAATTTACAGTTGTAGTAGCTGTGGAAAGTCAAAAGTCCCATTTTCAAAAGGGTGGCGAGAGATGATTCTATTGCTATCAATTTTTTCCCTGACCGGACACCAAATTCCCTGAATTTTCCCTGAAATTATTAAAATTCCCTGACTTTGCATGACTCCCTGACTTTTCGGGTCCCGCACGAACTCTGTTTTATGACCATCGATCATCAGTCCAGTCAAGTGATATGGCAGCGCAGCCCTAAAATCAATGATAAAACACTTTGGTTTCAATTTTAACAAAAAGCTACCCAATGATGGCTTCTATGAAAAACTAAGACTACGCGTACATGTATGTAGTTGTAGCTCATCAATAAAGAAAACGAAGGAAATTATCAATTGTTACTGTATACAGATGTTATTTTATCAAAACGTCATTTTACATGGAATTGAACTCAAAAATTTGGGCTCTAACTCTTCAAAAATTTGAAATTTCGGGGGGGTAGCCAAATTATTACGTAATTAGGGGAGGGGGGGTCAGGAAATTATTACGGGCGATTATCAGGGGGGAGGGGGTCCGAAAATGGGCAAAAATACCATTACGTAATTTTTGCACGCCCCCTAAACGCACCAACACACCCACGCGTCCTCCTCACTCCGAACCGATGCTAATAAGAAGTTATTCTCAAAAAAGCTCAGAATTGATACAGAATTCTTAAACCGATTTCAGAACGTTTTTCTTTCTGAACGGGGTCGCTGAATTGACTCAGCCGGGGTTCATGTATGTTTGGTGGATAGCCAAGGGAGCGTAGGGTAGAGTAGGCAATCGATACCTAGCCAAAACCGGTTTTGTAGGGCACCATGCACCTTGTCTCGCTTTGCTTTGCTTTGTGCGCCGCTGTCTGACCGCAGTCCTTTTGTTTAGAGGTGAGCAGAGCTGTTGGTTGAGTAGAGAAATGGAAGCGTCTCCTTTCTACGGCAGATGGCTGATCGGTGCATGTTTCTGTCAGCAGGCCCTGACAGTTGGAGTCATGTTCAATCTCGGAATGTTCACTCACTACCTCAGAGACAGCTTCCAGGTAAACTCTTCTTTCGATTTGTAGTGCATCTGTAAAAACTAGGTAGGCTGCGAACTGCTATTGGCTATTCGGTGTATTGGTTTTTTCTGTCGTTGATTGATTGGGACGATAGAAAAATCTTTTATCCATCCGTGATAAGATTGGTACGCAGATACGGAGGTTGCCAGGAAAATTTAGTTTGTTCCGGTTTTTTCAAGTCCAGTCTTTTTCAGGTAAAGAACGGTACTACTGTACAGTCAAACCTCGATAAGTGAAACTCGCTATATCCCAAAATTTTGTTGCACTTATGGAGGTGCGGTCCAAAAGTGCTTCTAAAATTTGTGAAAACTGGCTCTCTGTTCGTATTATCATTTAGAATACACCTAGAAGGAATACCTGACCAGAAACTATTTAGAATACACCTAGAAGGAATACCTGACCAGAAACTTAACAGAACCACACTTAGTTATCGAGTTTTTGATTTTCCGAAAGATAGGGTATATTTCGGGACCTAGAAAACCGCTGCACTTATGGAGGTTTGACTGTATTTACCTATTCATACTAAGGTATGTATGTACAACAGAAGTAGCAATGGGAACGGCATGCGGAAAGTATTATACGGTATTATCCGGTGTGAAAATACCGTTTAATACCGTATAACTTTAAATATATTATTTAAATTATTTTTATAAAAATACCGTATACCGTATAGCATTTTCGATACCGTATGATACCGTATAGCATGCTGCAAACGCTTTAAGAGCCGGTTTCTCTAGGAATCGACTTTTGCTCCTTAACCTCCGGACAAATCTCAACTTTTTGTCTCCGATTTGGCTGAAATTTCATATTTTGGTTTAATTTGACCTAAAAAGACATTTTATCACCTTCCCGGCCATTTTTGAGAGGGTCACTTTTTCGACCCTCTCTCAGATTTCGAGTCATAACTCGGGACCAAATGATCGTAAGAACTTGCGAATTGTATATTTAGAATCAGAAAATTATTCTCTTTCAAATGATGTCCTACTCGACTAGATTTCTGAGAAAAAAATTTTTTCGAATCCTTTCCAGGCCCGATTTGTTAACCCCCGCACCGTCAATAGTTCAACTGTTTTATTTCATGGAAATGTAGCGCTATGTTTTTGCTTTCGATTAAACAAAAAAATCGAAAAAAAATGTACGTCAAATCGAGTTTTTGGGCCTTGAAAGTTGAAAATCAAAAAAATTTTCCTTATACTATAAACAACACAACTTGGTCAGTTTTGAATCGAATTCGAAGATCTTTGGCACACATATTGTACTGTTCATCTTGCACATAGGGGCCGTGCAAAAATTACGTAATGGCAGGAGGGGGGAGGGGGGGTTGGCGACTTCATTACGTAATTTTTTAAAGTGCAGAAATCACTAAAGTGGCCATAATTTTAATTGTTTTGATGTGTAGTACATGTACTTGTAGTCTCGATTTGAAGCTATTGGGCTTAAATTTTCTCGATTTCACTTAGATGAACGTTTAGATTAGAGAAGGTAGCTACCGTTTACGTCAGGGCTTTCGAATTTTTCAAATGCTAAATGGCAAGAGTGACCTTTGACATCTTATTAAAAGTATATAAGGGTATAACACTTATCGACTCGATCTTTTACAGGGTTCGTGCGGCTTTTTCCGAGCAAAATTCGCTGAACAAAGTCAAATTTCCCCGACCAATCAGAGTGACAACATTCTAACAAGGCTCAGAATTTTTAAAAATTTGCTCTGAAAAACGCATTTAACCGGCATTCTGTTAAGTTGTAGTAGTTGTGGAAAGTCAGAAGTCCCATTTTCAAAAGGGTGGTGTGTAAAGCTCTGACAGGGCCCTTTGGGCGAGAGAGGATTCTACTGCTATCAATTTTTTCCCTGACTGGACACCAAATTCCCTGACCTTTCGGGTCCCGCACGAACTCTGGTTTATGACTATCGATTATCAGTCAAGCAATATTGAAGCAGCCCTAAAACCCAGTATAAAACACTTCCAATACAATCCGTCACCCCATCAGTAACCAAACGCCATCCAATGCTGGCTTCTGTCGAGTTGTGGTTCCACTCAGCGTTCTGGCAGCAGTCTGGACGTGCTGGAAATAGCTAGAACAGAGAAGACACGGCGCCAAAAGACGCTATTTACGGACCTTAAGAACGATAATTACTTAAGAGAACCGATAATCGGGCTGCTTACCAGCTTATGTCAGTCACGACGAACGTATTAAAAGAAACTTTATAATAGAAACTATACGCTGCACATAAAGAAAACAGAATCACTGTATCACACAGCCGGTCGGTGAGTCGTCGCCGCAACGCACACAACAACACCAACAACAACGAACGAGCGGAAATCGACGGGGCGTGGCCTCTTTGGTGCATCTGATAGCCGCATCCAGCCAATGAGCGCACGACAGCGTACATCCGCTCGGTACTGCCACTAATTGGAATGGCTTGGGCTACTGTGGACTTGGGCGCGTGATATGAAACATAGTCAGTTAATAGCCAGCCACTGGAACTGAGCTAGGGACATTACAGAGCCCCCTTGTTGGCTTGACGTCCTCGGCAAGCGCGTGTAGCTTAGCGAAGTGAACAGTGGCTGTCTCTCTTGACTTGTATGAATGACTGAGCACACGGTACATAAATGCACCGGCGCTGCACACTGCATGATGATTGTTAGAGATGTAATGGTAGCGGTGTTGTTTCGGTTCAGGAACCTCCATCAAGACTGTGGCAATCCGTGGCTCACTTCACTTTTCTGGCTAACCGTAAGTCTACCATCCCTCTTGAGTTCTTTTCGAACATGTCCGTTTTTATGATGCTATGGCCATAGCGTAGGAGGAATTGGCAATCTTGCGGTAGCTCCTTCATCAGTTGTTACTCCTCTTCTTTCCACAGAACTTGAATTGATTTTAGAGTAGGTTGAAGAAGTTGTTAAAGATGATAAGTACAATGCGTTTGAAACACACTGCACTGCTCTCAGCAAATCCAAACTGCTATTGGCGACTTCCAAGCGGCGCTTCTTTGCACCGATCTGTGATGGTTGCTGCGGCTGTTGATACACGATATGTACAAAACACAGTCATCTCCCAGGTGTAGTTGATCAAATGAGCTGGTGAATCGGTGAGCAATTCAAGAAGCAAACGGTATTTGCTCCTCAACTCTCAGTAAAAGATGAAACGTGACACTGCTCATCGAACACATCATCAAAGACTGAGCTGGTGATGAACACTCTGAGACCGATCTTGCTGGTTCATTCTTCTGGAACCTGACATTTGAATGGCTAGGCCTGATCCACCAATTCCATGAAAACATACGATCGTTAATGGAATACCAGAGTACCCAGAAACGAAGCTCTCAGCCAAACTGGAAACAACAACTCAAGCTGTTTGAAAAGCTTGTCGGCTGGTCATGCAGAGTCTGTAAGGAGACAGTCTTTGCTGCTGTACCAGATTCTCTATTGACCCAGCATACTGCTTGCAGGACTCTTGTTGTCTTCAAATTAGCTGATTAATCGCTTAGTTCTGTATCAGTCTCCATCTCTGACCGATGTTCACACGTACTTGGGGTCGACTGCCGAGCACTTCCAAATTTCCAAATTCCAATTGAACTTCAAAGCAAAACCTTCAATGAACATCCAATGGCCACATCTGTGCCTGACGGGCATTGTCTTGACAGCACCATTGATCGGGAGGGATAACAATAAGCAGCACAATTCATACAAATAAACAATGGCATAACAAACATCAACTAATAAAAACAATCTTCTGCAAAAACACTGAATCTCCATAATATAACAAAAGAAAAATAACTAAGAAGGAGAAGGGGAATAAGGGGGATCCTAAAGGGATATATAAAAGAAAGATAACAAAGGAGGAAAAGGGGGAATCCTAAAGGGATATAAAAATACTATTGCGCAGATTTCGCACAATACATAGTCAAGCGACAGACTTATGTACGCAGACCATCAACTAAATAGGCAATGCATGCAATACATAGTTAGTTAACATTCCATAAAGGTTAGTAACATACATAGGGTTAGTTATGTTAGACTATTTACAAGTATGTACAGGTATTGGTTGGTTAAGCGTCTAAGGAGGGTAGAAGATGAAGTTGAGGTCCACATCATCGGCCTCTTCATCTTCAGGCATCTCTTCTTTTCCGATGCCCATGTCAGTCCTGTGGCATCGTCGAGAACACCTGTGGCACTTGACTTTATCGGTGTTGTGCTGCACCAAAGTAGAACTGACCGACTTCTTTCTTCTCATGGACATCCCTTGGGCCATTTCTGCGTCTGACGGCCACTGAGGTCGGTACACTTGTTCATCCAATGTAGCACTGAATTCACCTTTCGATTTGTGCCATCTGTGTTCATCCATCACCCATCGCATTTCTTCATCAATTGCCGTTTTCTCCTTAGTCGGTTTGCAAACTTTGTCTGGCAAATAGACCACTTTGACATCCGTTGTTGCTGAGGTGGCATCGATCACGTCTTTCGCTACAGTACAAACTTGTGATTTGCACTGCACCTCGTTAACAGTATCTTGAGGCAACATCTGACTTTTCTCAGTTGTGTTCAATGTTGGCCAATAGTCGACGCCAATCAAATGCTTTTCAGTACAGTACAACCAAGGTTGCACTGTGCTCTCAGCAAACTGGTCAAATTTCGTCTCTGCATTGTGGTCTCCGTCATAACAACACGTAGCCCCCTTGTTAGGCGGATGGTCCCTCAGCTGTAGCGAATGATCGACTGAATAGTTTTCCACATACTTAACCACTCCAACTTCTTCCAACTGTTTCTTGTCTTCAGTGAGCGCAAACGTGGTTTGTTTGGATTTGTCCACCAATGGGGCTGTAGACATTCCAGAAAGCACTTGCGCATTGGAATCCAATACGTACGGTTGTGCAGCCACTACCTGAGTAGAAGAGCACACCACGTTTCTCACTCGCACTTCTTTTGTTTCCGCAGACGCTCCACCAATTGAGTTATCGGCGCCCAAATTACGAGACCAATCATCGTTCGATTGTGAATCATAATTATTGGAGTTGCGAGCCGCCTGTTTATCAGTCTCAAACCCTACGCTAGCAGCAACTGCGGCGTGAGACTTTTGCGTTTTGCCTTTAGCTTCCTGCAACGGCGCAGTTTTAGCGTGTCCATCAAAGCGCACATTGGCACCATTTATCGTCAGCACTGACTGGTTTCGCATGTAACTGTGTTGAGATGTTTTGTTATTACTGTAGCGTTTGTGTTCTTTAGAGCCACTGTCATAATGGGTTCGATTTTTAGGCTCTTTTCTACTCAAATAATCTGTCAAGTTACCCTCCTCTCGACAGGACTGATGTCTGACTGGAGGCGATGCTTCGGTTTCAGACAATTCCTCCTCCGAAAACCCTTCCGAAAATGCAACGTCTGAGACAAACGCCTCTTCACTGTCCATCAAAACTACGGGTCCAACATCGTGTTTTGGATCCGACGTCGGCCCAAAGTCAACTTCTTTTTTCTGTTGCTCTGTAAATAGATTAGCTACGTACATGGCCAACTTACTAAACAATTTGTCGATCCTCATTTCCACTTCCAATTCCCACTCTTCTTCGCTCATTCTTGCCATGTCTTCCAACAAACGGCTAGACAGGTCTTCTTCCTCTTCGGCTACTCGCTGGGCTGCAGTGAATTCTGGTTGCTTTTCTTTCCACTGTGTGCGTGTTTGTTCCTCCGTTCGTGTGTATGAACTGACTAACCCGAAACTTCCTTCGTCTAACCTCTGTCTGCTATCACCAAGCACTGAAGAAGCAATGGATTCACTTGAGGTGTCGTCATTGACCGCAAGCTGTGAGTCAGTTGAGAGGTCTCCAATTGACGCAGCGTGTTTCGCTAGTGGTACGTCGAGTGACACATCGAACGCGCGGCTCTCTTCTAGCGGGGCGTTGGATTGTCCTCTCCTCGGTTCCTCACTACACGACAACCGACGGTGCTCAATGGTAGCCTGTCCAGTGCCCTCGGCGCTCTCTTGGTCAGTAGACGACAAACTTTGAACCATTTTTCGCTCCTTATCTTTCTCTTTCACCTTCTTTTTCGATCCTGCAATCTCGGTGCATGAACCTCCAATTGTCGAGTTGTGGTTCCACTCAGCGTTCTGGCAGCAGTCTGGACGTGCTGGAAATAGCTAGAACAGAGAAGACACGGCGCCAAAAGACGCTATTTACGGACCTTAAGAACGATAATTACTTAAGAGAACCGATAATCGGGCTGCTTACCAGCTTATGTCAGTCACGACGAACGTATTAAAAGAAACTTTATAATAGAAACTATACGCTGCACATAAAGAAAACAGAATCACTGTATCACACAGCCGGTCGGTGAGTCGTCGCCGCAACGCACACAACAACACCAACAACAACGAACGAGCGGAAATCGACGGGGCGTGGCCTCTTTGGTGCATCTGATAGCCGCATCCAGCCAATGAGCGCACGACAGCGTACATCCGCTCGGTACTGCCACTAATTGGAATGGCTTGGGCTACTGTGGACTTGGGCGCGTGATATGAAACATAGTCAGTTAATAGCCAGCCACTGGAACTGAGCTAGGGACGTTACACTTCTATCTATGTAAATCTAAGACTATACGTACATGTACGTAGTTGTAGCTCATCAATAAAGAAAACTAAGATAACTATCAATTGTTACTGTATACAGATGCTATTTTAATAAGAACGTCATTTTACATAGAATTGAACGGAAAATTTTCGGCTCTAACTCTTCAAAAATTTGAAATTTCGGGGGGTAGCCAAATTATTACGTAATTAGGGGAGGGGGGTCAGGAAATTATTACGGGCGATTATCAGGGGGAGGGGGTCCGAAAATGGGCAAAAATACCATTACGTAATTTTTGCACGCCCCCATAGCGCACAAACCTGGTCCTGGTTGCCGCTGTTTTATGCTTATTTTGTTTATCATTTTCAGTTTCGCAAACAATTTCTCGGTTTCATTTGATGTTTTCCATAATGGGCGTCCGAATTGTCTTTTTGAAAGGAATTAGAGCTGGAAATCGGGCCGGCCCAACCCAAGCAATGCCTAAGTGATGGATAGTTGGAAACTTTTGCATTGAATAAACATTCTGCTTACTTGGTACTTACAAGAAATAAGCATCAATTAGCATTGTGCACTATAACGAATATTTACAGAGACTGCTTAGACTCTGTTACTCTCTTGTTATTTGTTTTCTCCTTCAGCAATGCCATGTAATATTTGCGTAAGTGTGCATGTGAACAGACTAAAATAAACATTATTGATCCTGGCCGCTGTGGGATGGTGACTGTAAAACTCGTCATCTCGACTCAACTATTGACATATGTACATATGCAAGCTATAGTTTGTTCAAAAAATATGGGACCTGGCGATTTTTTGCAAAAATCTTTTTTGGAGACCTCGGGGCGACTTGAGCCTTATAACCAAAATTGTAGACAACGTCGAGCTCCAGCCTGAGGTAAATCCTAATCTGCGCTACGTTTGCTCTGAACACTAATTTGCGCAACGTCAAAAAATGAGCTTTTTTCCTAATTACGATGAAATTTAGATGACTATAGAATTCGATTCTTGAGTTCTTGGCGACTCCATTGATGCTTTCATGACGTGTCTAGGCCAAACCGATCTGGAGATATGGCTGGTCGAAGCATCGAAAAATCGTGAAAAATGGCGTTTTTTGAAAATTTCACAAAATAGAGGGGAAACATAGGCAGACTGATGGATTTGGGTGAAACTTCCTGAATGGTGTATTCTTGACCGCCGGAATCGATTCTGACACAGGTCCCAAAAAAAGTCCAAAAAACGCCTATTTTGCCTTAAATATGCGAAAATTTTATGGGCGGGGTGGGCGATGGGGCTATGGTCGGCTGTGGGGGGTATTGGCCAGTGAGGAGGGATTTAGTTTTAACAACTATACGGTATTATACGGTATAAAAAATAGAGTTTAAAAGAGCAGAAGCGAACGAAGCGTTCTAAATCAATAGATTCGGCGTCGAAAATGCTATGATAACTCTTTCTACCGGCCGCATCCAAATTTACAGTACATAAGTATAGATTTTGCTTTGGCCAATCGTTTCTACTACATATCTGCCAAGCATAAGTGGAGCATTTTTAGGTGAACTATACGCAAGTGGCCCTAATCATGTCTCTATCGCAATGTCTCTTATATGGAGGCGGTAAGTAGATACTGTATGTACTGTACAAACTTGATTATTCTCATGTCATCGCAGGTCTAAGCGGAGTTGGGGAAGGAGTTTGTCCAGAGGTGTTTAGCCAGTGGGAGCACAACATTTAAAAACGTCGCCTAAACGCCTGGAAACGTGTTTTTGGCATGTTTTCAGTTTATTGTTTAGTTTGTTGCAATATGCATATCTTGAATAGCGGCAGTAGGAATACTCACGTATTTTAGGTGTAGGTTTCTTCCGATAAAAAATCACGGTTTTTAACTGATGGTTGAAATAAAAAAGTTGACTGCGGAAGAACTGTAGCTAGAAACATCCACTTGTCTCAGAACCAGACCTGGGCAAAGCAGATTGAGAGGAGTTGACCCCCTCAGGCTCTGAACTAGCCCGCTAGGCCACAGCTACCCCCTCAAGAAAGTTTTGGAACAATTTTTTATAGACAATTACGATAAAAGTGCGCCTAGATTAGGTGTAAATGAGCTAAATTTAGCCTATTTAACGAAAAATAAAGCGAAAGCCTTGATTTTAGCCAAAAAACCGACGGCCTCAACCCCGATCAGCCGCAGAATTTGAAAATTTATCACCACCCCTCAGCCGAAACGCTAGCACAGGTCTGCTCACACCCCAACTCCTCTCACCGCTTTGGCATATGACCTGTTTGCATGACATGTATGGCTTTAAGAATAAGGTGGCTGGTTAACACTTTATGCAAACTATGTACAGGTCCGTTGGGTCTGCTCTTACAAAAGCAGTTCGGCTCTAAGCGTGTCACGCTGGTCTGCAGTGTTCTTGCCAGTGCAGCGTTCATCTCTGCCAGTTTTGTGCGTCACTTCTACCTCCTGGTTGTGCTACTCGGTGTTCTAGCTGGTAGGCAAAGTTAAACTTTTCTACTTTAAACACCAGGTCCATTCAGTCTGGTGGCACTATAAGGCCGGCACAGTTGGTGTAGTGGTTTAGGCCGCATGCCCACAGTGTGCGATGTCGTGCGCTCATCCACTCGGCGGGGCAAGTTTCTTGCCGCAAAGAGTTGGTCTTCGGCATAAAGCTCCACCCAGGCCACCGAAAACTGGTTACAGCGAGTAGGTAAAATGGGAACCAACTGGATCTGCCGTTACACCGAAAGCCGCTCCAAAAAGCATGCCGCGTTGGAGGGAAGATCAACGATGTAAGGAGCTGTCTGAGAGACCAGCAATAAGGCCAATACCGGTTTAGTGCCTCTGGCCGGGCGGCCGTTGGGAGCTGACAGCATGACGACACCACGCCAGGCACTCTCTTAGTACCTGGCGCCCAACAGCATGGCTTGAGTGGCTTGGCAGTGAAAGAAGGGCAAACGTCCAAGATGACGATATCAGGGGCAACGAAATGGACCGTGCAGGTCTGATCATAGGGCTGTACATCGTACGCCCCCCCCACCAGATCGGATCGGATCGGATCGGATCGGGTGGCACTATAAGCTTTACTATTTTATCCGATCCGATCCGCTGTGCGGGGGGACCGTACAGCCCTACGCTCAGACCTATGCGGTCCATTGCGCTATCCCCATGGTTCGTCATCTCGGACGCTTCCCTTCTATCACTGCCAGCCACTCTAGCCATGCTGTTGGGCACCAGGTACTAAGAGAGCGCCTGGCGCGTTGACGTCATGGTGCTGTCAGCTCCCAACGGCCGCCCGGCCAGTGGCACTAAACCTTATGTATAGGCCTTGTTGCTGGTTTCTCAGACAGTCCCTGGCGTCATTGATCTTCTTTTCCAACGCGGCATGCTATTGGAGCGGCTTCGGTGCAGTGGCTGATCCAGTTGGTTTCCATTTCACCTACTCGCTGTAAACAGCTTTCGGTGGCCTGGGTGGAGCTTTATGCCGACGACCAACTCTTTACAGTAAGGAACTTGCCGCGCCGAGAGGATGAGCGCACGACGTCGCGCACAGTGGGCATGCGGCCTAAACCACTACACCAACTGTGCCGGCAAGCTTTACTATTTTAGGTTTCTCATGTTCAGTCATCTTTGGCGCGTCGCTGTTTGTGATTCCGGAAATTTTTCTCACTCCACAAGACCGCCTTACCGCTTATGCCATTGCCATTGCAGGTAGGTCCCTTTTTATCTAATGTCCCATCTTTCTACAGTACAGTTTGGCTGGCGTCTATAACATACATGTAGCAGTGGGGGTCAGCGGATGGGTTTGCCCCTCACCAGACTTAGGCCAGACCCCCGATCTGGACGCTTCGGAGTCGATATTTCTGACCCCCTCTGATTTCCGGCAAGTAATTTTTAAGCAAAATTTTACATTTTTTTGAATATCAAACACAAAAATTGCTAAAATCGCCTGGAATACAGCACTTTTTAGCTGTACGTAGAATTTCAGCCCAAATTAGCGATTTTTGATGATTTGTAGCGTTATTAGTACTCAACTGCTCCCCATCGCCGGATGACCAGTTATACTGTATGTATGGTGTCTGTAACTGGGCTGTATTATGTACAGTATTAACCATACATGTAACAGGGGGTCTGGGGGTCTGCCCCCCAACCGACTTAGGTCAGACCCCCGGATGGGGAACCGCTTCCCCAGACGATTTTTCCGAAGTGACCCTCCGATTCTTCTGCCAAGTAATTTTTTGAGCAAACTTTTGCGATTTGTTGCAATTTCAGACAGAAAAATTGCCAAAATCGCCTGTAAAACAGCACTTTTTTGGCTGTGATTCAGCCCAAATTAGCGACTTTTGTCGATTTTTAGCTGAAAAATAGCGATTTTTTCGATTTTTGACTGTTTTTTAGTGCCCAACCCCCGGTACCCCGCGCCAGAACCACCAACCCCGCCTCCCCCCTTCGGCGGGTGACCTGTTAGGTAAACTCTGAGTGTACCTATAATCCATCGGATTGCGCAAAAAACTCACTACATACATACTATAGAACTACATAGCTTAAGGAAGATTTTTTGAAATTTGCGATTTAACCCGTTCTTAAAATTTTAGTTTAAACTTAATTATAGCTTGTTCATACGTACGTAACAGGGGTTTGCCCACCTCCCTCACCGGCTTTAGCTTACCGCTACCCGAGATAATTTTTCGACCCACCACCCATGCCACGAAAATTGTTAAAATTGCCTCTAAAACAGCATCTACGCCCTCCCGAATTTGGCCTCAACCCCCCCGCCGGGCCAAACCTCCTTAGCCCCCTCCTCAGTTTCAGGTGCCGGCATTGGCAATGTCATCTTTCCCGTGATATTTACTTTGTCTTTCACTTACTTCACTTGGCGCCAGGCCTTACTACTAGCAGGAGCTGTGCTTCTCAACTTCATTCCGGCCTCTCTACTTATGCCCGAAAAACTGACCCTCAGCCAAAGCGCAGCACCAACTAAAGCTCAGGTTCTGTGGCAAAACGCCACCTTTGTGTTGACAGTGCTGACCTGCTTTCTGGCCCAGGCCTTCCTAGCCGCCGCTTTCTACACCTTTCTCTCTCCACTGATGAAACACAACGGATTTGATGCCCACCATATCGGTTTGGTCTTTCTGCTTATCGGGGCTTTCTCAGTTCCCGGCCGGTTGGCCGCCGTCTTTCAGCTGCACCTGTGCAAACACCCGTTGACCTTGTGGTGTTTGGCCACTATTGCCTGTGCGCTGATTCAGGGGCTGCTCTATATGCATGTGCACAACTATGTGGCTACCCTGGTATTGGTGTGTAGTTTCTCCTTTGCCATAGGTGTCAACTACAGTCTGTATCCGCCTGTGATTAGCAGTTTAGTGAACGATCAGAACCTTCAGTTTGCTTTGAGTGTGTGCAACTTAGCCTACGGACTGGGTGGCATGGTGGGACCTGTATTTGTGGGGGTGATGATAGATGTGATGGGCGATTTTACATTGCCACTGCTGACTGGCAGTGGTTTGTTGCTGTGTGTAGCCCTGAGTCTCGGTTTCTGGGATTTGATCAATACTAAATGTTGTTTAAGGAAATAGTCACGACGTCTGTTTAATGCAGTGTTTTTGTTGGTTGGAGCTAAAACAGTGACCTCGTTTTTTGTTTTGGTTGCAGTAAATTCCGTATCCTACCCATCCATTGTTTGAGCGGTTAACTATAAAACAGCTTGAAATGGTCTGCTGAGCGAGCCAGAAACCAATACTTGTTACAGGGCTCTGTGGGGTTTGCCCCCCCCAACCGGACTTAGAACCAGACCCCCGTGGATGGGGCACCCCCGAGCATACATGTCGTTGGGGGTGTAAAGGGGGGCCGGCCCCCCCAAGCCCGATTTTTCGGCAAAAGTCCCCCCAGCGGATTTTGGGGGGGACCTGAAAACCCACTTTTGGATTCCAAAGTAAAGAAAATTTTAGCCCAGACAATACATTCTGCAGCACAAAATTGGGTTTTCGCCTACCCTACAACCCAAAACAGGGTTTTGTAAGGCTTAGCAAACCGAAATAGGGTTTTTAGACTGCTTAGAAACCCTGATTAGGGTTTTTAGGTTACTTGGAAACCCTAAACAGGGTTTTCAGGTTACTTTTAAACCCTGATTAGGGTTTTCAGGTTACTTTTAAACCCTCATTAGGGTTTTCAGGTTACTTTGAAACCCTAAACAGGGTTTTTAGGCTACTTTGAAACCCTAAACCGGGCTTTAACACTGGCTAGAAAGCCTAGAGAGGGTTTTTAGGTTGATTAGAAACCCTAAACAGGGTTTAAGAACTGCATTCAATCACTAAATAGGGTTTTTTAGTAATCCTATAAGTCAAAACAGGGTTTTGAGCGTGCCTTAGAATCGAAATTAGGGTTCTCTGAATTATTTTTAGTCAATGTAACGCACTTCAATCTGTATTTTATCGCTGAAACTCTTATTCAATACGTATTTTGAGCGCAAAACAGCTTTTTATTACATTCATTGTTTCAATATTCGGTTTTTAAGGCATTTTCTTCAATCTGAACAGGGTTTTCAAGGCATTTTTAATGCAAAAAACAGGGTTTTTAACGCTTTTTTCGGTCCAAATAGGGTTTTGAAGCCATTTTTCGCCCCAAAATCTCTAAAAAAAGGTAGACAAAACCCACTTTTGGACCCCAAAAAAAGGTCGACAAAACCAACTTTTGGACCCCAAAAAAGGTCGCAAAACCCACTTTGGACTTGGTCCCAAAACCCTATTTGGGATTTGAAAATGGTCCTCCCCATGGAAAAACCCAGCGATATGTATGCCCCACGAGACGTTTTTTCCGACCCCCCTCCGATTTTTCTGGCAAGTAATTTTTTTAGCAAATTTTTGCAATTTTTTGCAAATGCAGGCAGAAAAATTGTCAAAATCGCCGGTTAAACAGCACTTTTTAGCTTTTTTGCCCGAAAAATTGCGATTTTTGGGCGTTTTTAGTGCCCAACCCCCTCCCAAAATTTGGGCTCATCTCCCCGGCCGGCGCCTGACCCCCAACTCCCTCCCCCTCCGGCGGATGACCTGTTACATGTATGCCAGAAACTGCAAAACGTCACCATACAGTTCATACACTGTGTGGTGTATTGTATTGCACTTACACCATTGGATTCTTCAACAATATGATACGATAAGCGTTACATTAATTGATATAGGTAAATTCAACTGGCACAACACTGCACGTATAGCGATACCGACCTTTCAAAGCTACTTTTCTATGTGTAGGTTTTCTTTTTGAAACAATAATTTCTATTTCAATTACCGCCAGCGTCTCCTATGGGTAGATCGATTTTGTAGTGACTACTAACCACTAACTAACTAATTTTTGGGGTTTTATGACGTCATCAGTCACATTTGTACTTTTTGCCCGTGTAAACAATTAGTTGCAGACCACCATTTTGAAATAGTCCTGGTCCATCTAAATAATTCAATCACAAGTCACTGTTCTATCACTGAATGTTGGGCATTTGCAAAATGAAACACAAGACAATCATACAGTTTCTCTTCACATGGAGCTTTCAAAACTCGGCTCCAATGCAACCCTGCATGAAAAGTTTAGCTTGCCCAATAGCCAGTGTGTCTCAAGGTTGCCTTTTCCCTATAGAGCATAAGTGGAACAAAACATGTCAGTTCTACAGTACATGCAAATCAGATTAGTAATTCACCTTTACATTTATGATTCCACGTGACTGGCAGTGAAAACCGATTTCACTGTGATGTTCATCTAAATGTGCTTTAGTATCTGGGCTGATCTGTATATGATCAGCTAAAAATATGCTCTGTGCAAGAGTTTCGAGTTCAAACAACAAGACACTCACGTAGTCCATGTGATTCCATCCTAGACGCTGTGTTCACTGTGTCACCAAACAAGCAATATCGAGGCATCTTTAATCCTACCACTCCGGCTGCACAGGGTCCTGTAAGAAAAAACTCAGAACAAGCACAGATAAAAGGTGCAAAACCAGTGTGAATTCCAATTCTCATTCTCAACTTCTCATTCGACATGTGTGGTATGTAAAAGTGCTGCATGGACATGAGAATTTCTAATGCCAAGGTACAGATTTCATTGCTATGCACTTGTCCATTTCGGTCAGGAAGGCCAGAGGCCACCATATAGGCATCGCCGATTGTTTCAACTTTGTAGCAATCATACATATCCAGAATTCGGTCACATTTTGTGTAGAGCTGGTTGAGGAGGTCGATTATCTGTAGAATTCTGCCTAGTTTGTTTAAAAAAGTGGCACCCAACCCAGTACCTGAAAGGGGCTGCTCTGTCCACATAATGTGGTAAAGCCCATAATATCGCTGAAGTACAGAGTGACATCATCATAGCGCTCGGGTTCTACTGTATCTTGCTTCAACAGCCTCTTAGCCACTGACCGAGGTAGCATCTGACACAGCAGTTGTTCTGTTCGCGTTTTCTCAACAGCCAGTTCTTTGTTCCGCTGAGCCATATCTTGACTGAACTTCTGAACTCTCTGCAGCAGGCGATGCGACCTGCAAAGAATCAGTCAATGCATCTATGTAGAAGCAGTCATAGTCCACGCACTGGATGCTGTGAATAACAGCCAGTACTGGACAGATGGAGATCACCAGTACAACCACGATTAGCATTGTCCAGAAATGAGTGTTTGCTTTGTCTAGTGTCTGATCCAGCCCAGTCAGGATAGTCATGGACAAGTGAATTTCTAGTTCAGAAACCATTTGCAAGTACTGACTCATGTCCTTGAACCAGAGCAGACCGGCAGTTGCGTTTGGGGCACTATTGTTGGCCAGAATTTCTTGGTTGTAACTGCTCAGACGTAACAGTAGCAGAGCGTTCTCTTGCCTGAGTTGCAGGTCCAACTTGCGCAGTTGTGGAACTGCGCTCACTACAACCTGGTACAGATTGGCTGATGCACTGCTCACTTCAGAATACTCTTGCAGCAAATCTGCAGTGAAGCCACCTTGACCATAGAATGTTCCCCCCATGGCGCGACCAAGGCCTGCAAGACATCTCTGTTGTAGTGGTCACTGTATCCCTTTTGCTTGCAATCAGCAGCTAATTGTGCTGTATCGATGCGATTGTAAGTTTTCAATTTCCTTAAGTTTACCTGTTGCCAAACCAACCGCTGATTTTAACAGCTACATATAATAGGTGCCATCTGTAAACCACATTGTCTGAAACTATCGATTTTGCTGAACTGAACCCCTCCCCAAAAATCGCCAAACCATTTTTGCTTTGGAAGCTTTTTTATAGGTAGAAGGAAACCTTTAGCAGAAAGTAAATAATTGAAAATAACACTGTCAAATTTAAGTTAAATCTTTCACTGCTAGCCCGTTCCCTACATAGCTTATGAGTGCGCCTGACTTCACCTATGAGATCTTGAGTTCTGAGCAACAAACTCAGGGATTGCAGATGTGTCCAGAAGTTGCCTTCCACTGTTGAACCACGGCTGATAACAGAGACATGACAAAGCAGACAATTTATCTGATCGGTGTACCATCTGGCAAAATTTCTAGTCTTTCAAGTGGATACAAATGTGCTCCGCTCTTGAGCTCACCTGAGCACTGGTTCACAACTGAGTATCTGCAGTCCAATGGCCTGTCTGAATAGTGTGATGTTGGCCTCCACAGCTGTCATGCAGCAGTCATTTGAACTGTGGCTCTCTGTCCACCGGACAATGGCACTTGCAGCATGGTCCGTTTGAGCTCGGAACTGGCGCAGTGCTGCATCCACCTTCAACTTTCCTCTGCAATTTTTTGATGTACTGTACTGTACTCACACTAACAGCACACAACTAGACATTCAGAATCGACCTAGGATTAGGTTACTGCTTCATGCTATGTTTACATGTGCTTCAAATTTTGTTGAAGTGGTAGCAGCAGAAAGTAAAGACAGTCAGGCACTTAGCCACATCTGCAGTACTGGTATCATGTGATACAGGAACAATGATACCTGTACTTATGGTCTTGGTTGTCTTGTCAGGTTGTTGGTACCGAGTATGTGGAGTACAGAACTGTAGTACATATACATAGAGTGCGCTGCGCTAAGTGTTCCAGATTTGAACTTTAAGTGTTCCAGATTTGAACTTTTGTTGCATGTGACTGTGTGAAATGACTGCTGAATTCACACGTTTACTTTCCGGCCAGTCACTCAAGACCCGACCCCGCTCAAAACTTTCACATGAGCGATTGGAGCGTACACATTGGTACTGTGGTTGAACCAGAACATATGCCATGTCACACGGGGTTTGGGCCCCCACTCGGCAAAGGCCAATAATCCCCAGATGACTTAGGCCCTCCCATTTTTCTGGAACGCAATGTGGTTGTGGACCAATGTTTTGTTCGTTTAAGTGCCTGACTGTCATAGTACTGACGTTTCAGTAGAGCTGAGGTACAAACATGTAGCTCCCCGCTCCTTCTGCAATGCCACAATGGCTACTTTCAGGTCAGCCAACATGTTGATTTCCTGCTTCAAATTGTTGGCTGACTTGATCTCTTGATTGGCTTGTTGCAAACTGAATCCTGATAACACAACCAACGTTATCAGCGGAATGCCAGTTAGCACAAGCATCTTCAGAAATCCAGTGTTCCGATGTAGCCAGGATTGTTTGACCGCTACGAAGTGAGGTGCAGATTTCATGGTATTGATTGAGTGAAGTGAACCCAGTGGACTGGCACCTGCCCTTGGCGAT
The DNA here is from genome assembly GCA_030248155.1 of Sabatieria punctata. Classification (NCBI taxonomy): domain Eukaryota; kingdom Metazoa; phylum Nematoda; class Chromadorea; order Araeolaimida; family Comesomatidae; genus Sabatieria; species Sabatieria punctata. Next base: position 211,041 of record JASANB010002592.1, read on the forward strand.
CGAGCTGGCAAAATCATTTGCACTGAGTGATGTTGTTTATCTGAAATTTCAAGTGTTTGTTACTTAGTTGCAAATACTGTTGGCAAAATATTGAGTTTTTGAATACTTATACATTTTCATATATGTTTTCTGTAGTCGAATACATAATATGTATGTAAGTATATGTGATATGTATGGCGTCACTTGGGTAGCTGCATCAGTCAGCTAGTACACACCAATCGTTGTATAATCTTCCGTAAGTGTGTGCATGCCATGCACTGTACTTGTAGCGTTTAGGATGCCCCTGACCAGTTGCGCCGCTCTCTTCTCTCTATTGTTCTCTCATTATCTCCATTTGGCTACCTTACCTAGTAAGCAGTCCTGACCTAATCGTCTCTCTATATTTTATTCTTCCCCCAAGGTAAAAGCTAATATTCTCTAATCGGCTACTGCAGAACAACAAACGGCAATTACCGGCGGGACCACAAAGATATCAATCAAATGGTGACAATTGGTGGCATTCAACAATCATCAAAGAAAAGAAAAAGACTATTTCGGAGGAGGACGAAATTTCTTCACCTACCTACCTACTTTTGGTGGTGGATGCACTCTATTCGGAGGCGGACAACCCATCTCAGAGGCACACTGATGGTTCGTGTTTCTCACACTCACCTACAGAGGAGTCTGCATGCTTGTGTCTCTCCGCAGACACTTGAGCGCGCTCATGAACCAGTCACTGGAGCGCCAGCTACTCATCTTCATTCCTGCCGGAGGAGGATTCACAGCTTCTCACCTTTGCAGTGTTCGCACTGATGGAAACTTCGCAGTATTCTTCATATTTCGTATTTCTTCACAACAGCTTCGCACTGATGGGCGCCGAATTGAAACAACACAGAAAGAACCGGAAATTGTTCATCAACAACCGCGATGTCTACCAAGCGACTACACATCCCTGCACCGCCCCCTGACTGGCAGACAATGGATGATCAATTGGCCTACATGGATTGATCTACTTTGGCCACTGTGGGAGAAGCTCTTAGTGCATTCCTGTCTGGATTGGATGCAACCAGGGACAATATGGTGAAGTTGGTAGATCAAGAGAAGAGCGATTTTGTGCAGTCATTCTTGGGCAGCACTGCACTGCCCCAATTCGCCAGTCACCCTGTGTTCAATGCGGGATAGGTTCGGTTCGTCGACTTCGGTTTGTCGACGCTCGGTTCGTCGACTTCCGTTCGTCGACGCTCTGTTCGTCGACTGTTCGGTTGGTCGACGCTCCGTTCGTCGACTGTTCGATTCGTCGACGCTCTGTTCGTCGAATTAAAATTTATTCCCTTGGCCTGTAATCGTCCGGCCGGACTCTAATTGTTCGGCGTAGCGCAAATCACTTAATAGCTCATTGGCCAAACCAAAAATCACCGGAGGAGGGTAACGGCCACCATAATTGTTTATTAACGTGCACATAGGTAGAATCACGAGCACTTTGGCTGTGTCAGCATCATAGTTGTGATGCACGGAAACGCGATCAACCTAAATTAATAGTGTAATAGAAGAAACTGCAGATTTCTAGGCAGCGCGTGCAGGTATTTAAGGAAGGCTACGGTATGACTGCAAGCAAAGCGCTTTCTTAGATCATTGATGAGGCTTTGTGACCGCTGACCGACATGACCCCCGTTTGAGTGACAGCTCCGGATCAATTAGTAATACTGGTTGTATAAACCAGGCCTAGGGCAGTAGGACAAATGCGCATAGCCACCAAGCCAAATCAACATTAATCTACAAGAAATAATAATCCTACTGTCAGTCATGTAAAGGCTGTCCATACAAAAATGTTTGTAGCTCAAGGTAAGCAGAAAATATTAGAAAGATCAATGTAACAGGCGGTCGTTTGTCTCCACATACACAGACATAGCCGTCAAGGACGAACGCCGTAGCGGTGGGCTTCGCTAGCACAGCATCCATAGCACTTCCCTCTAGCGACTTTGTGAATTACGGCATTCGATGGCCGGTCATTCAAGGCCGGCCGTTTGCCTCATTCATTTTTAGTTTGCCTAATGAGCTATTGACCCGCACTACGCCGGACAATTAGATGCCGGCCGGACGATTACAGGCCAAGGGAATAAATTTTAATTCGACGAACAGAGCGTCGACGAACCGACCGTCGACGAACCGAACAGTCGACCAACGGAACAGTCGACGAACAGAGCGTCGACGAACTGAAGTCGACGAACGGAGCGTCGACGAACCGAAGTCGACGAACCGAACCCAACCCGTTCAATGCATATCCAGATGCCAGCTTCAAGGATTTTCTCAGAGCAGCCAGAGAGACATTCTACCAGCAGTCAATCCAGTGAGAGCACTGTTCGACTTCATGCAACACTCACAAGGATCTACCAAATCAGTCACTTATTTATTACCTGCATGTTCTCAGGACCCTGATCCAGCAGTGCACCTTCCCTGTTTGATGAGGGAACACATCAAGGAGTGAACTCTGATCGACTACCTGCTAGCGATTCAGATGGTGTGTGGACTACACAGTCGGGAGACACAGGAGAAACTGCTCACCCAATGTGCAGTGAATTTGGAGAAGTTCACTCAACTCGTGTCGGCAGGAGAGAGCGCAAAGAAGAATGCTGCAAAGATGGCACCAGGCTCATCACAAGTTGGCGCTGCCTCACACCAGAAGAGAAGAGCAAGGGACCAAGTGCAAAAAGTTGGAAACCTCAGCAGCCACACCCCAGTGCATCAGCCAACAGCCAGACTACTACTAAGAGAGGATGCCTTGAGGAGGCATTGTGGAGATCCATCTCATAGAGACAGCAACGATTCCAGATGTTGTGCCAGAGGTCAAACCTGCAGCAGCTGCAGCAAGGAAAGACACTTCAAGCGAGTCTGTAGAGGCAAGCCATGCTCTACCTCGGGTCCTCATCCCAAGCGGCAGTGTTGATTCACACATCAGATGTGCAGCAGTCACAAACAGGGCCGGAAGAGTGTCAATGCACTGCACACCAATCCACCTTACTGTGAGGTTCAGATCGCCTTTGCTGACAATGCTCTAGCTGAACCACTGCGATTGATGGTCGATACTGGCTCAGTTGTCACTGGAATCACTCAAGATGAGTTCCATAAGCACTCCAGCAGACAAGACTGCAGAATGCCAATTGAGGGACAATTCCCTCCTCAACTGTCATTCCAATGATGAACTGCCAATGTGTATATCTTTGGCGATTCCTGCAACAATACACTGGGCATGGATGCAATGTGTACTGTGCATCCAGTGCACATCACTATCCAGTCAAGGAGCAGCACTGTTTGTGCAGTCACTCAGTCCAGCTCACCAGAGGATGTCAACAACGGTGCTCCAGCCAGAAACGAGCCACCAGCAGATGTCTCCAAGGGTTTAACTCCATGGGTGCCCAGCCTGTCAGACAAGGGCACTGAGACCTGGGAGAAAGCAGGATTGTTGCCGCTACTACACAGCTTTCCCAAGCTCACAAGCAAGGACTTGGCACTTTCCCAGGATTCAAGTACCGAATCACACTGAAAGCTGATGCCAGAATACCACCTGCTCAACCTATTCAGTCAATTCAAGTGTGCTTTGAACAACTCACTAAGAAGGCAGTCAAGGAAATGGAGGAACAAGGTATCTGGGAGAAGGTTGCACACTCACACTATGTGCATGGAATGGTCATTGTGGCAAAAGCAGATAATCCAAATCTGCCAAAACCGAAAGCACAACTCAAAGGCAATCCAAGTGAACGACAAGCACATTATCTTGCTCAACTAGAAAAGGCACAAAACGCTGAAATGGAACAGGTTCTTGCGCAGTTGCAGCAACAAGCTCAGCAAATGCCGAATGCATCTCAACACATGAATGAAAAATGCAACATCCTTTCGCTGCAAGCGAATTTCTAAATCCCTTGCCTCAGGCAACTAAAAACAACTATCTTCTCCTGGTACAAGCAGTTACTGACAGATTCTGACCTCCACAAAATGCATAATTTCGTGCTGATCAATTAATGAGTCATCTACAGAGTTCCACAGAAAGCATAGAGTAGTTTGCAGCGCCAGCATTGGAAAATTAATTGAGGAAGCCTATGCTGACTTCCCAGCTGATAACAGGGAGACTTTAGTCAGAACTGTTTTTCTGCCTGGTTTACAGCCATATCTAAAGTTTTCTGTAGAAGACAGGGACCGCAGAACGCTTGATGATGCTGTTGTATTGGCTAAACGCCTATGAGTGCCAAGCGCAAGCAGCAAAAGGCAAAACAGAGGCCGCCAGCGCAGGTGTGGAACAACAACATAGCTCCACTAACACTACTGCAAAGGCTCAAAGTGCGCTATCTGTACCACAGGCTCTCAGCTCCTAGCCAAAACCTAAGACTGCTTTTGATGCTTTTCTGTCTGCGTTAACGCAAATAGCTAGCAATCCAAGTGCTAATTACCAACCTGCTAGTGGACTGCAGGGACAAAATCGTTCTTATAATTGGAATAATAACGGTAATAGGCGTTTTGGCTATCTAGGATCATTTAGAAATAATGCAAGGGGAAACTGTGGAAGTAGCTTTGGCCCTAATAGGCGGAACTTTCGATTTTTCTCTGATCAATGTGTTGACAACTGGCATGGACCACCTGGAAATTTTCGCGGTTACAGAGGTTATCAAAGAACAGGCCGTGGAATGCAGTACAGCGGCCACAATCGTCAAAGAGGGGGCTACCGGTATGGTTACTATGGTGCTAACCATAGTAGCCGCGATAATTTCAGACCTCAAACCACTGAAGTGACTGACAATTATCATTTACTGTAGGTCAACTTTGAGACGCCCTGGAAGGAATTACGGCCCAAAGTTCAAGCAGATTTGACAACAGAAGGCAAGGCGAAGCTCACCAAAGAGGTAGGTCCAGCTATTTGGACACAGATGTGTTCACTGGAGCTGACACCCACCAGGTCAACGAGATTTTAAACTCCTATGGAGTAACTATCACTCCCCACGAATCAGAGAACCTAGGCTTGGTGGTCTTCAGTACCTTGTTGGGTTCTCCTGCTCCCAACAGTCAAGGTCAGAAAGCTCAAAATCAACTTGATTTAGACTGCTGCGAGCATGCGAAGGGACAGCTGTGTGCATTGACCAATTCTCACGGCCGTAAATCGTGCACAAGTGCTGACACAAAGACAGTCTTCAAAAGGACCGATCTCGAGACTTACAATGAATGTACTGTCTAATCTGCAAGGAGGACATATGTGGATTTTGTCTGCACCAACCTGGGTACTGCTTGATTTACAGTCCCATACTTGATCTGCTGGAGGAAGCTGCTCCCGCAAAACGTCTTCATACCAGTCCACCAGGAGGGACCCGAGACTGGAAGGCAGCAATCCATCAGCAGAGGCCATGCGCCAGAGTAATGTGGAGTCGATGTGCATGGCTCTTGTGGCTGTGACTCAGGAGCTAGCAATGACGCGAAGCCAAGAAGTGAACCACACTTGTCAAATGACTACTGTTCAATTGTGAGAGATCAGATCTGAAGTAGGTAGCCTGCATAAGCAGTTGACTGATCAACATAAAGAAAACTGCAAGCTTGCCAGTCAAGTCCTCTTCCTGCACCAAGAGGTCCATTAGATAAACAATTCCAAAAGCAAGCTGGAGGAGAAACAAAAACGACCAAATGAGGGCAGTGATGGAAGTGGAAGCGACAGCTGACACCCCTTGCTGTTAATCCTGGCCGTTTCATCCTGGCCAAATTTTAAAGTGACCTTTTCGTCCCGATTTACAATGTGAAACATGAATATCTAAGGCGCGAAAACCAAATCTTTCATTCTTTTAAACAGAAGCCAGCATGCCACGCACCTCATTTCTAGTCTGGAAGGCAAATCACACAATCATTTCTTACTCTAATGATAAGGTTAAGAAGGATTTTCAGCATGCTGTTGAAGTGCTAAGCCAGATTGACTTTTCAAACAGCAAAGTATCTGGTGAACGACAGGTTAAGCTTCAAAAGCTGCTCCAGCGATATGACCATATGTTTGCTGTTGATGACTTTAAGTTGCGGGTCGTACAACTACATTGTATCATCGTGTTGAAACTGGCGATCCCATGCCGATCAAGCAAAGAGCTTATCGCGTCCCATTCGCTCAGGGCAAAGTAATTGACCAACATGTTCAAAAGATGCTGAAGCAAGGAGTCATAGAACCATCTGACTCTGATTGGGCCGGTCCTGTAGTAATCAATTGTCAAGAAAAAGTACAGATCTGATTGGTTCTGTATTGACTACCAGTACTAAACAGAGTTACCAAGTTTAATGTCTCCCCTCTACCTCAACATTCTTCTAGATTCAAAGTCAGAACCAACCGGTCAGTATATTGACTTACAAGCAACAGCTGACATGGAAGCTAAAGTCAGCATGGGATTGTGCTTTCAAATGAAATCAAGAAGGCTCAGGTGCGCATGAAGGATACCTATGATCAGAATGTACACATGCCAGAGTTTGAAGTTGGTGACAACGTTTTCCTGTACATATTCTCCTGTTGTTCCCTGACACCAATCACCGAAGTTAGCATTCCATTGGAATAACCCTTACCGAGTTGTGACTCTCAGGTTTCCAAACGCTGAGATTCGGAAACTGAATGACCAAAAAGCAGTTCAAAAATGAGTATATGTGAACCGCATTACTCCTGTGAAAGGACCACATTTGTTGGCGCTGCCTGCACCATCCACTACAGATGTTGAAACTTCTGATTAACACAAGAGGAACAAACTTGTGTGCATTTATTTGGTTTTCATTATCGTTGTGTATCCGCAGTGGGTACTTTGTATTGTATACTGCTGTAGTAATTGTCTCTCTTTATTTAATTGTTCCCTGAGGTAAAAGCAAATTCTCTAATCGGCCACTGTAGAACAACAAACGGCAATTGCCGGCGGAACCACAAACAAGGTTCATACGGGTCAGGGAATTCAAAAATGGTTAGGGAGGTCAGGGAAAAGTCGGGCAATTTCAGGTCTGGTCAGGGAAAATTACAGGGATTTTTTTAAATTTTATCGCCCTGGTTGGGCAGCGGCCATGGGCATGCGTTAATGACGCAACAAACCTAAACAGATTTAAAGAAGAGCTTGTTTTGGCTAAAGTACAACCTAGATTTTAACATGCATTTTGCGAGAAAGTCAGCTTTCTTAACTATGGCCCATAGGCAAGTGGGGTCAACTCGCCGATCTGGCTAAAATTTCATGAGCGTAAACTAGACCACGAACGATGACCATCGGCGCATATTAGATGAAAAACACCCCCCTAGAACCGGAGCTACACCCCCTCAAAGTTGGCTCGCCAGCCGTTTTTTGGCCAATTTTTGGACCTCTAACGACCAAAATTCAAACGTGTGCCGTTTGCGCATCTCTAAACCGACAGCTTCGCATGCACACCAATCGATAGCTATTTCAAAATACTTTAAATCCCCCACTCAACTTTTTCCGTATCATATCTGGTTAGCGAGTTATTTTCCGAAATGTACCAAAAATGGCGAAAATTCACCCTCCATTTTTTGCAAATATTCGCCCATAACTCCAGCCACGGACGTTTGGGAAGGCTGGAACTTGCTTCAAAAGTTAGATCAGACTTGCCCACACATAATCCACACAAATTGGTCAAAATCCCTGGGGGGTCGCGGGGGGGTTTGGCCCCCTCAAAGGTTTCCGGAGAAAATTTTTTTGCTCAAAATTAATATCAGAGTAGTCTATCTGATGCAGTTTGGGGCGCTGATTTTAAATATAAAGTCCGTTTGGCTAGACTCAGCTTCGATCGGAAGATATTCAAGTCCAAAGTTCCGAAAATCAATGCCCGCCTGGTGACCGTATGTTTTTATGGCAAGCCTAAACCGAGTCCGGGTGCAGTTTTCTAGACCTATTTCGGCCTGCTGAGTTCAAAGCTAACTTCATTTTTGCGCTACGGTTTCTGGTTCGGGAGTTATGGCCATTTGAAAATCACTACTACAAAAAAGTCCAATTTTGGCAGTGCGCAAAAAATCATTTTTTTTTATCCAGGCCCAAACTTTTATTTCTGACCAGCTTGCCGGATGTACTTTTTCCCACTGATTCCAAAAATGATCTTACTTTTGTTCTAGAACCTCTCCTTCGAGAGATATGGCCGTTCAAAGTTTCGCGGCAAATCTGCACTTACTCACTCTGCGTCTCTCACTCTGCTTTGACCTGCTAAACCGATCGGTTTGATTAGAGCCGCTATTGTTGCTTTGGCTCTGTCCTACTAGATGTAGATTTATTCGACACATCCAAAAATGACTTGTTTTTTACTGTACGACGTCTACTTCAAGAGATATAACCATTCAAAGTTTCGCGGCAAATCTGCACCTACATTGTAAATCGGCGTCGACTTTCTAGCCGACTGTCTCCATTAGTGCCCGTATGTGGTCTTTGTAAGACCGTTATGTTAGATAAATTTTCATGCTTTCTGTTATTTTCAGCTCGTTTTTGCAACTCGTCTTGCACAGTTTATTTCTGTCTGACCTGCCGAATCCGCCCCACAAGCTGTCCAAAGACTTGCCTGTTATGAGCGAGAGACGGAGATCCAAGTACAATAAATAGCACGATTAATGGCACAAGAGAATATCGAATAGCAACAGCAGCAAACCACAACTACAAACAGCATAAATAATGAGATAATAAAAACACAGTCTACATCAGAAAACTATTATAAGAGCTCAATCGAAAAGCATGATGAATCCGAACCCCACAAGCTGTCCAGAGACTTGCCTGTTATGAGTAACAGATCCAGCGCTTTCAGGCAAATTTTTTGTTGTATTTTCGATGTTTTTAAAATGAACTATTTTGCTACTATGAAACATGAAATTAGTGTGACCGCCACCTTAATGGATGTCACCCAGCTGTTTCGTTTCCACTGTTCTTCTGCCGGCTGGGGGCCTCGCTAATCCAGTCACAGTTAGAAAAATCGCTTTTTAGAAAAATCGAAGGGATCGTCTTCGACATTGCCCCTGTCGTCATCATCACTATCTGTTGAATCTTTTCTTTTTTTCCAATTGGTGGCCCTCGAGGAGGCAAATGAAAAATTGGCGGCTCCATGTTCTAGAGCAGTTTGCTTTTCGCGGGCCTCTGCATTTTCCCGTTGTTTCTGATGGAAAGCCCGCTCTTGAGGGTCACTGTACTCAGGCACTAAGCAGTAGTCAAATGGCCACTGGCCCGGTCCCTCCACTTCTGTTGGGCTTTGCCGCATAGGCAATCGCTGCCCTTGTTCCCAGTGGTGTTCCAAGAACCTACGTGGACCGCTGCTCAGTGACCATAACTGCTCCCAAGTTGCCTGTACGTCTGCCTCAATTGGATATTGCTTGGCAGTTGCATTTCCAAGAGGAACAGACTCTGAAAAAAGGTATTATGTATCTTTCTGATCTGAATATATAGTTGAATAATCAAATAATCAGATTAAAATGTTTACTTGTAGTTTCCTTTTTAAATCCAAGCAGCTCGATGCTGACGTGAACTTGCAGCTTGCCAACGCCTTTACCTGACGCATCTTCTTCCCACTGCGTGGAGTTCCAGAACTGGACCTTCCAATCATTGAGCAAGTAAAATCGTTGCAGTTGACTTGCAACTGATTTGAAGGCAAGATCCAGTCTGGTTCGAAGCGTGGTCTTGCTGTTCAGGTTGCAGAGCAGCCACAGTTGTCGTACAACCTGGCCCTCACTTGAGTTTAAACAAACAGAAAAAGTTTAAGGTAATGCATGCATACATAGCATAGGTCGTCAGTGGCTGATTACCGAAAACAGGCCCATAACTGCAACGCATCTCCTTGAGCCTTTTATCCTGAAGTGCAACCGTTTCCAGTCGCCGACCAGCTTCACCACCTTTGCAAGTGGAGTCTTTCTCACTCATCCAGTCAGCTGAGCGCTCATCTTCAAGGAGCACATCAGTCACGCTCTTTCTTTTACGCTGCCCCTGCCGTAGATCTTGCTCAATTAGGAAGCTTTTCTCTTTGAAGTCTGGTGACTGATTGCAGACACTTTTTCGACTGCCACTAACTGCTGCTTCTTTAGACTGCTTTGCTATTTTGTGCCGCCGAATAGCAAGCATCCGTTGTTTGTGCACATTCGGCTGGTGGCTGGATGGGCTGGCGGTAGATGTTTCTTGGGAGGGAGATGGAGAGGCCATCATAGCTGGAACTACCCTCTCTGAAGAGCTGGCATTGACGTTACGGGGCATGCTGATGCATGTGAGATATCGCATCCAGATGACAGGATCAGTGCAACCCGTAACATCAAGCAGGTACATGAGCAGAAAGTCCAGACTGGCAACGGCGTCCTAAACAGGGAACGTTGAAACAGAACCATAGATTACTTTACATAATCTCAACTTACTTTTGCTGCATAGTTCACATAACGAGGCTCCAGAACTCTGTGCCCAGGTCTCAATCCATCCCAATACTGGCAGATTGGCATGAATTCAGGATTCCAGCCACCTTTCTTAACTGCATACCCCTCCATCGTGACACCAAAAATAGTTTGAATGGTTATATCTCTTGAAGTAGACGTCGTACAGTAAAAAACAAGTCATTTTTGGATGTGTCGAATAAATCTACATCTAGTAGGACAGAGCCAAAGCAACAATAGCGGCTCTAATCAAACCGATCGGTTTAGCAGGTCAAAGCAGAGTGAGAGACTGTAAGTGCAGATTTGCCGCGAAACTTTGAACGGCCATATCTCTCGAAGGAGAGGTTCTAGAACAAAAGTAAGATCATTTTTGGAATCAGTGGGAAAAAGTACATCCGGCAAGCTGGTCAGAAATAAAAGTTTGGGCCTGGATAAAAAAAAATGATTTTTTGCGCACTGCCAAAATTGGACTTTTTTGTAGTAGTGATTTTCAAATGGCCATAACTCCCGAACCAGAAACCGTAGCGCAAAAATGAAGTTAGCTTTGAACTCAGCAGGCCGAAATAGGTCTAGAAAACTGCACCCGGACTCGGTTTAGGCTTGCCATAAAAACATACGGTCACCAGGCGGGCATTGATTTTCGGAACTTTGGACTTGAATATCTTCCGATCGAAGCTGAGTCTAGCCAAACGGACTTTATATTTAAAATCAGCGCCCCAAACTGCATCAGATAGACTACTCTGATATTAATTTTGAGCAAAAAAATTTTCTCCGGAAACCTTTGAGGGGGCCAAACCCCCCCGCGACCCCCCAGGGATTTTGACCAATTTGTGTGGATTATGTGTGGGCAAGTCTGATCTAACTTTTGAAGCAAGTTCCAGCCTTCCCAAACGTCCGTGGCTGGAGTTATGGGCGAATATTTGCAAAAAATGGAGGGTGAATTTTCGCCATTTTTGGTACATTTCGGAAAATAACTCGCTAACCAGATATGATACGGAAAAAGTTGAGTGGGGGATTTAAAGTATTTTGAAATAGCTATCGATTGGTGTGCATGCGAAAGCTGTCGGTTTAGAAATGCGCAAACGGCACACGTTTGAATTTTGGTCGTTAGAGGTCCAAAAATTGGCCAAAAAACGGCTGGCGAGCCAACTTTGAGGGGGTGTAGCTCCGGTTCTAGGGGGGTGTTTTTCATCTAATATGCGCCGATGGTCATCGTTCGTGGTCTAGTTTACGCTCATGAAATTTTAGCCAGATCGGCGAGGTCGCCAACTTGCCGTCCAAAAGCTGACTTTCTCGCAAAATGCATGTTAAAATATAACCCAATTCTAGTGATGTAAAATTATGGAATTTGAATTTCAATTCAATTACAATTAAATTATGGGCTCCGTTTTTAATTTCAATTAAATTAAATTAATTGAAACAGTTTTCGATTATTTTCAATTACAATTATATTTTCAATTAAATTATGGAACTTTGGAAAGTTTCAATTATGCATTTTTTTTAAATTATTTTTTCAATTTTTTGAAAATTGTTGTATTTTTGCTGTTAAAAGACCATAATCTAAAGGTTTCAGCATTTTTTGAACAAAACCACTTCCTAGGTGCCTTCGCCAAAAAGGGGTGTCACTGTACATAAAAAGGTCACTGTTTTGATTTTTATGAACTACGAAATAAAATGCAGAGCATAAAACGTTACAAAACAAAGTGATGTCAGCATAAGCCGGTACAGTTGGTGTAGTGGTTTAGGGCGCAAAGTCACTGTGCGCGTGGTCATGCGTTTATCCACTCGGTGGGGCAATTTTCTTGCCGCAAAGAATTGGTCGTTGGTACAAAGCCCAACCCAAGCCACCAAAAGCTGGTGACAGCGAGTAGGTAAATGGGAACCGACTGGAGCTGCTGTTGCACCTAAGTTACAATGGCAACCACACGTGTTGTGAGTTTGGGACATACGGGAACGGAGACAGTACCACTGAGACCCGCCCCGCCCAGACTGTATGTATGTGTGCCTGCTAGTAGTGAAGGCAGCGAAGGAATGGCAGGATGTGGGTGTGCGTGATGGGCCCGTAGTGTGGCCTAACGCAGGGGCTACGGCCCCGCCCAGAAAATCCATCCATCCGAGGTCAGTGGTAAAGAGCTGAGAGGTGATAGATAGATTTTTGTTCGAAGTCATTTTCTAATACTCTAATCCTCTCTAATACTTACGTATTTCCTTACATTCACCACAGGAAATAATTGAAAATATAATTGAAATTCCAGGTGAATTTCAATTCAATTACGATTAAATTATGGCCCAACTTTTGAATTTCAATTAAATTAAATTAATTGAATTGAAATTAAAAACGGGCCAATTATGCGAATTTCAATTACAATTAAATTAATTTTTTACATCACTACCCAATTCATCCCAGGCAGGCTCCAATCAGAACAATCCAGCCAAATTTTCTGCCGAATGGCCTGTGCAGAGTTCTACTCTAAAGATGACAGGAATTCGTTTTCTCTGGGTTTTTGAAAGTTAAATTTTTAAAATTTTCTCGATTTTGTTGGTCAGAATCCCAAGCAGGCCTCCTCATACTACTAAAACTGTTAATTTTAAGCTAAGAATGCCTTTCAAATGCGTTTTTAAAGGCTAATTTCTCAAAATTCCCCTATGAGACAAAAGTGACGTCACCATTGGCCGAACCCCCCTCCCCTTTGTCATCGGTTGTCGTCATTGGGCAAACCCCCCTCCACCTAACCGATGACGTCATTTTTCCACAGCCCCCTGAGTCAACTCTCAAAGGAAAAGAGCATTCCTGTCATTTATTCATTGAATTTAAATGAATTTAAACGCAAATGTTCCCTAAAACTCCTTTTGTTCACCTTGCACCACTTTACATGGTGATGATATTATTCAGTTAAACACCAAATCTGATGTTTTTCTACCACTGGAGCAAATTTTAAACACTGCCATCCCTAAGAAAATGTAATTGCATGCTATTGATGGCAGGCTGAAATGAGACATAAAAATGCAGTTTTTCATCAGAAATTCTATCTGTATTTTCAAATATGTATTTTAAATATATAGTGGCCTCATAATACATTTACACATACATATTCCCTGAGCAATACATACATATATGTTTTCCCAAAATAATACGTAATATGTATTTTATACATATACATATTCCCTGAGCAATAAATACAGTATACATATATGTTTTCCCAAAATAATACATAATATGTATTTTAAAGATCTCTGAGCAATACATATGCATATACGTACACGTATAAGAGAAGTTTTGTACATATTACAGCTGATAGATAAGAAATTGAGTGAATTACCAATCTATATTCTTCAAGTTGATTACGTGAGGCAAACAAGTAGTTAGTTAGGTAGAAGTAGCTTCTCTAGATTATTAGGCCGGTGCAGTTTTACTTATGTTCGCTCGGCTTCTCTGTAGCACAAACACTTACAGACTTCTCCCGAGGCGCTAATTTGCACATGATTACAGGTGAGGTGAGCGTTCGCGAATAATAAGAGTCAATCATACATACGTACCTCTGGTTAATTCGTACTTCGTGTCAGGCAATGACATTATACTGCCGCTAATAAACCTTCATCCTTGATCAACTACTGTGATATTCGCTCTAACTCGCAACAAATCATTTGTTTACGAGTGTTGCATTTAATTTGATAACCTACATTGTGCTTGTGTGCGTAAAGTACACCATTCAGAGAGGGCTGTGGAGCATATATGTAAGGAGATTAGAAGGTTGCCGAAGCTAGAAAGTCCAACCCCTCAACCTTCCCGAGACAGATTACGGATTCCCCGACCCAAAAACGGAAGTACTGTACCTCAGCGGCTCTAGTACTAACAAAAACAAACTGGCTCAGAAATCACTAATTTTTAGCTAAAAATCCGCTTAAACACCCTTTGGAAACCGAATTTGGCGTATCCACTGTTGATATTTAAGAGAGATCGGCGTGTTTAGAAGCCCTTTTTGTCAGTTTTTGCTTGTTTTTAGCTCTAAAACGCTATTTCGCAGCTTGAAATAGAGACCTGCACGGGCCGGGCCTGGTCCCCCTACAGAGGATTTTTTGAGGATTTCAGCCTTCAGCCGGGCCGAACCACAAAAATTGCATTTTCATAAGGGCCGGGCCGCAAAAATTGGGTTTCCGGACAGGCCGGGCCGGGCCGGGCCGGGCCGTTAAAAAGGCGGCCCGTGCAGGTCTCTAGCTTGAAATAGCGATTTTTAGCCTCCTTATGAAAAAAGCGTTCTAAAAACGCATTTCCAGTTGTTTTGGAGCTTTTTGAAAAATTGAACACCCCTAGCGAAATCGGCCCTCGCTCGACCCCTACTCCGTATATGCTCAGCTATATTTGGGACTTGAACTTTATTTTTGTCGGCCAGGGCACAAAACAATACAATTTGGTAATAAAACCGAGCAGGTTGAGTGTACGTAGTAGAGGGCAAAACGATGCACCGTGTCTAATAAGGCCGGTGTACCCTTTACTGAAACAGGAAGAAGCCAGAAAGATAAATTTTTCTAAGTTTCTTGGTAAAGGTCGTTTAAATTTCTACATTCTACACTATCATTCGGTAAAAAATGCCGAAGTCGTATCACCACATCGACCGAATTTTTATCCAAATATGGAAGAAACAGTATTCATTAATACTTAACGATAATTTGGCCAAGATAGCCAAGTATTCTTCCTTTATATGTTGACCGGACAAACTTACAGTAATTCAGCGTAATTTTTACGTTATGCACATCGTCCCAATTGACTAAGAGTGAGAAAATGGAAGAAGAAAAAATCGAAATTCAGTTCAAATTTTTGCATGTTTTCTTTCGTATTCTTCCAAACTACATACATCCTCACCACCATACACAACTGGTGAACAGTGATCTATGCAACACTACACTAATTGAAGCATGCAGCCAATTTCACCTGGGCAGCGAATGTACGTATGATCAACATAGAGGTGTTGTTCCAAAAGAGATATTGTAGACTGATGTAATGTATATATAAATTGTGCCTCTACACTCTTTCGTGACTAAGACTAATGATCCTTTTACCTGCTCTAGGTACTAATCAAATCACTGCAATTGACAATGCTCAACTAGCCATCTGGCCTGTAATTGCATAGAGATGAAACAAGTTTGCCAAAAAAATCAACAGTACAGACCAAAAAAGGACCGCCTACATACAGGCATTGTACATTAACGAACGAATCCGGCTCGAGGGAGAGGGGTGGCGTGGAATAGTGGGGTTTTGCCTACAGGTCGGGCTCCAGATTGGTTTTCGCTCAGGAACTGGGTCCTACACTTCAAAAAGCTCCAAAATAACTCCATAAAAGTGTGCATTCAGTAGTTTGTAAAAGTAGCAATGAGCAGCACCAATAATTCGGTCGATATCAGGTGTTTTAGAAGGCTAATTTTTCAAAATGTTCTTGCCCTGATTGTGGAGCGGCCCAACCCAACCAGATCTCTTCAAACTACCAAAATTGCTGCACAATCGGCTTTCAGATGCTGTTGTAAAGGATATGCATGTGTTAACAATGTTCGTTTGTCAAAAACAGGTAATTCGAAAAAAATTTAAGCCTATTTTGGAAATGTTGTGAACTCTGCTTCAGATCCGATTCCGACCCAAAAATCTGGTTCTGATCGTTCCCTACATGGTTATTTGCAGGGACGCCTGCCTACCACACAAACATTCTACTGGTACGTACCAGGGATGGATATTTTTCCGAAAAAAACTCGGCCTGTTTTTTTCGATTTTTTTCCAAAATCGCGGAAGAAAACTCCAGCTCAAGTTCTGAGCACCCTAGTCTGGTTTTATGATTCCTAACGCTTTCTAACGCCTTTCTGAGTGTTTTCAGAACAGAAATACACATCTTACATAGATATATATCACGAAACAGGCATTAAACTGTTCCTGACAGGCTCCATCAATAAACTCCATATGCAAATTTTCATACGGCAGTTTGTCTTTTTGTTTTAGATTGCCAAATTTCGTCTTTTTTGTTGTTTTTCTAACAGTCTTGAGTTAATCTGGCCTATTATACATCGTAAAAGTACATTTTTAACTGAAAAATGACATAAATTAGCTATTTTTAGCTTGAGTTTTTTCTATGATCGATGTTTCTTCCGACCCTTAGGAAAACCGGGTTTTTTTGAAAAAATTCGAAAATACACTGGAAAAAACACACCTCACAGTCACATCCCTGGTACGTACTAAAATCAAATTTTGAATATGGTACCAGTACCATACCAAACCAAATTCAAAATAGCTCCTTCTATACTATACCATACATACCATATCCAAATCAAAGGCGTTTACTTACCAAAAAATTTTAGTACTAATATTATGCTTTTAGTATGGCTTTCTCATTTTAGTACTAGCTCATTGACTATATTTGAAACGCTTTTAAATGGGCCAAAATATTTTACCACATCTTCCTTCATTGAAATCACACAAGTGACGTGGATTCACCTAGTTTGCATAGGCTTCTATGTCATTATCATAGCAAATTACCCCTACTATTATCAAATTCATACCAACCAACCAAATTCAAAATGAATCAACTAGCACGTGAGCATAGCTTGTAATCTCTGAACGCCGCTCTGTCCTGTCTTTGATCATCTGCTGGTGGGAAATCATAAATTGAACTAGGTTTTTGTTCTCGACACGTGGACAACTGTAAACTGCACCACCGATCTTACACCTGCTGGAGTGAAAAAAGACCAAAGAAGAAAAATCATTTATTATCGGAATTAATCAAAGGATATTCGCGCAGCCGCGAAATAAAGCAATCAAAAACAAGAACCGTCTACTGAACTTACAAACAAAGGCGGCCCGCAGAGGCCCCGTTAAAATAACCTTATTATCATTATTCTAGCTAGGTGTATCTCAAACAAATCGAGACCCTCCGTTCTCAATCACTGTCTGGGACTTTTCATCAAGAACTTCCAAATACAACATCAAAAATTAACATAGAACGTCTCTCTAGGAAGTCATCACGCATCTGGCCAGGCAGACAAAGACAAAAATGGAGCCAAAAGCCACAGCTAAGTAGAGAAGACTGAGCAAGGTTTTAATTTCTTCTGAGAAACCCTGGTCCAAGTTGCCCTCTGCCGTCACATTTTCCATGCTCATTGGCGCGGTACATAATTAAAACAAGGGACACGCCGATCAACCATATATGCGTGCCACTAATTTCGGCCAGTAGGTAGGTAGTCCGTGCGTGTAGCCGACATAAAAGCAGGCCTCTATCTAATTAGAGGATTCCAATAGCCCACGGCCTCTGCACCTTTGAGAGTTGCTGCTTAATGAGCTCGGCTCGGCTCGGCCTAAAGCACGCGTGGCATAGACGCGCGTGGTTTACAAAAGCTGCTCATGAGTCATAGAATCTGGCCTGCCTGAGATAATTAAGTCCAGGCTGACTCACAGATATCAGTTGTCGGAACTAACGCTCAGATAAGGTTGGCACAACCCGCTCAACAGATTTCCTAGCCACTATTTAAGGCCAGAGTTTTTGGTCGAAATCATCAGTGGCAGGCATGAGCAACCCAAAACCAGGACGTTCTACTGTCAAGTATCGAAAGGAAGTGGACAAGGAAATGGAGAGAAACGTGCTCTCTGGAAAGAAAACGCTTCTAGTCAGACTTCTGCGACGGCTGCTGAGCTGTTTGGAGGCTGAGAGATGCGAAAGAGTGGAGATGCGCAGAAGGGACGGGGACCATTGTTCAGAGAGAAAACTTTCCCAGTGTTCAATCACCGCCAGCAATCGCACTGTTTCTCTAGAATCGGTTCAGGTGCGAGTTTGGAATGATGCGCCCATTAAAAGAGCTTTGGTTTTGAAATACATATAACAAAGAGCTTCAAGGGCCTGTTTCACCAATTTAGAATTCATCACAAATACAAAATACAGATGGATTTCTGTTTCATAAAAATTCACAAACACAAATAGATATGAAATACAAACGTTCCTATTTCACCAAAATACAAACTATTGACGATTCCCTCCAATTTGTGAAATACAAACACAAATATAAAGATTTTTAGTGAAATATAATCAGGCCCGTTTGTATTTGTATTTGCGATTGTGGCTGTAAAACTTGCTTTGTATTTGTGAATTTGTGAAACAGGCCCAAGAGTACATAACTCTAACTCCTGTGGCCTAGCGCTCTTTTATCTGCTTTAGGTTTGCGCTAATTATAGTACAGCATAGAACACATAGCGAACGCTTTTGTGCTTTAGGCGATAGCTCTAAACAATACTATAGGGAAATAACAATATGAGTCAGGGCTGTTGGGTCGGTTTTTTTCCTCGGTTTTTTTCGTTTTTTTCCGGAAAAAAACCGGTTTTTTTCCTAGGGGCTCGGAAAAAAACTAAAATGCGGAAAAAAACTCAAGTTAGTTTTTAAAGGAAATAGACACAATAACTGGTTAAATTCGCTTCCAACGCTTTGAATTTACGTTAATAGAAGCCTTACAAGCATTTCCATGGCATAACTTAGCTGTTTTTCGCAAAAAATACCGGTACCATTTTCAGGCAACTTTTATTATTGTATTTTTGATGTTTTAAAATCAAATTACTACACTAAAACATGAAATTAGTGCATTTTATAATAAGATTCACGCCATTTCGTTGAATTCTGCAATAAAAAGCGATTGTTAGAAAAATTTTTCTCTCATCTCGGAAAATAACTTTTAGAAAAAAACCGGAAAAAAACAGGAAAAAAACCGGAAAAAAACCGGCTTGAGTTTTTTTCCGGAAAACAAACAGCCCTGATATGAGTATATGGTTTTGATACCGTATGCCGTTATAAACTTCAACTGGTATCACCTGAGGCCTCAGTTGAAGGGATACCTTTAGTTTAACCGATTCCATTTGTGGTATCGGCATCATAGGGGTTACCGGGTTTTTCAGTAAATAATCCTATGAGCTTGTTTTAGTTTTTTGGCCCTCCACAGTGAAACCGAAATTAAGCCCATGAAAAATTCATGGAAACTTTTCACGGATTTTTCATGCCAAAACTGCCGATTTACGCTGTCGAGACGCACAAAATGTTGAAACCAAAGGTAAACCCAGAATAGGCCCAGGTGGGCCTATTTTAGGGGGCTTATTTTCGGAAAAAACCAGTATGTTACTTCCCTGACTGCCTATATATATAAATTTGGAAGGGGCCAGTTCAAAATAACAAGGACTAAACGTGCTTCTTTTAGAGCGATTGGAGTTACAGTATCCCGACAAATGACCCGGTTGGCAAAATGACTCATCCTTATCACTGTGGATACAAATTGCCTGTTCGAAAGCCACAAGCAATAAGGACCTCAATACGCGCTTCCTCACAAAAAGCAGTCCCTAATCAATATTGGAGAGTTGGTAAGAAATTATTTGTCTCTTATGTAATATACGTATAACACAGCCCGAAACAATCTTTCAAGTTTCAACTGCTGCTCAATTACGAGTTTTGACCGATTTTCTGGGCTTTTAGGACTGCTCGAAATTCGGCTGAGTCAGGCCACCTAGAAATGCATCTGTTACATGGTTTTGTACGCTGTCCGGTTTTAAAAAGTTTAAAATTTCAGATATTTCCGCCCTTGAAGACCACTATATAGCCTTGGAGCATTGTTCGAGCGGCTGAGCTTGTGAAATAGTTGTCCATATTTTTATTATTATTTGTAATAGTGAATGCAAATGTCTTCTGCAGTTTATTTGTCAGAACGCCATGCGTACTATAAAATCGAGACTAGTAAGAAAATTATTATTATTATTATTTTTCCGACTTCGTTCGAAACACGCTAGCCCACACATAAACACGAAACAGAGCCACGTGACCAAAATTACACTGACGGCGAACAGGTACGCCGCCTGGTTGCAGTACAGTATTCCTATTACGTATTTCTCGGTGAGATACGGTAGAATTAGCCAGAGCAGACCTGTCACATAGCACAGAAGTACCGTATATGCCAACACGGCAACCGCAAAGCTACGGTAGTTCTCTTCGAACACCTGACCAAAATTGTTTGTCTGCGCGGTAATGACGAACGACGCGTGTTTGGCCAAATTCAAACTACCGCAGGCCAGCAACCAAATCGATAGGAAGGAGTTGAAATTGCCGCACGAGTAGATGTTGACGGTGGCGAAAATTAGCATCAAAATCGGTACGGAGGCTCCTGTAAACAATTCACTGCATGATAATCGAATGGAATTTTTATTAGATACCGTAAAACTTCTAATAAAAGCGAACGCGCCAATAGTAGCGCCCTTTACGGAGAGCCCGAAAATATAAACGCGCACGCTCTAATAATTAATAGTGCCCTTCTAATGATTTTGCTTAATTTTTCATCTACTAATGATTTTGCTACTTACAGTATAAAGGAAAGTGCCTACAAGTTCGTCTTGAATACAGCACCAGAAAGGCTAAATTCCATTGTCAAAAAGCACTTTTAACTTGTATTTTCGGCTTAAGCTGGTATGTGAGTTATCTCGGTTAATACGTAAGTATGGTGACAGCTTACTGAAGATTCCGAAAAACCCAGCCACATCAACGATCGTCTGTTCGGTGCAGCCGGCAGGTAAAGTTTTGTCTGACGGTTGAGTCTCCACCAAGATGACTTTAGGTCGAATATTTTCGTCCCCATTCATAGATGGCACAGACAGGACCGAGCAAAATTAAACAGTGTTAATTATATCGTCTTTATTCCAATAAGCTGCGCAGTACTTCCAAGTACTAATTTAATTATTTCAAACCAGTGTGGATACGTAAGCTTTAGAGGGCGCTGATTATTGGAATAAAGTCGTACAACTTATTGCCTTACAAACACTATATAGTATACGTAGCTTAGCGTTTCGCCTGGCGATATGATATGCCGGCACAGATGGCAGAGATGCTCGGCAAACCGTGTTTACACTATAACGCATCGCGATTTCTAGACGTGTGCATATGTAAATAAGACAAACACCGTTCTGCACTAGGTCTGCTTTTTGCTGCTAAAAGAACAGAGTGTAGGTTGCACCTACACTGCACACCCAGGCCAACTTCGTAAATGGTACAACTGTCCGTGCGACCGTTTTTGTTCGATTCAGCGAGTTGTTCCATTTATCGAGGTTCAGCACAAAAAAGGCGAAAAACTAACTGGACTATGCTCTGATTATGTACTGAGAGCTCTGACTTAATCACTTATATCTTTGATGAATTCAGGTAGCCCACACTGTCAGGCTTATCAACAAGTGTGGAATAGTGTGTAAGACTCATAGGCATCTAAATACAGTATAGATCAAAAAAAATGTCCCATCGCTTTTTCGGCCTTCACTCAAACGTTTCGTTCTCAGTCACTTCTTTACCGATTTGGCTCAAATCATCAGCAAAAATTAACAACATGGTTGGCTAAATATTCTGCAAGTGTGGTGCCAAAATTCCGACTCATACTGGTTTTATGACCCAAAAACTAGGAATGAGGGTGGTCCACGCAAATTTATTTTTTTCGGTAATACAAGGAGTACAGTCCTGAAACTTGCAGGAATGATTGGTGTTGCTATTGGGCATAACATACTAAGCGGGCAGCCCTGTAGCTCAAAGGGCACTAAAATGGGGGAATTTCAAAAACTTGAGCGAAAATCCCATAGTTAAGAAATCTGCACCTTCTAGAATCAACGCACTGAATCTCTTGTTAATCAACACAGATTGTAGCAGGAAGTTCGACAAATAAATGAACCTGATATTTAAGCTCTGTTCCACACCATAGTAACCATCCCTGCAGCGTTTTTTGAAAATTGAAAATCTTCAGAATCGTCATTTTGCCGGTTTTACGAAGAAAAGTCATATTTCGTCATGTTTTTTAAATTCCCCCATTTTAGTGCCCTTTGAGTTACAGGGCTGCCCGCTTAGTATGTTATGCCCAATAGCAACACCAATCATTCCTGCAAGTTTCAGGACTGTACTGCTTGTATTATCGAAAAAAATTAATTTTGCGTGGACCACCCTCATTCCTACAGTAGTTTTCGGGTCATAAAACCAGTATGAGTCGGAATATTGGCACCACACTTGCAGAATATTTAGCCAACCATGTTGTTAATTTTTGCTGAAAATTTGAGCCAAATCGGTAAAGAAGTGACTGAGAACGAAACGTTAGAGTGAAGGCCGAAAAAGCGATGGGACATTTTTTTATCTATACTGTATAAGACGTAAACAAGACAGCTCAGAAGCGATCGAATTTTGTTTTCAGAAAATTAAGAAGCCGGAAAGTAGTTGTAATACTTTGAGAAAATGCATGGTTGATATACGAGTGATTTTTTATGGAAAATGCCATTTACGAGGTGTGACTGACTTCTGACTATATGTTTTTAGTATTTGAATTTCGAGCTTTCCGAGTCTATGCGTCCTTCACTTGTGAAACGATTCGGCCCTTAACCCCCCATTCGCAATCGGAAGTGAAACCCGTCTTTATACTACTTGTATGAACTTTTCCCTGAACCTTGGTCTAAGCAAGAATACATAATAAAGGAGCAAGAATGCTCCGCTCAACGGCCGGTCGGCTACCATGTGCTGTGCTGCGAAATTCACAACCATTTTATTTGATGAAAAGACGGAACTGGAAATATGCCGAAATATCTACATCCTGACTGACTGTAAAGTTAACCGATATGCTAGAAAGCTGGGCCTGTAACTATGTGAATTCCTGCTAGGCAACACAACCACTGAACATCAGACCTAACATAGGGACCAATCACGCCAACCATAACGATACCGCCGCTGAGCTATTTTGAAGTCAAGGAAAGTTACTCCCTTTGTAGAGCTTATTCTGAAGGTGCAACCCCAATCATCAGATTGTTTTACAGTCAGTTAGGCTGTGAATGACCGGCACTCATACAGTTTCTGCTATTGTCCGCTCACCAAACCGTTTGGTTCCACCGCGCAGCCGTATATGACCTCGCGGGCGGGACTCTGATTTACGGCGGCATAACTTACTCACCTAAACACCTACCTAGGTACCTTTAGCCTAACTACGGACAGACTTCATTCCTCTGTTTCTACAGTTACGGCCAAGAAAAGAAGAGGTAAACTTCACCCTTTGCGTCACCAACTGAGAGTGCACACGGACGGACACACCACAGACATGAATTCACATGCCGCATAGGTTACATCAAGAATGGCGCCACGTAATCATTGATTAGCCCTCAAAGGCAAAACTTTTGGATTTTCTCCGAAATCGTGTTGGCCTGTCATAAGCTACTTGTCTTTTTTCTGTACTACATAGTTGCGAATTTCGAATTTCGCAATCAGTCCTGAAATTTCAGGAGGGGTTGCGAACGTTAAAACCAGTCCTGAAATATTGGCACAGCGCATGGTAGGCCGGTCGACCGTTGAGTGGAGCATTCTTGCTCCTTTATTATGTATTCTTGGTCTAAGCCTGCTAATTATTCGTGAAAGCAAGGCTAAAGGGCCGGGAATCGCTTGAATTCAATTCAAAGGGGCCGCCTATGTATCTCCGGATCAATATTTAGCAAATATTTACCGGGCCAGATTAATTTATCAGAAATGGAACAAAATTTACCCGGCCCGTTAGATTTGTTTATCGATCGCCAGAAGGCTTGGTTTCTTAACCGTTAAGAACCTTCTGAACAGCAATAATTGCGCGACTGATTCGTTAAATGCACTGAGAGTAAACGTATTTTTCAGTATTTTTGCTATGATGAATCTGGAAGTGGATGCGATCTGACGGGTAGTCATACGATCGCAGATCCAGGCCATTTCGCAACCATGTTTCTTGTACGCTCACTAGCGTACGCAGCTCCATTCTTTCAGTGATCACCCACTAGGTTCCAGCTACTGTGGGTAAGTCCGACTTAGACTTTAGACTTGGACTTGAAAGTAAGTCATTGACTTGAAATTAAAGGACTTAGACTTAGATTTGCGGCAGACTTTATACAGTTGTT
Source organism: Sabatieria punctata (assembly GCA_030248155.1). Lineage (NCBI taxonomy): Eukaryota > Metazoa > Nematoda > Chromadorea > Araeolaimida > Comesomatidae > Sabatieria > Sabatieria punctata. The sequence goes on from JASANB010002592.1 coordinate 235,328, forward strand.
GCATGTATGTGCAGTAACAAGGCGGTTATGAGGGTTGCCCAATCCTAGCAAAGGCCAGCCTCCAGATCGGAAGCTCAGGTGGACTTCCCAACCGATTTTCTGGAGCGGAATTTTTGGGCCAATTTTTTAATTTTTTTTACAATGATAGGCAGGAAAATTGCTTGTGAAACAGCGACTTTTAGCTGTGTCCGGGACCATGCTAGCATATTTTTTCGATTTTTAGTACTCAATCCTGCCCGATTTAGGCTAAATCCTCCTGACCGGACTCAAACTTCGCAACCCCGTTCGGCGGATGGCCTGTACATATAGATAGCTAGTACGTACAGTATCATTACAGTACACATAAACCATTGCGAACGAAGTATTTTTGTTTTTTTTCGCACAAGCATTGGAGTTTAAAACCAGTGAAACCTTGCGCCCTCTTTGTGAGAGATCTTTGAATCGAATAACTAACTAACTAACTAACTAACTAACTAACTAACTAACTAACTAACTAACTAACTAACAAACTAACTAACTAACTAACTAACTAACTAACTAACTAACTAACTAACTAACTAACTAACTAACTAACTAACTAACTAACTAACTAACTAACTAACTAACTAACTAACTAACTAACTAACTAACTAACTAACTAACTAACTAACTAACTAACTAACTAACTAACTAACTAACTAACGTTTTTACTTAGTAAATAACTAACTAAATTCAACCGGCACAACACTGGACAATGGACGTAACACTTACGTATACTTGGACATGAAATTTTCTAACTGGGCTGACCTAACTTAAATCTTGCTTTTAAAACAAGGACTAGCCAACAGTAGTTCCAGCATTCAGCTTGAAACAGAATGGACTGTTCAGTGCGCTCCACCGGTGATGACCAAGTCGGTACGAGTCACTGAGAGAGCGCCCAACGGCCATCCCATCCCGATTTGGCGAGGTCTTAGTTTGAGCTGACTGACCACTGCGAGTAAGGTCAAGACGGTCTCCGATCATCCTTCTCAAAGCATGCTTTCTGCTGTGCTTACAATACGGAAAGCTGAAACAAACTAAAGTTGGTGTTGGACCACTTTCATAGTGCGCCAATGCATTGGGCCACTTTGAAGGGGGGATACCTATGACGCACCCAATTCAAATATTTTCAAAAAAAGTAAAGTAGTTGAAAAATTTTGGTAATATGGATTCGGACCCCCGGACCCCCGGACCCCCGGACCCCCACCGAATTCGGACCCCCAGCCTGGTACGGAAACAACGGTTTATGGATTCGGAACCCCAAGCCGGGACCGTAGTTTAATTTCCGGGAAATTTTTTTTGCAAATTTCGGGGCATATTTGGACACCTCGGTACGCGGACCATTCCCCCCATCCGCCGACCACCCTAACTTTAGGGCTCAGTTTCAAGCTGATGCTTAGGTTCAGGCTTAGCTGGGTGCAGGTTCAGAGTTAGGATCATCCTTTAGGGTAAAATTTAATATGGCAGTTTGCCTTGCCAGGTGGGATTGAGCCGGCAATCGGTTTCTTTAAGCTCTGATTTTATAAATTACTGTAATGCGGTAAATTCGTTCATATAATCATTATGTAATGACTTTGCATAACATATTTCCCAGCAAACTGCACGTCATAGAAATAAATTAAGCATCGGCTAAACGATTGTCAAAAATGCTTGACTTGGTGGTGAGTAAAAAAAGCTGCATAACAGTTAAAGCGGAAGGTCAACATTGAGCATTACAGTGAACAAATAAACTTGCACAAAAAATTGAGTCCAACAAAGTATTTCTCAGATAAAAATAATTTAAATACAGGGTGTGCCAAAAAAACAACCCAGCAAATTTTTCGCTGTAGCAACCGCAAATCTCAACCGATTTGAATGAATCCTTTTTTAAATGAAAGATAAATAAATTCTTAAAAGGTTGCTGAAATTTTCATTAATGTACTCTGCTTAGTTCCTGAGATATTTGCTCTCAAAATCAAAACAGTGATTTTGGCAGTGAACAAAGAGGGATTTTTTTATTATTCTGTACTTCCTAATAAAACGGATTCCTGCTACTGCTAAGGGCTATTGGAGGCTTTACTGGTGACACAGAAACTCGGTTTACTTCAACACTAAAGTATCATTAGCTCCAGCAGTAGGAATCTGCTTTATTATGAAATGCAACGGAATCGCTCTTGTTCTTTGCCAAAATCTGTTTCGAATTAGAAGGCAAATATCTCAAGAACTAAACTGTGAATCTCAATAAAAATTGCACCAATCTTTGAAAAATTTAACAATCTTTCATTCAAAAAAGGATTCATTCAAATCGGTTGAGATTCATGGTTGCAAAAGTAAAAAATCTGCTGGGTTGTTCTTTATCACTCTTGTTCATTGCCAAAATCTCTGTTTTGTCTTTGAGGACAAATATCTCAGGAACAAAGCAGCCTATCTTAATAACCGTTGCATCAATCTTTCAAGAATTTATTTATCTTTCATTTAAAAAAGGACATATTGAAATCGGTTGAGATTTGCGGTTGCTACATCAAAAAATCTGCTGGGTTGTTTTTTTTGGCACACCCTGTATAATGAAAAATGCCATACGCAGGTAGGAGAGCAAAAAACTGACTTCTTCACACTGTCGCTGAACTCCACTGAAAGTACATCAAATCTGAATAAAAATTGTGCTAGAAATCTTTACTAGCGAAGGAGCTACTACTGTATATATGAATCTGAAACTCATCATAGTCAGGGTCGTGGAAATCTGTTGATCCAAAATCCCCTGACATGCCCCCGATTTTGCCTGCCCAACCAGATGCGAGGAAATTTTGAAAATTGCGTTTGAAAGGCAGTCTGTACATACAAGTAACAGTTTTAGTAGTTTGAAGAGGTTTGGTTCGGCCGCCCAACCAGGGCTAAAATTTTCTAAAAATTCAACCTTCAAAAACGCGTAAGAAAGGCATTCTGACCACAGAACTAACAGGTTTAGTAGTTTGAAGAGGTTGGTTGGGCCGTCCAACCAGGGCGAGAAAATGTTTGAAAAATTACCCTTCTAAAACGCACTGATATGGTCTGAATTACATGCGCTTTCATTGCTGCTTCTACAACCTACTGAATGCATGTTTTTGTGAAGTGACGCACTGCAATTTCCGCTGATAAGTCCCAAAATCCCATGACAAATTTTAAATCCCCTGACCGAATCCGAATCCTGATAGTATTAGGGGAATTGAAATGCCGTTGTTGAACACAGTAACCGAGACTACATTGTATCTCTTTAGCTCGAAAGGAGCATCACATTGGTTCCACAGTACAGTAGTATATTCGTACGCGCTACTGTTGCTAAGCAAATTATAATTATAATTTTAATTATACTTTTTAGAAATTTACTAATACAAGTAAATTATAGTAAGTAAGTATAATTTCAATTAATTTTTTTAGAATATCGAATCAAGTATAAAGTGCCCGAACAGAGTTGCGTCAGTACTCCAATCTACCAGAGAGAATTTGCGACCAGACGCACTAGCACAGATCATACACTAAAATAGAAGAAGTAAAGTGAAAATCGGTACCGGAAGATCAGAAGAGATCATACACTAAAATAGGAGAAATAAAGTGAAAATTGGTACCGGAAGAACAGCAGAGATCATACACTAAAATAGAAGAAATAAAGTGAAAATTGGTACCGGAAGAAATTGCAGCTTGAAACTGAGGCCTAAAGTTAGGTGCTCGGTGGATGGGGGAATGGTCCGCGTACCGAGGTGTCCAAATGTGCCCCATAATTTTCCAAATAAAATTTCGTGAATTTAAACTACGGCCTAGGTGGGGTTCCGAACCTTAAGAACCATTTTTCCGTCCAAGAACCAGGCTGGGGGTCCGAATTCGGTGGGGGTCCGGGGGTCCGGGGATCCGAATCCATATTACCAAAATTTTTATTACGTTTACCTATTAATTATTGACTGCTCTTATATGAATGTTTATGGATGGGAGAGGTTTGATTAAGTTGTGTTCAGAGTACTACAACTAGTGATGGTGTGAGCTAGAAGCTGGAACTGTTTCTCACTCATCTCGTCTGTCTTGTGTAGGATGTCGGAAAAGCGGAAAAGATTGGAATTCGATAATGTTATTGACCTGTCGCTGTTTGTGTATCGAAAAGTGGTGAAGCAGAGGTTTTGGTCGTCGTTTTGGACCAGCAGAAATTGCGCAATTGCAGCCGAAATTGAGCTCAATAAATCGGTAGATCTATCCTTATTTTTAAAAGTGAAATTTAGGGTTAGTAGATGTAGACTAGAGATGCAACCGTAAAGAAAAATACCGGATGCCCGATTGTGCTTTAGATCTGAAAAATACCGGATTATCCGGTATTATCCGGTTAAAATACCGGATAATACGCAGAAATTACCGGATGCCAGATACCGAATAGTGTTTTTGAGCTGAAATACGGTATACTATATGCGACACTAAATCTCGTACCCGGCCATCTGCGCTGATTGGCCAACTAATCGATCGGCCAGCTTAGGCAGTGAGCGCAGCCACTTTAAACTGGGTCAGACAGCGCGACCGACGCGTTTCCAGCCCAGCCAGGCACCATTATTTTTGGCCTCTCTGCGCGCTATTTGCTACTTGTCAAACAGCTTTTAGACCTAATATACCTTGACACTGTTTTACTTTTCAGTAAAGTTGTTTATAACTGCACAAGCTAGTAGTTATTCATTGCCACTGTACATTGAACCAGCCGGCCCGGCCCGTGCGCATCTCTAAAGTGCACACACAGTAGTAGCAATGCGCAATCGGAGCGCTACTAAACAAGCGCGCGTTTATATTTTATGGCCGACTCTAACAGTCAGTCACTTAACGCAGCATATGGTACTGGTAGCATATACTGTAGGGTGCTCACAGTGCCCAAACCTGGGGGTTCCATATAGGGACTGCCTGACTGTATAAGTGGCGCTAGTAAAACATTGCAAGAAGGCTCACCGCCTTCAGCTACTGTCTTTCGCCACTTATCGAAGGCGTCATAGTCAGAAAATTCTTTGTCATTGAAGAAGTTAGCCTCAATGTCGTGTGCCGCCGTCAAATGCAGGCAAAGATCCTTTCTGTTCAAATCTATCGTCTAAACAAATGCATTATTTTTGTTTCTCAGTGCCTCTAATATAACAGCAACATGTGGTGCCGATTAGAGATGCGCTCAGCAAGCCCGGCTTGGCGGGCCAGGCCGGGTACATTTTTCGGCCCACCCGGCCGGCCACACTCAGGTCGGCTAGGGTGGCCCAAGTTTCTAAAACATTTTGTTCAAATAGAGGGCATTTTTGTGAAATTTCTTACGATCTAATGTAAGCGTAGTTCATAATTGTGTTTTAAGGTTATTTTGACAAATAAAATTAATTTTCTACCTTGTTTTCTTTGATTTCCTTAAAAAATTAACTATCAGTTGAAGATCAAAACTGATACTAAATAAAATTTGATTACGAAAAAGAGCCCAAGAAGTGTCAAAGTGTCAAGCTCCTGAGTGCACCCGATCATGTTGCCGAGAAAAGAGTTTGACGGGCCAAGCCAGAAATTTCGGCCGGAGGGCATCCGTAGTGCGGATTACTTAAATGTACATACTGTATGGTATTGTAGGTACTTACCGCATTCTCCACAGATTAGTGCTGCTCTGGATATCGGCTCTTCGTCTGGATGCGCAGTAGGAATATGCCGACGCGCAGTCCTCTGTCATGCGCATAGCTCTTCACGCAATGCGGGCACTGCTTTCGGTCAGAAACGCTTGATGCCGCCATTGCCCGCCAGACACACAAAACCGTGTTAAACAGGCTGGGTTGTGTGACCCGGACCAGAAATCTGTTTGCTGTCGGTAGCCTATTGCCTTCATATCTTATTCTTCAGATGCTTTAAGACGACAGCAACAAACTTTCGGTACTGTAATTGTGATGCCTTTCCCGGCTTTCCCTTTAACACGTTTTATTATAGACTTTTAAACAAAGTATGTACAACACGATAACCACTAGTAGATTGCACTGTGAAATTGATTCAAGGTCTAAAAGCTGATTATCGGCCAAAAATTATCGCGTCTGGCTGGCTGGGAGGGCGTTGCGCTGTCTGACCCAGTTTAAAGTGGCTGCGCTCACTGCCTAAGCTGGCCGATCGATTAGTCGGCCAATCAGCGCAGATGGCCGGGTACGAGATTTAGTGTCGCATGTATACTATCCGGTATCTGGTATCCGGTATTTTCTACTTACCGGATAATGCCAGATCAAAAACACTGTCTGGTATACCATACGTGTAACAGACGGGTCTGTGGGGTCTGCCCCCACCCGACTTAGGCCAAACCCCCCAGATGCCCCCTCCCCGCCAAGACGATTTTCCCGACCCTCCCTCCGATTTTTCTGGCAAGTAATTTTTTCATAAAATTTTTGCGATTTTTTACAATTTAAAACACAAAAATTGCCAAAATCGGCTGCAAAACCACTTTTTAGCTGTATTTCAGCCCAAATTAGCGATTTTTGGCGATTTTTAGCCAAAAATTGCAATTTTTTCGATTTTTGAGCGTTTTTTGGTGCTCAACCGCCAACCCCCCTCCCGAAATTTTGGCTCAGACCCCTCCCGGCCGGCGCGAGACCCCCAACCCCCTCCCCCTTCGGCGGATGACCTGTTACATGTATGGTATATACCGGATAACAGCCCCCGGGGCTTGCCGTATGCTGGTGTAGTGATCATTAGACTCGCCAGCCTTTCAAATGATATATGACATTACGATTTTGAAATTTTGGAATTTTGCCAAAAAATAATCGATCTTTATCGATAGAATTCGTTAATTTATAATTAACTATGATCATTAATTTCTGTTTGGGGTCAGTTCCTGATTTCCCGCCCCAGGCACACCTGATCGAAATTTATTTAGTACAACAGATATTAATTAAAACACTTGTTCGTTTTCATTTTTAGCTGGATTCTGGAATGCTTATGACGCAGTCTCGCGCTGTTAATTTGGACGGAGTGAAACGTGAAATTCAGCTGGCTTTTTCTACTAAACTGGTTGAATGTGCGGCCGTTCGGAAAATGGAATTTCTTTTGCATCGCAAACCTTTGACTGATGAAGAGGTAAGTCTTTTTTTGTAGTGGTCTGCTGTGATCATGTACTGGGTCCGTCGAAAAACAACCCCGCAATTTTTTTACTGTGACAACCGTAAACCTCAACCGATTTGCTTGAATCGTTTTTTGAATGAAAGAATGGTACGTTCTTGAAAGATTAGTCAAATCTTGTTAGCATACATACTCTGCTTAGTTCCTATTGTTGCATATATTGTTGAATTTCTCAGGATTTTATCAATCCTAATGCACCAAACACATAAAATTCCCACTACAGTCATGTCTCCTTAATCCGGACATGTTGGGACCGGTCAATTTTGTCCGGATTAGCAAATTTCTGGATTAACGAATCATAGCTAAAGCACTGTTTTTCGGGTTAAAGGCCTAAATGACAGCTTTTTATTAGTTGCATATGAGATTCTGCAGCTGTACCTCCTAATTAAAACCCAAAAACTTATTTCAGCTGATTATAGCTATTGAAAAGGCAAAAATAATCACATTCTGACTCAACGAAAAGCATTATTCAATTGAAAATTCACACCTGAATTGAAAATTTGCGCGTGGATTTTGTCCAAATAAAGCGAATCAGGATTGACGAATCCTTTACCACACAAATTTCGAAGTTGGGACCACAAATCTTCTTTCCGGATTAACAAGTCATATAACACGGGGAAAAATTGGAACCTGGGCTAATCTTGTCCGGAAGGCGAATATCCGGATTAACGAGGTCCGGATTAACAAGACATGACTGTATTTTTTAGCACTTATGTTTCACATTTCAGACAATTTGTTCAAAATTTGCGAAAATGGCAGCAAAAAATGTTGTCATTCTTTTTGGGACACCCTGTATGTTGCCACTGGCCTAGGTACCGGTACCATACATGGTTTCGGTCATACATGTGCATGGTCGACTGCTCAGGGAGGGACGGCCAGGTCTCCGTGCGTAGTTGCCTGGATATAGGTGTAAATTTCCGGCGGGAATTTCAATTTTTGGCGGGAAATTTGAATTTTCGCCCAAAATTTTGGTCCGAAATTTTGGCTAAAAATACGAAATTTTCGGTTAAAATTCAAAATTTTAGATGAAAATCAAATTTTCGACAAAAAATTGCCAAAAAACCACTTTTCTGATAGAAACATTGCCAAAAAATCGAAATTTCCAGGAAAATTTGAAAAAAATTCAGGTTTGGTGCGTAGTTGCCTGGAGGAAGGGTGCGTAGTTGCCAAAATTGATTTCTGTGGCTCAAAATCGCATCTGGAGGCTTTCTAGCAGCCTCTAGCAACGTTGTTGGTAGATTTTCATTTTCGTCCCCCCCCTGGGCACCCCCATGCACATGTATGGTGACGGTACCATTAACGGCGTTAAGTGCCAGCCAGACTATATTATGTATGTCTTTACAAGCAATTTCAGAGCGAGCTTATGGTTATTTTGTCAAGTCAAATCTCAATAGCTGTCTCTGATTCCTATCCTGACCAGCCACAAGCGATTAGTGAGACCGAGGTAAGGTAGTTTTTCCTTTAATCCAGTCTAGAATCGTTGTGCGTTTAAAATTGCAGCTGTTCGTACTGGACTTGTTATTGAGTCCTTTTCAACTGGTTCTAAATTGTCGCGATGCCCTGGCCACAGGAAAGGCACTTTTAGCCGAAGAACATGAAGCCTTTTCGGCTCTACGCACTGCTGCATTCCAGTCTGGCATGCCCTTGTGTCAGGTACGATTGGTCTGAGTTGCTTTTTTGGCTTCAGATTATCGGCTCCAACTAAAAAGTGCTGTTTTGCAGGCGATGTTGGCAATTTTTGTGTCTAAAATTGTAAAAAAATTGCTAAAATTTGCTCAAAAATTTACTTGCCAGAAAATCGAGTGACGGGGTGGGTCGGCGAAATCGTCTCAGGGGGGTCCCATCCTGGGTGTCTCGCCTAAGTCGGGTGGGGGGCAGACCCTCTCCCCCTTCGGCGGATGACCTGTTACAAGTATGTCCTGAAGGGCTAGCAGCAGCGGCCGGAACGGGAGAGTCTGAAAGGCTCCACAACCCTTTTTTCATGTCTGTACCATATACGTATACCATACCGATGCCTAGCGATCGACCGGAACCAAAATTTTCACCGGAACCGGACCGGAACCGGAACCGCCAGTTCCGGCCGGAACCGGAATTCCGGTCGATCGCTACCGATGCCATGTACAGTGGCGGCCAAAAGTTTGGACGCACCCCCAAAATTTTCAGTTTTCTGTTCATAACACCTGTTCTGTTTGCAGTTTGCGGATGAAGTTGCGTGCTAAGTTTGTGCATAGTAGGCCTGCATAACCAGAAACCATATGGTGTTCGGTACCCCTCACGTTGCTGTAGTACGAATCCATTTTCCAAAGACCCCAGAAAAAAGGGTGGACAAAAGTTTGGACGCACCTATAATTATCTTGATTTTTTTGCTTTCCAGATGTTTTGTAGGGAACCTAGCGGCCGTTAATATATGTAGCTGCTACTTAGTCTTCTTTTTATTGCAATTTAGCGGCAGTTTGCAGGATGGCTCGGTCCAACCAACTTATTCAACCAAAGAGGGTTCTCGTGCTTGAGCTCGGACAGAGTGGTCTCCCTAATCTCAGATAGCCTGATAGATAAGTCGGGTGTTCCGGAAATAGGTGTTCGTTCTGCCTTAGTTCTCTTCTCTGAAACCGGTTCAACCGTCAATCGGAAACGGACCAGTCAACCGAAATCGCATACAACATGGCAGGAATGGGTCCTTGTGACGATGTGCCTAGTTGATCGGTATAAAACTGCTCATAAGGTAACAGAGCAAATCGAGGCTGCGTGTGGTCGAAGCATCTTTGTATGAACCCCGCACCGAATTCTACTGCGAAAAGGGTTGAGTTGTTGCATCGCAAGGAAAGAAACACCTATCAACTTTTGTGACCGCAAAAACGGTTCCAGTGGGCAAAGGCCCACCTACATTGGACCATTGTAGATTGGTCCCAAGGTTTTCTGGAGGGACGAAAAGAAGTGGAATCGGGGCGGAAGCGATGGCCGGCTATATGTGAAGCCGTTTGTGGGCGAAGAATTCCGACCAGACTGTGCAGAGCATTGTAAAGTGGAGAGGCGGTATCATTATGATATGGACTTCTTTCCCATTGAAAGGCCTAGGGCCCAGTTATTGTTTCCATAGGATCGTGGATAAAACCGTCTACACCAACATGTTGGTAGACATCATGCTGTCATATGTAGAAGAGAACCTCGGGCTGAATTGGCTGTTTCAACAGGATAATGACCCCGAACACAGGGTGAGGTCAGTCAAACAGAGGTTCGCTAACTACAAAGTCGCAGTTTTGGACCGGCCTGCTCAGTCACCTGACCTGAATCCAATCGAAAATTTGTGGAGATATGTCAAGAGAGACGTTATCAGTAAGGCACCCCTAGATCTGTCCGATCTGGAGACTGCTATCACAGAATTTTGGCTTGGTATTCCCCAGTCTTTGTGCCAGAAACTAGTCAACTCTATGCCCAATCGCTGTGCAGTTGTGGTTAAGTCTTATGGCTTCCGAACAACGTGCTAGTCGCCTAAATACATATTTCATTCTTGCTTGTTCTTTATTGTTGCAGGTTGCTGCGTTTTTTTAAAAAATCAGTTGGTGCGTCCAAACTTTTGTCCACCCATTTTTCTGGGGTCTTTAGAAAATGGATTCATACTACAGCAACGTGAGGGGGACCGAACACCATATGGTTTCTGGTTATGCAGGGCTACTATGCACAAACTTAGCACGCAACTTCATCCGCAAACTGCAAACAGAACAGATGTTATGAACAGAAAACTGAAAATTTTGGGGGTGCGTCCAAACTTTTGGCCGCCACTGTATGTGTTTGTTTGGCGGACTGTAATAGTGGACTCCATTTTAGATGGCGATTTCCTACGTTATGCGTGGCAGACTCGGAGGCAACGGATATAGCGACTGGGCTTCTGACTGCTTGTCGGCGCATGCTTCTGTTTTGGCTGAGTTGGTTGATCTGGTAGACAAACTGCAGACTTTGGTTGAAGAACATTCAGATGCTTGGTCAGATCTCTCGCTCGCTTTTAATTTTGTTAGTAAACAGACAGGCACTTAACCATGCATGTAACAGGTCATCCGTCGAAGGTGTTGGGGGATGTGGCGCTGGCCCGGCCGGGGGAAGGGTCTGAGCCCAAATTTTGGAGGGGTTGAGCACTAAAATCGTACTTTTGTCGGCTAAAAATCGTAAAAAAATCGCTAATTTAGGCTTAAATACAGCTAGAAAGTGCTGTTTTACGGTCGAACTTGGCAATTTTTATGTCTGAAATTGCAAAAATTTGCTCAAAAAATTACTTACCGGCAAAATCGGTGGGGATCTGAAAAATCGTCTATGAGGGAGGTCTGACCTAAGTCGGTGGGGGCACCCCGCTGTTGTTACATGTATGAGTACTGCCACCCATGGCTATAGCTAGGGGTACCATGATGCCAGTTAGCGATCGACCAGAACCAAAATTCGGACTGGAACCGAAACTTTTCAGCTGAGGCAAAAAAATCGAAATTGCTCCCAGAACTAAAAATTCTAGGTGAAAACTGCAGAAGACAGTTACAGGGTGCTTTGCTAAAGTTAAAACTGGTAGAACTGCCATGAAACATTACTCTTTTACATGTCCAAGTAGTGTTTACATACATACATGGGCCGGGGGGGTAAGGGGGGGTATACCCCTCCCCCTCGGTCGGCCATACCCCCTCGGCCGGCCATACCCCACCCCCCCCCTCCCGGAGGGAGGAAATTTTCGCTTATTTAAGGCAAAATAGGCGTTTTTTGGCCTTTTTTCGGGGTGGGGACCCCCCCCGAGGTCTCAACCCCCCCACCCCCCCTCCGGATTTTTCCGGCCCATGTATGTTTACATACTGTTCAACCACCAAAAACATTGATTTAGTTTTAGTTTACTGATTTCTCAGAGAATCCTACATTCCCCATACAGGACCCATACACCCTTGAGGATTTTGCGTTTTTTAGATTTGTGTGCATTTCTGAGAAAAAGTAGTGATATCAATCAAAATTGTTTCCTAAAACAAAGTTTTTAGGTGATTTAGTAATAGTATTTTGCGTTATTGCATGGAATTTAGCAGGTTTGCTTCCGAAAAGAGCGGAAAGTCAAGAAGCTCCGGTTCCGGAACCCTTCAGCACCGGAACCGGACCGGAACTGGAACCGGAATTCCCGTCGATCGCTAGTAAACGGCGTTAATTGCCGGTAGTAATAGCTTGGCATGGCAGCCGATCAAAGACAGCGTTTGAATTGCGATTTGCTGGTAGCCTTTGTTTCGATCTGTTCCAGCCTCTGTTTGGAGAAAATGTTGATTGCGGTGCGACGCCGGTTGTCTGAGAAGTTGGCTGGCTCCTCCACTAACTCCGCCCTTCTGTCCTGCTGTGAACTGCTGAGAAAGGATGCAGAAAATGCTCAGCAAATTCTTTGCAGCCTGCAACGGATGGAAGCTGTCACTCCTGAACCGGTGCGTTCCTATATCTAACAGGTCGGGGTCGGCCCGCGGGAGGGGTGGGAGTTTCCGTCATCATTGAGGGGTTTCTCAGATGATCCAACAATTTAAGGAAGCTCCAAAACGCCAGCAATGCGTTTTTAGCTCGTTTTGTTCAAAATCATGCATGGTCTGGCTGGGGGTTGTCCACCCGTTCAAGTTGGGCTGAACCCTATAAACCGCTCCTACCATTAGAATCGCCGCGACCCCCCAAATTGGCATCAGATTTTGATTACCCCAACCCATTGTTTTGGCCCATGTATGTTTAAAGTCGATACATTAAGCAGTGAAATAGCCTTTATGCGCTGAAAACAAGCAATGCTTCCAAAAACACCTTTTTCTTCAAATATCAGCAGTGGAAACGGCAAATTCGGTTACCAAAAGGCTTTTTAGCGGATTTTTAAGCTAAAAATTTAGATTTCTCTTTCTGAGCCAATTCGTAGTACTGCAGCTGCTGCTAGTGCTTGTATCTTTCGCTGATTTTCCCCGGGATTGGCTTTTCTGGCTGGAGGAGTGAGTAATCCCCGAACCGCGTTTCTACTACATGTGTTTACACAACTATTATAAGTTTACAAGCTAGTTTCATTAAGTTCTCTGTAGAACCTAATCATTCATAAGTAGTATAAATTACGTGGCCTTGTTTTTCGCTACAGTGCCGTAGAAAAAACAAGTCTTATTTTGTAGCAGAAAGTGGTTTTCTTTATCTATGGGTACAATGCTAGTAAAACAGTCTTGCACTTAACGCCGTTTATGAACTGGCACCATGTGGTACCGGTTCCTAGGCTAGTGGTACCACCACAGACCCCGAACGTAGGAGTACCGTACCGTCACCATTACAGTCATGTCTCGTTAATCCAGACCTCGTTAATCCGGATATTCGCCTTCCGGACAAGATTAGCCCAGGTTCCAATTTTCCCCCGTGTTATATGACTTGTTAATCCGGAAAGAAGATTTGTGGTCCCAACTTCGAAATTTGTGTGATAAAGCGATTCGTTAATCCTGATTGGCTTTATTTGGACAAAATCCACGCGCAATTTTTCAATTCAGGTGTGAATTTTCAATTGAATAATGCTTTTCGTTGAGTCAGAATGTGATTATTTTTGCATTTTTGGGAGCTATAATCAGCTGAAATAAGTTTTTGCGGTTTAATTAGGAGGTACAGCTGCAGAATATGATATGCAACTAATAAAAAGCTGTCATTTAGGCCTTTAACCCGAAAAACAGTGTTTTAGCTTTGATTCGTTAATCCGGAAATTCGCTAATCCGGACAAAGTTGGCCGGTCCCAACTTGACCGGATAAACGAGACATGACTGTATATTGTGCCAGTACCATAAACGGCGCTAAGTGCCTGACTGTAAACAGATCGGCTTGTTTTTGTGTCTGCGCTTGGTTTGTAAACACATTAATTAAAGAGTAGACTGAACTGTTTTTGTCGGTTTCAGGCTGTCACCGACGGCGGCAGTATGCGCGGGAAAACAGCACTTAAACTGCTTCAGCTGGTCGTAGATAAAAGTTTGAGTCGGCTGGAACTCTGCCAGCCAAGCGTGAGCGATTTCTCACGTGCCTTTATATCGGACAGCCCTGCCGCTTCGGTCCGCCTTCCGTCTTTACTTAGCTTCTTCAAGTACACAGACAACTTTTTTCCTGTCTCAGAGCAGACCTCATAGAGTGCTTTTAGGTCGCCAGAGCAAGAAAGGTGCCCGAGCATAGCTGTGAATGAAAATCAGACTAGCAGCAAAGGAAAAAGCCCCGCACTGTTGAATGAAAGGCCGCCGAAATTAGCTTCGTTTCTAAAGTAGAAAAGCCTATCGCTCTTCTATAAATTTACCGCAGTTCAATTCTAGTGACACAAGCCCAATGGATTGGTCAGAGTTGCAGAGCGTAGAGAGACAGTCGAACCAACTGAACAAAGAAAACATTCGGCCACACGATCAAGTAACTCCGAGAAGAATTCGGTCGATAGGCAAGAGACCACTTGGTCTTACGAAACGAGAACAGAACATTTTGCCTAAGCTAGTAGCCAAAGCGCCGGCCAGAAAAGGCAAGACTGCTGTGAAGCTTGCTAAAAACCAGAAAACTTTGACTCAGTTCTTTGCTAAGGCCTGACTGTATACTGGGCTCGATGACTGGGATGTAAGTATGTATTCTGGTTTGCCCTTTTGGAGTAATTAATGGTACTCTTTCGAAATAACCCCTGAAGGCGACCGTGACCTTTTTCGTTTAACCTCTGCTTAGATAAAAAGACAGTGATAAAAAGACGAGTAAACGGTGAACACGATGTACTTCGATAGATTGATTTCGAAAGGGTTAGACTGGACCGCATCTTTGTAAGCTGATGTTCCAGTGCAATGAATCCTCTGAGTTAAGTTGGAACTGCATGTCATGGATGAGTTTATAGAGGTGTCGCGGTTTGCATTTTATTTCGGCTCTGTCAGCTGTGCTGTGTGCTAAACATTTCTCTGCAAGCCTTGTTATGTGAAGACAAACCAAGTTCTTTCTCATTCATTGTGTCTGTTATTTATTGTACATATACAGTTGTAACACTTGAATCTTGTTTGTATGTATGCGCAGCTACCCAGCAGAGCTGGTCTTGCAAGTCATAAAGCCAAATTTGAGGTCGGCAATGAGAAAACTGAGAAAAGTGTTCCACACCTTGGCCTCCCTTGCCTTCAGCCCTTTGTGTCCGTGAGCATGCACCAATTCCAGGATGACCGATCCTCGAGTCTGACAGATATCAGCAATCAAGAAAGCTTTCATCTGTCTCAACTGTTCATTTGACAGTCGCACTCCCATCCTGCAGTGCAATTGTCCAATGCGCTGAATTCGAGCTGAGGGGAACTGTTCCGGGTTTTCGCCGAGTTCATGTATGATTGAATCGTAAAATTGAAACTGGTTCTCTCCCAGTTTCCTCAAAGCTTCTGAGGAATTTTCGTTATGCAGCTGCATCCGCTGGGCCAGGTTGGGGCTGTCGTCAGCCAGGAAACGAATCATGCGCATAAAGAGCATCGGTCCTTGAGCTCTCACCTTCTCCCAGGAGCTGGTCAGGATGTGCACTTCTGTTACAGTGAGCACAGTGGTTGTTGACACTGGATTCATCACTGACAGATCGACCTCAGTGGAGTTCTGTGCCCGCAGCAAGGCTTGTCTGGGGCTTAGATTCCGCTGATGAGTTTTGGTGCGCCACAAGATATAGACAAATGAGTTGGTAGCACTGTTGACAATCATCAGGAAGTTGCTTATGTCAGTCAGATGACCGATCCATTCATGCTCCATTGACTTTGGGTCTGTGCTGATGCAGAGCATGACGAAAGTTGAGAGCAGATTGCAGCTAAGGAATTTGGTCAGCAGCACAACCATCATGATGCCTGTTCGTTTGTGGGCGCTGCTTCTTCGGGGCTCATTAGGACCAGCAGAGCGCTGTCGACGAATAAACGGTGACTCGGCTGGTGTGAGCAAGAGGTCATTTTGGTTTCGACGTTTGATTATGATTACCATGTGAATGGAAAGCACCAAGACAAGAAGGAATGGTCCGATGGATAGAAAGACACTGTACATGATAGTACGGTAAAAGAGCTGGTAGTTGCGGTTACTGAGGATGGGTTCTGGCCACACCTGGATGCTCCATTGGTCCAATTCAGGATCAAAACAGTTTTTTGGTCGCATCTCGAAGTATGTAGGTGTGCAGTAGAGCACTGCAATAACAGCTATGCCTATGCAGATCCAGTGACTCAGATGCGTCATTCGAGCTGAAATGGTTCATGTGGTCTGTGTGAAGTTTAACAAAACTTAATGGCTCACAGTAGCGACTCTGAAGTGGCTTGGAAATGGCTCGGTTTCTGGCCACTGCGATAGCGACCATTGTCCACACTGATCCTGTGATTGTGGTTGTTAATGGTCCATGAAACAGAAATACAAGATATGGCCACAAAACATTGGCCCAGCGTCGCAGCCAGTCTACAGCCAGCCACTGGAGGAAGGCGACCAAACCATAATAGTTGAGGGCACAGATAAGGACACCAGTGTCCCACACAGCCAAGACCGATAGATATTTGCGGAGTGTCTGCAAAATTAGGGAAACCAGCAAACATATCCTGAAGTCTGCTCTACTAGTCATAGTCTTACCTTTCCTAGCTTGAGTCTCTTCATAATGGCCAAGCTGAACACATTGTTCATGCATCCCAGAAGCACACACAGACAAGTCAGCGGTCCGTTTAGGAGCATGATGAGTGTAGGCTTTTGTGGATAAGGAATACATGGGATCATCAAGGAGTCGTTCTCACTCATGGCTCTTAAAAACATCACACCTTCAATGACCACCATGGTTAAGGGTGGGTGGATGCAGTGCCAACTGCTGACAAGGTTGAGCTTTTATTAGCTGTAGTTCTACGTGAATTATTCAGAGCTCAATTAGGTTGTCTCTGGAAACATGAGGAGGGCCTAAGGCTGGTGAGTGGGACAGAAAAGCGGATGATATATGATGCCGCCGGGAACAATGGCTACGTCTTAGATTCGATGGATTTAGCAGACTGACGTCAAAAAACATCAGGAGATCCTCAAGTTTCCCAAGCTGCTTGCACGTATCAGAGAAGTAGCCTATTTTTAGCTAATGGACAGTTCTGCACGTGTCTTATGTCTCCAAGGAACTAGAACAGAGTGGATAATCTAATGGGTTAGATGACGTTTTACTGCCTTCTCCAGGAGATCTGGCCGGATATTGAGAGTGATCCAATCCAGATCTGGTTGAATATTTTGATCTGGTTGGGCCCTACTCCTAACAACCAAGAAAGGAATGATAGATAAATATAGCTACTAGTGGGAACAAGCCAACCTTGTGGCACCGACATCGCAGTGCATAGTATTATTATCCTCTCTCTGCAGGGAATAATATTGCTGAAGTAAACAACTTAATGAGGGGGTGGCTTGTGTGTTCAGTCACTCATGAAATGCAATGGCTTGAGTGAGTGACTGGCCTAAGCAGGTGAATCTTGAGGAGGTTTGAAAGGAAAGTAAAACATCTTGCATGCTTATAATTATTTGATTCAAATGCTCAGAATCTCCTCAAGCACCATCCATGGGTGATGTGATGGATGCCAAACCAAATCAAGTTAACTTGACATGCAGAACTTGTAGTGGTCGGTCAGACGGCTTGAAGACTTTAGCTTCATTGATCAGCAGGTTTTGATTAGATGGAAATTGATGAAGCTAGTTGTTTAAGTGTAAATGAGCCTATGATTTTAATATGCAGCATTGTCACAGAAACTTACTCCGAAAGAAAGCAAGTGACGGTAAATCGGCGGAGTCACTTCAGCCGGTTAGCTAGATTAGTGGCAGGTTGGATTGTTGCCGATCTTTTTATCTTATACGGCTACTACTAGTAATTAGTGGCTAGTATTGCGCGCCTGATTAAGTTCATGGTGGCAGAGCTCTTTGAGGGCAAAAGCAGCGACTCATGCGAGACGATAAAATGACATCCCTATAAGCATTTTAATAAAAGCACTTTCAGCAGGTGCTAAGTGGTGTGAATTCTCTACGCAATGATCACATTACCAATATGCCCCGCTGGCTCAGCTGATCCAGGCCTATGGCCAAGTCTCTCGCTGTTTTAAAGATTTTTTATGTGACAGCACTTTCGGCGTTGTGTGTGCCTGTCGGAGCGCATTAATTTTTAATGGATAAGTAAAAGTTGCGTGCGTGCAGAATGCTTGCATGTATGTTCTGCAGCAGAACAGCGTCATGAGACAGCGTATAGAAAGATCTTAAAAGGGCGGCCCGGGCTGGGAGGAGGTTTGAGCCGGGGCTGCGATGGTGTGCCAATTTTAACTAAAAGTCAAGTTCCTTAAGTGCCTGCAGTTAGCGTTTATGTAATTAAACTGTTATAATTTTATCCTTAGAATGTCTTTTCAATGCGTTTCTGAAGGTTAAGTTTGAAAATTTGTTTGCCGTGGTTGGACGGTGAACGCTGACCGACCGGGGCCTTTTCAAACTACTCAAACAGTACATTTCGATTCTTTTATGTTCTAAACACCATTAAATGTGTTTTTGAAGGCTAAATTTTCTCACCTGTTTGAGCAGTGGCCTAACTACCGCTGTTACAGCCCAAAAAAAACTTTTATTTGACAGTACTGAAATTATGTTTTTACTGACAACTTGATTTGGTATCGAAAAACAGACATTCTTGTCAGAAATCGCGAATTTAGTGGTCAAGTACCTACGTACGTACGTAGACTTTCTTTTGATTGTGAATGGTTATTTCCTGCGATCTGTCGGCTATTTTAGCTTTCCCGGATTGAGTGAGGTTCGGGACGGCACACCCGAAAATTTAAAAATCCGGCCAAAAAGTCGGCCTGTGCAGGTCTCTCTAGTCATGAGATAATAAATTGTTCTAGGTAATTTAACTGCGTTAGTCACTCGAAAAACTCGATTTGAGCCACAAAAAAGCTTTTATACACTTAGCAGCTTAGGTAGCTGGTTTTCGGTGTGGATGGGGTTTCAGATCCCAAATAGGGTTTAAGCACCACGCCCAAAAGTTTGTTTGTTCTTTACGAGCTGTAAACTAAAGTGGACTGGGCCGGAAAAAATAAACTTCCGTCGAAATCTAGCTTCAATATCAATAAGATACCGTATGCGTAGTGATGCAACCGGGAGCGGAATACCGGGATTTGGGAAAACCGGGATTACCGGGAAATGAGAATACCGGGAAATATCGGGAAATCGATCGAAACGCATGCACCATAATAAAACATAAATGTTTTCAACATCTGGTTTAGCTATTGATACCATTTCTATTCGGTTTTGTCAAGTATTTTGGCTAAACAACTGTACACGGTGAGATCAGATTTATGTTGAATGGGTTTAGTGAGTTGGTTTTGCAGGCACCAGGCAGCTCGATGTCAAATGGACCAAAAGAGTTGTGTAAGAATAGCCAATCAATGAGTGACTTTGCTCATTTGAAGGCTTTTATAAAGTTGGAAGTTTAGAACATAAAGTTTACAGTCTAAACCAATATAAAAGTATTTGGAAGAAAAGGAAAAGCTGCAAAACATGGCTGTTCGCTCAAATTGAGCAATAGCAGTCATCTGAAAACTTATTCAAAGTTTTGCGTGCCGCTGGTAGTGGCAAAAGAAAGTTGGGTATACAGTAGATGTCGCTGAAATGCTTAGTATCTGCAAAAAACTGTCAATACTGCTATAAAATATATTTCCCGGTATTAGAGAATGTGTGAACCGGGATTGGAAACCGGGAGTGAAAATACCGGGAATTCCCGGTTCTTCGGGAAATACCGGGATCCCGGTTGCATCACTACGTATGCATACTTCAACAGCGCGCATGTTTGATCAAATGGAACATTCACAATTCGATAACAAGCTTCGCCTGAAAGCTTTAATTTAAAGGTACAAAGCTCGTCTAATGAATTTATGCAAAAAAGATTGCAGTCAGCTCAATCAACTTTGTTTCATCAACAGGTACAAACAGTACGTTACGTGCGTACATACATATATATAGGCCAAAGCTAAAGAGAGAGAGAACAAAAGCGGAAGCTTACATTGTTGTCTGGCTAATGTGGCTTTCTTTGAATTTCCGACACGAAACTAATGTAGAGAACCGGTACGTGCGCTTTGGTCAGATCTGAGCGGAAACAGGCAGCCGCCATTGATTAGACAGGAAGCTAACGTGCCTTTTTCTGGTAGTGCTCTTCAAATTTCGATTGCTCTGAATGCGCCTGCGTCAAACGCCGCATGTGAGCAGCTCTAATGAGCATTGGAGCCCGGCCTCTAATTAGATTAGGCTTCCGACTAATCGTCCAAATCAGGATTCCCGAGCGTTTAATGAGAGCCGACGGGTTTTGAACGTAAAAACGTACGTGCCGACCGATCTGTCAACTTCCTAATTTCCGTCATCACTCTTAAACGCTAACTTTGTTGCTTGGCTTGAAAGCAGTACAGGAGCACGATGCAAAGTGGAGGCGATCCGGCCGAAATTTTCTACCAGCACAAACTACGTAGAGCACAAGGAAAACAACTTCGGACACGGTTAACTTAACACGGTCCGTATACACATGTTTGTCGACCGTGTTTTGTGAGCTTGTTAACCGTGTCACGTCATCGTGTATACAGATCCTTAACACGCCCTTAGGTAGGCCGTGTTAACGCAGCGTGTACAGATCAATCAATCTTTTACTTCTCTTTTAAAGTCAGACACCTGTAAAACGGTACTTTGGCAGAAGCAATAAAACAAGGTGAAACAAATAAAACAAAGCCTATATATGTACATGTTGCTGCTGTCTGATTACAAAGTCCTGAAACGAATCATCAGTAACAAACCTTTTAAACCCAGAGAAAATTCTTATAACAACAGACTGGGGTAAGGCATTCCAGATATCGTTGATATGTGTTAGCTCTTGGCTTGGACCTCTTACGGTATTGTGGCTATAGATTGTTGTTGCTATTAAACTCAAGATGGGCTGATCGACCTAAAACGCCTCTCTCACTGCAATGCTACAAGAGCGTAGATATTTTTTGAAACGGTCGACAGAATACACACATGTAGCTGGGTTTTCGGCTGGGGGGTTCGTTTTATTCCGGTTTCCTCCTTTCTGGTTGCCTCCTTTATGGTTGCCTCCTTTCCGGTTTCCTCCGTTTTAAGAGCCGGTTTCTGACTTGATCGACCCTTGTGCTGTTGCATGCGTATACGCATTACGCATATCATTACGTAAAGTACGCATTGTATTTTAGAATGCGTATCCGCATACGCATACACATTTGAATTTCATTGGGCAATGTTATCCCCTTGGGACAGACCGTCTAAAGTCGGATTCTCTAACCGTCCCTAACCGTCAGCCAATTTGCGATGGTAAGAAAAACGTCTTTTGGTGGTGAAGCGATTGTGTTTGTCAGAGAGTGTTTTGCATTGTAGCTACCGTGTGGTTGTTTTGTGTGATTGCTGGTGGTGTGCTGTGTGTTTGCATTGTGTTTGCTACTGATACCCCATAAACTCTTTCATTTGGTGCCGAGACCCGGGAGAATATGAGAAGGAGGGTGATGAGAAAGAAAGTGATGTGGAGCAAGATTTTGAGAAGTAAAAGGATGTTAAAAAGAGGAAGGATGGTGAGGAAGAGAAAGAAGGTGAGAACGAGAGCGATGAGGCGTAAGAGAGTGGTGAGCAGCAAGATGAAGAGTAGAAAGAGGTTGAATAGGACGATGAACAGGAGGAGAATGAGAAGAAGACAGATGAGGTGGATCCGTTTGAGCATGTTTGGAAGAAGTCCGTTGTTATCGTTGGCGAAAGCAAAAGTAGAGAAAGGAAGGAGAGTGGTGAGAGGGAAATGGCGTGAACAAGGTGGTTGATCAGGACAAGTTGGTGAGAGATGCAGAATGGGAGGAGAAGGAAGAGACGGTAGCAGTAATCGTTTGCCGGCCGACGTCTGTGAGGGAGAGTGATGAAGCGATTGTGTTTGTCAGAGAGTGTTTTGCATTGTAGCTACCGTGTGGTTGTTTTGTGTGATTGCTGGTGGTGTGCTGTGTGTTTGCATTGTGTTTGCTACTGATACCCCATAAACTCTTTCAGTGGGCGTCAAATTTGCCTGACGGTAAGGTTTTAGGGGTGGAGCCTCGATCGATTGACGAAATTGGTTCCTTACTTCGAGATTTCCGACTTTAGACCGTTACCATGTTTGTTACCGTAGTCGTTGAATATTGTTATTTGCTAATTTCGTGCAGGAAATGAGTTTGAACGACGGAAATTTTTAAATTTATGAAAACTGAAACTCTGTTTGTCACGGTTTTTTCTTTGTTTTCGGCGACTGTAATCGACCGAAGTTATCAATTTTCTTCTTAGACATAGTGCATCCTGTTGCTGTTGCCCACTAACACTCTTTCTGCACGGTTCTTTTACTAACATGCTCTGTCTCTTCGGCCTCACCTAAAAGTTCATCAAGCTTCATGCGATGCAGTGGCCAAACTAAAAAACATAAGCACACCTTTGTTTTGCCTCGGTTTTGCATTGCTTTCTATTTCTTTGCACCCTTGCTTTGCGGCATGACGCTGCTGTCGGTCGATGCTCCTCCTCAGTCTCTTCCTCAGTATTGAAACATAGCCTATCTATTTTAAGATTATGGTTCTCAAAAGTGTATATGTTGATGAATCTTCAGAGGCCCATAACTACCGACTAAGTTGTCCTAGCGCCAAAAGAAGATCATATTCAGAATCAGTCAAGAAAAATGCACCTAACAGGAAGCACTTGATGCTTCGGTTTCATAGATCACTAATGATGTGAATGCCAGGGCACCAGGAGAAAATAAGTCGCTCAGGACTGGTCATATTGTAAAACCACTGTAATTTTTATAATTAGTGTTGAAAACTGAATTAGGTGATGCAGATTTCACGGCTATGTATCCTGCATATGATTGATTTGAGTCACCTTTCAGACCGGGATGATATAACAAGTACTGTTGGAAAGTCCGGGGTTAAAAAAATAAGTTCAGGTTCAAGTCAAGTCCAACATCGAAATTTCAGGTTCAAGTCCAGGTTCAAGTCCATCATCTAAAAAACCTGGACAATAGGTTCAGGTTCAAGTCCACTGATAATTTCAAGAATTCTTCAAATTTTGCACTGCTGGCAAGTTTTCTGAGCTATATAAGCCTGTCTACTAGTAATGAAAGACGAAAACCACATTTTATGGGGCTGTAGTTTCGTTTTCTCGCATATTCAGTTTGAAAAATAGGTGTAAAAACAAGAAACCATGAAAATGTTGTGCAATCCAACCGCAAATTTGACAAATTTTGCCTAAATTTTCACTCAAATTTTGAACCTATTGAGTGAGTCCAGTAAAACGAAACAGGTTCAAGTCCGGCTGAAATAAAATAGGTTCAGGTTCAGGTTCAAGTCCACAGATTTCAGGTTAAAAACCTATTAATAAGTCCAGGTTCAAGTCGGACTTGCCAACAGTAATAACAAGTGCAGTCATTTTCTTCGCAAATATTTTTAAATGCCCATATCGTGAGAACAAGGCACTCTAGAGCAAAAATATGGTCATTTTCGGAATCGCAAAAATATCAGCTATCATTTGACGGCCGAATCTACGCTATTTGACTAATTAGTTCGGCAGCATGTGTCAAAATCTGAAGAAAACCAGGTCGGAGCTTGCGTCATTTTCGATCGAAAATTTGACTTAGTGCCACTCAGGAATAAGTGGTCGTAGATCGATTTCGCGTATATCGTTGGATAACCCATCACATTCTACGTCCAACGCTCTACTGCGGGTCGCTCTAGCTTCATGGTCACCGGAATTGTGAATGATTCTGAAAGATACCGCAAAATTTTTTTCGGAAAATTGAAACATGAATAACTCAAAAACGGGACCGACGCCAAAAAAGTGAAAACACCCACGTGTAGAGGACAACGTGTTCTATCTACTCTGAAAGTATGGCCAAAATCTGTGAGGGACGTCAAAAAATTATTTTTCACTTTTTAAAATAACCTCTAAAATCAACGGTATTCACGCTGGCCTGAATCCATCAGCCCCAAACTTTGTGCGTGCAGTGGTCATAGTACGACTAATTTGTGCTGAAGATATGACCGCGATCGGCAATTGCGCACTGGAGAACCAGTTGAAAATGTCCAAAATCACGTTTTTGGCCATAAATACCCCAAGCGGTATCGCAGAGCAAAAATACCACAGTGGTGGTGTTTTCTACTAAAGACCTATTGATTCATCACATAAAAAGTATAGGTCAGAAAATTTCATGTTCCGCCCTTATAAGGGGACCTGCCCCGTTCTTAAAAAATATGGCTTTTAAGATTTGTGGTTTGGTTATTTGTGCTGTGTGGATTATTTCAGTTTGTGCTGGGTTCACTGTTAATTATCTAGGATATAGAAGTATTATGAAAGAGAACTTCGGCAAGCTAATTGTGTGCGTGGTTTTGCTGAGGTTCTGTTGGATGGCTGCTTATATTCTCCTGTAGCTTTTGACAGTGTTAGGCACCCAAAATTAATCTACAAGCTTGAAAAGCTGGGTTTCCGTGGCACACTTTTGAATTGGCTATCGGATTTTGTGTCTAATCGTAGACAGAGGGTCCGTGTTGACCAGACCTTGTCCGACACAGAGCAAGTTAAATCAGGCATTCCTCAAGGCAGTTGCATTGGACCGTTGCTATTTCTTCTGTATGTAAATGATATTACTAAGGTGGTAAAAGATAGTTCGGTTAAGCTTTTTGCAGACGACTGTAAACTTTACTTAGCAGTTGCTAAAAACGACTCTTTTAATGCTCTCAAGGCGGATTTGGAAAAAATAGTCCAGTGGGCTACCGACTCACAGCTAAAAATTGCTTTTGATAAGAGTGCTGTGGTTCACTTAGGATAGGATACAGAAACCCGGAAACGGAATACAGTTTCTCCAACCAAGTTATCCCTTCGGTGAACTCCATCAAAGATTTAGGAGTTATTGTAGGCACTGATCACAGGCAAACTTGGTCTTTTTCAGAACATTGTTCAGCCATTGCTAAGAAGGGGTTTAGTAAATGTGCGCTAATTTATAATTCTTTTGAGTACCGATCTAAATCATTCCTAACAAACCTGTTTAAAACTTACGTGAGACCTGGGTTGGAATATCCCTCACCGATCTGGTCTCCATTTTTTAAAGCAGATATTGATCGCATAGAGAGTGTGCAGAGATCATTTACGAGACCAATACCGGGCTTCAGGTGGTTTGACCCAAATCGTATCAGTTACCCTGACAGGCTAGGCGCTTTAAATTTGCAGTCCTTAGATGAGCGTAGGATTATCAGCGATCTGATACTGGTGCACAAAATGGTTTATGGTTATATCGATCTGCCATTAAATCGATTTTTTACTTTTGTCAATCAAACAATACCCAATACCAGTTCGCACTCTAATTCTAACCACTGACCGGTCGCCGGCGGCAGATTTGCATTGCTGCATGCACTACATTCTAAGCACTGACCGGTCTCTGGCGGCAGTAGGACCGGTCGGCGAAACTTCGAAAGAGCAAAAATTACACAATTTCGCAACCGTTTCGAAAGAAAGCAATCCACACAAATCGCAAAAACAAGACACGCCCAATGCATAGTCTAAATGACGTCATTTACATGCTTTTATAACAAAAAATCGACCAATCATCAGATGTCGAGTTACGACCGACCAATTACCAACGGCCACGATGCAGCAGAGACTGTAATAAACTCCTCCCCTCCTAATCAGCGGCCGTCGACTAACGCAATAACAAAATAGTCAACCTATAACAAAACAATCGACCCAATCATCACACACCGAACAACCGCCCCCACTTTCGCCACCAATCATCGGCAACCGAGTCACGCTCTGCCAAGGGGAGGAGCCAAGCAACAAATTGGGGGACCACTTTTTGATCTCATTTCAATTTATAACACAATACACACGCAACCAGGCTACAACGCTTGTGGGAGCCAGATTTTGAAAATTCTTTATTAGTCGCAGTCGTTTTTCAAAATGCCTCGTCGTAGGCCGGCCCATTTTTCTCAGCAAGCTATATGTAGCGCCCCGCGCTCCACGAACTATAAAGACAGATACAGTTTTAGAGTACGGTTATATGTATGACAACGGGGTTACGCGCGGGCGCGCTTACATAATTTACGTAACGGAATTAATTTACATATTGCTAAATTTTAATTTTCGTATTCGTTTAAAATTTCCGTATCTGGATTTTGCATTACTGTCATTGTTAAGCGCAACGTAAATTAAAATCGGCGCTTAATTTACGTTACGCGTTACGAAAATTAATTTACGTGCCCATCCCTACATGTAACAGGTGACTCGACTCGACTCGACTCGACTCGAAAAATCGCAGCAGTTTTACAAAGGAAAGTCACATTTTGTTATGTTTTTTAATTTTAGCGCCCTTTGAGGTATAGGGGTGCTCAGTCTGTATATTACAGTCATGTCTCATTATGATTTGGGAAGAAAATGGCTGCACTTGTTATAACATGCTCGTTTGAAAGGTGACTCAATCCAGTCGCATGTCGGGTACATACAGAGCCATCAAATTTATATCACCTAATGCAGTTTTTGCCGCTGATTACGAAAATGACATCTATTTTTCAATCTGACCGCTCCTGAGCTTCTTATGTAATTTTTATGCCCTGGTACTCTGACAATAAGTTATCTGTCCGGTAGGGCCCGACCGGATACAAATTTCTACCGGATCCGGATCCGGATCCGGATATGCCGGATATCATTGATCAACTTAAAATTTTTTACAATGCAATAAACCACCTACAGGGTGTCTCAAAAAATGATCACATTTCTTTTTACTGCCATTTCCGCAAATTTTGACCAAATAGGCCGAATTTTGGACTATAGGTGCCAAAATTCGGGGAATTTTATGTGTTAAAGTTTGGTGCACTAGGCTTGACTAATTCTCGAGAAATTTCAAAAAAAGTGAAAGTTGGTAATTTCAATAGCGAAAGCCGGTCACCGAAAAAACGTTATATTACATTATCGCCTAAACTCTAACGATAGCGTTGGAGTTCATGCGTCAATTTTTTACACACGAATTACCCTGAACTTCTGCGTTTACACTCCAAATTTCATCCAATTCTGACAAAAATTAGGAAAGATACAGGAAAAGGAAATGTTTCCATTTTGCGCTGACCGGCTTTCACTATTGCAATTACCAAATTTCACTTTTTTGAAATTTCTCGGGAATGAGTCAAGCCTTGTACACCACACTTTAACATATAAAATTCCTTGAATTTTGGCACCTATGGTTCAAATTTCAGCCTATTTCGTCAAAATTTGCGGAAATGGCAGTAAAAAGAAATGTGATAATTTTTTCGGTGACTGGCTTTCACTATTGAAATTACCAAATTACCAAACTTTAACACAAAATTCCCGAATTTTGGCACCTATGGTCCAAATTTCAGCCTATTTGGTCAAAATTTACGGAAATGTCAGTAAAAAGAAATGTGATCATTTTTTGAGACACCCTGTATATACATTTCTTTGTTCTATATAATAGTTGATTCAAAACAACATCTGATAATTGTGGTTCAAACAACGCAAGTTATACTTGTTATACTTGTTATATAGTTACATTGTATACAAATGTACCTACCTGATTTTGGGTATTTTTGGACTGAAACAGGTACAGGTATCAAGTACAAACAGAAGGTACCAAATGGTAGTTTTAGACCGATTTGTTCCTTATAAAGCGTGTAAGAAGGCTAATTTTTCAAAATTTTCTCGCCCTGCTTGGGCCGTTGCCCAACCAGACCTCTTCAGACTACAATACCTCCTAATTTCTGTTAATACTATACTGAGAATGTTTTCAAAAGCGTTTTTCAAGCTAATTTTGTTCAAATTTTCTCGCCCTGATTGGGCCGTGGCTCAACCAGAGATCTAAGAATTTAATACTTCCTCTTGCAAAATCTTGAGCAAGCCAATAAGTTAGGGGAAGACAAATAGGGACATATTGTACAGGTTAAAAGGGTTTACGAGAAGCCTTACTCTAAGTGGCAAAGATAAACCACCGGTGATGTACAATGTATGTGCAAAGCGATTCCGCACTCTGGTGATATTTTGAGAGTGGGTTTTTAGCATTTTGTGCAGTTAAATAGCGAAAAATATCCTAAAATGACTGGAACTAATCTAATTTTATGTTCAAAAACGTAAAAAATCACGTTTTCTCATCTGTGACTGATATCCGGCATATCCGGCAGGTAATATCCGGATCCGGTACCGGATCCGGATATGGCCATATCCGGCCGGATCCGGATCCGGATCCGGATATCCGGTCGGGCCCTACTGTCCGGGGGTCGCGAAATGGACCATAAGTCTGATCGTAGGCCGTAAGGCCCCCCCTGCACACTCGGATCGGACCAGCACGAGTTGCAATTTTCGCACCAAACTTGCACAATATGTAACGAGCTCTCTTTTAAATTTTTGTTGAAAATTTGAGCCAAATCGATAAAGAAATGACTGAGAACGAATCGTTTGAATAAACTTCGAAAGAGTGGTGGACATTTTGGCCTGTCTATTGTATAGCGGCCCATCTGTACCGAAACTAACAATGTCATGACGCCCGGCGCGGTTCGGCGCCCGGATGAGCTGGCGAGCGGCTGGTTTTCGATGTTATCTTTAAAATAAAGCCATCTGCTCAGCTCGGGATCCCAGGATGAGCAATTGACGTTTACTGGACAATTTTGACCCCCGAATTCGATTCTGCTGCTGAAAATGGTTGTGCAATGCGTCTGGAAGCTGCTTTTGGATGAATTAAAAAGGAAGAAAAAGAGAACGTTATTTGGATTTTGCTCCCTTCTGCGCCCCAGGCTACCCGAAAACGCGGTGATGAACACGGTACAACACGGCTCAAGGGCGTGGAACTGAAAATGAGGTGACGTTTGGAATGGTACTAAACTAACATTGCTGCAGAAATGCAGAAAGTACTTTAAGGACAGTTGGAATCCTCTTCCTCAGAATACAACTCAATTTATCTACCTGACAATAATAGCAAAATGTTACTTCTATTTGTGGTTGTTACACAGCTTCCTTCTGTTATGACATTGCTTACAGAACTGTTTGTATAACCGGTTGGCGTTGACCCTACTCCAATTGGAGTAGTTTCCTGACGGTAAGTAGTTTCCGACTTTGCAATTTCGAAAATGCTTACCGTCCACCCCCCGCGCATTTGTGGGCTGGTACTAAATCCTTACCGTCACCACGCCCACTTGAACGCTTGCCAAACTGCACGGTTAGGAAGCAGTTAGGAGAAAGCACGGTTTGCCAAATGCACGGTTAGGAAGCGGTTAGGAGAAGCAACAAACATGTCCCGTCTAAAGTCGGAAATCTCGAAGTAAGGAACCGATTTAGTCAATCGATCGAGGCTCCGCCCCGTCAGAGGCTCCGAAAGCTTACCGTCGGACAAATTTGACGCCCACCGAAAGTCGTGTTTCTATCCGTCGCAAATTTGCTGCCGGTTAGCCACGGTTAGAAAATCCGACTTTAGACGGTCTGTCCTAAGGAGATACAGTGGCGGCCAAAAGTTTGGACGCACCCCCAAAATTTTCAGTTTTCTTTTAATAACACCTGTCCTGTTTGCAGTTTGCAGATGAAGTTGCGTGCTAAGTTTGTGCATAGTAGCCCTGCATAACCTGACACCATATGGTGTTCGGTCCCCCTCACGTTGCTGTAGTGTGAATCCATTTTCCAAAGACCCCAGAAAAATGGGTGGACAAAAGTTTGGACGCACCAACTGATTTTTTAAAAAAACGGAGCAACCTGCAGCAATAAAGAACAAGTAAGAATGAAACATGTATTTAGGCGACTAGCACTTTGTTAGGAAGCCACAAGACTTGACCACAACTGCACAGCACTTGGGCTTAGAGTTGACTAGTTTCTGGCACACAGATGAGGGAATACAAAGCCAAAATTTGGTGATGGCAGATTCCAGATCGGACAGATCTAAGGGTGCTTTACTGATAACGTCTCTCTGGACATATCTCCACAAATTTTCGATTGGATTCAGGTCAGGTGACTGAGCAGGCCGGTCCAAAACTGCGACTTTGTAGTTAGCGAATCACTGTCTGACTGACCTCGCCGTGTGCTCGGGGTCATTATTCTGTTGAAACAGCCAATTCAGCCCGAGGTTCTGTTCTACATATGACAGCATGATGTCTACCAACCTGTTGGTGTAGTCGGTTTTATCCATGATCCTATGGATACAATAAATGGGCCCTAGGCCTTTCAATGGGAAAGAAGTCCACATCATAATGCTACCGCCTCCCCACTTTACAATGCTCTGCACAGTCTGGTCGGAATTCCTCTGCCACAAACGGCTTGACATATAGCCGGCCATCGCTTCCGCACCGATTCCACTTCTTTTCGTCCCTCCAGAAAACCTTGGAACCAATCTACAATGGTTCAATGTAGGTGGGCCTTTGCCCACTGGAACCGTTTTTGCGGTCACAAAGGTTGATAGGTGTTTTTTCCTTGCGATGCAACAACTCAACCCTTTTCGCAGTAGAATTCGGTGCGGGGCTCATACAGAGATGCTTTGACCACACGCAGCCTCTATTTGCTCTGTTACCTTATGAGCAGTCTTAAGCCGATCAACTAGACATCTTGTCACAAGGACCCATTCCTGCCATGTTGTATGCGATTTCGATCGACTGGTCCGTTTCCGATTGACGTTTGAACCGGTTTCAGAGAAGAGAACTAAGGCAGAATGAACACCTATTTCTGGAACACCCGACTTGTCAGGCTATCTGAGATTAGAGCGACCACTCTGTCTCAGCTCAAGCACGAGAACCCTCTTTGGTTGAATAAGTTGGTTGGACTGAGCCATCCTCCAAACTGCCGCTAAATTGCAATAAAAAGAAGACTAAATAACAGCTACACATATTAACGGCCATTAGGTTCCCTACAAAACATCTGGAAAGCAAAAAATCAAGATGATCATAGGTGCGTCCAAACTTTTGTCCACCCATTTTTCTGGGGTCTCTCGAAAATTGAGTCATACTACAGCAACGTGAGGGGGACTGAACACCATATGGTTTCAGGTTATGTAGGGCTACTATGCACAAACTTAGCACGCAACTTCATCCGCAAGCTGCAAACAGAACAAGTGTTATTAACAGAAAACTGAAAATTTTGGGGGTGCGTCCAAACTTTTGGCCGCCACTGTAAGTAGGTAAGGTACTAACAGGGTTGGGTAGCTGTTAAAAACACGTTATTAACACGTGTTATTAACACGTTAATAACACGTTATTAACATGAGGCTTGTAAATAATTCGAATTAGTGTAAAAAATTATTTTAAGCTTCCCGCAACTCGGGATTCATCCAGCGCTTCATAGAATGATTATTTACCGTACTTCTGCTAGTTATTGAGACCTTCAACAGTCTGACTACAAACTTAGTATAGTAAACACATGGACGACTAAAAACTACTGGACACGAATCGACCCCAACGCCCGTTTCCACAGTAGGCCTACTTTCAAAAGGCCGTATCTTTGGAACCGTTCGACATACAATCAATATAAATACATCTTTAGAATCGCCACCGTGTGAGGAATCCAATTCCGTGCTCAAATCACTTCCATAGGGACCATATAAAAAGTTCATTTTTTTCCATGACGCAAATTAGGATTACCAAGCAACGTTGCGCAGATTAGAATGCAAATTCAACCAGAGCTCAAGCCCCTCTACAACTTTGGTCATGAAGCCCAAAACCCTCCGTCGCATCTGTAAGAAGTTATTCGCTTATTCGCAAAAATCTATTTATTCATTGAACTTATAGAAACGGGCTGTAGTAATCCAGATGAGTGTGCTAATTGGAGTGATTGCACAGCAAACTGCCAATACAATAGGGCAGGGTCTCAATAACGAAGCAATTGTCGAGCAACACCCAGTATATTTTCAGGGAACATACTTTATATCACCACAGAAATACCATAAATAATATCTCAGACACTGTACTATGAAAGCAGGACCATTTTAAAGGCATCTTTCCTTACAGTCAGCGACTACGTCCAAACTTTGTTATCTTGGCTTGCGCACTGGGCTTAATACCAGAAATAGAGAAATAGTGAACTTCTTGACCAGGTTTTTGCACATGCAGTTGAAAAATTTAGTCAAGAATTCGGGTGAACGAGTGACTCTGCCTGCAGACAGGAAAGCTCAGACACGAGAATGTCCAGCAACTGGAAATCCTCTTCTAACAGCAACAAGACGGTTTCAACCATACATGTATTAGGGGGTTTGGGGAGCGGTTATTCCCTGCTGGAAAGGCCAACCCCCTCACCCCCCGCGAGACAGGTTAAGGGACCCCTCTACCCGACCCATGAGAGTGATTCGGAATCTGGTCTCTTCAGTCGGTTACAGACCAGTGAATGATTTACTGTTTTCATAATGCTGTTGCACTGTTATGTTTCTATATAAAACTGCAATACCCTTTTAAATGATTACCTTATGGCCATGAAATAGTGTTTACTAGGATTTTGCCATGCTGCTGGAGCAAATTCAGGCGTTTTTGAATTTTTAACAGGTTTTTATGTTAATAACACTGTTATTAACGTTATTAACACTGTTAATAACAGGTCTGAATTTTTAACTGTTAATTATACAACCCTGGGTACTAAGCGTTTATGTGAAAAGGGAATTGAGTCTAGTAGGTTTATTGAAGGTTAAATTTATCGTTAATCACACCACCGCTATTAAGCGGTTATCCCAGTGAAGTGTAAGGTTCACGAAAAATTCGCCTTGAGCGGTGGACTCTGTCCACATACCTTTCACGCTTCGAGCGTACTGCACCGTTGATGCTAACACTATCAATAATCGCATCACCGCTATTGAGCGGTTATCTCAGTGTGCCTTAATGGTGCACAAAAACTGTCGCCTTGAGCGGTGGACTCTGTCCACGCACTGATGGCCCTCTGGGTAGGGCCCGACCGGATACAAATTTCTACCGGATCCGGATCCGGATCCGGATCCGGATATGCCGGATATCATTGATCAACTTAAAATTTTCTACAATGCAGTAAACCACATACAGGGTGTCTCAAAAATGATCACATTTCTTTTTACTGCCATTTCCGCAAATTTTGACCAAATAGGCCGAAATTTGGACTATAGGTGCCAAAATTCGGGGAATTTTATGTGTTAAAGTTTGGTGCACTAGGCTTGACTAATTCTCGAGAAATTTCAAAAAAGTGAAAGTTGGTAATTTCAATAGCGAAAGCCGGTCACCGAAAAAACGGAGATGGAAGAATTGACGATGCAGTCCAGTCACATACAGTATTGTGGATCAGGTATACCTGTACCTGATTATCAGGTAGATTTGCAATACCCACTGATACCTACCTGATACCTGATCAGGTACTTTCGAAATGTACCTACCTGATTTTGGGTATTTTTGGACTGAAACAGGTACAGGTATCAAGTACAAACAGAAGGTATCAAATGGTAGTTTTAGACCGATTTGTTCCTTAAAAAAGCGTGTAAGAAGGTTAATTTCTCAAAATTTTCTCGCCCTGCTTGGGCCGTTGCCCAACCAAACCTCTTCAGACTACAATA
Source organism: Sabatieria punctata (assembly GCA_030248155.1). Lineage (NCBI taxonomy): Eukaryota > Metazoa > Nematoda > Chromadorea > Araeolaimida > Comesomatidae > Sabatieria > Sabatieria punctata. The sequence continues at coordinate 268,956 of JASANB010002592.1, forward strand.
CCTCCTAATTTCTGTTAATACTATACTGAGAATGCTTTCAAAAGCGTTTTTCAAGCTAATTTTGTTCAAATTTTCTGGCCCTGATTGGGCCGTAGCTCAACCAGAGATCTTAGAATTTTATACTTCCTTTTGCAAAATCCTGAGCCAGCCAATAGGTAAGGGGAAGACAAATAGGGACATAATGTACAGGTAAAAAGGGTTTACGAGAAGCCTTACTCTAAGTGGCAAAGATAAACCACCAGTGATGTACAATGTATGTGCAAAGCGATTCCGCACTCTGGTGATATTTTTAGAGTGTGTTTTTAGCATTTTGTGCAGTTAAACAGCGAAAAATATCCTAAAATGACTGGAACTAATCTAATTTTATGTTCAAATACGTAAAAAATCACGTTTTCTCATCTGTGACTGATATCCGGCATATCCGGCAGGTAATATCCGGATCCGGTACCGGATCCGGATATGGCCATATCCGGCCGGATCCGGATCCGGATCCGGATATCCGGTCGGGCCCTACCTCTGGGCGTTATGTACTGATGATTTGGCCAAACGCTCAGCAAATAACTAACCGAAACATACAAATGTCAAAAATTTCTAGACAGATTTAATAATATGTACTGATTGAAGCAGCGCAGCACTGACTGACAGTAATATCTTTGAAAAGTGTACATATCTGCTTTATGTACTGTATGCCGTATACATTTCAATGGGCTAGATCTTGGCAGTGCTTTCCTTCATATTTTGGCTTATAGCTAAGCTATAATATGTACGTATATGGGCTATCTTTCCCCAGTGAGTTTCTATAGTGTTTTGGCTTCTCAGCACGTACTATCCGTGTTGAGCACCCAAGATCACGGTTAACAATGTTACCGCAACTATCACAGGCACGTCTCATTCGTGTCATGACAGTTTGCGGTTACAAACACAATCAATCCATAGGGGTATGCCTGAATTTGGAAGACACCACAACTACTATGAGTACATATGCTACTTGTACAGTAACTTTAGTTTGAGATAGCACTGATAAATAACTATCTGCATACAGAAAACATAATTATTATTATGAGGACATATAGTATAGACTTGTACAGAAGGTTATATTGCTGCTGCTTTGAAGGAGAAAGCGCATGTCCTGTCTGTCTGCGTAAAATTGGAGTTTTGTTGTAATATGCTAGGCCAAAGCATATCTTACAAGTACAGTTGGTAGGTATACCTGAACCTGAACCTAAAACCTGGGTATTAACCTGAAAATTGTGAACCTGAACCTGAACCTACTTGAAAATAAAAGTACTTACCTGACACCTACTAGGTCGGTACCTACTATTCAGGTTTTTCTTGTCTTAAACTTCCCGGTGCAAGTTAGTAGCACGTATTGTCAACTTTTGAAATTGGTTAGATCAGATATTGCTTGACGCTCTACAGTTTTGTTCTTCAAAAATGGTGTGCGTGAAGCGACTAATGCACATTATCTTTATCTGCACCTGCAGTACGTGAAGGCGATTATAGGGAAAAGCCCCATCCGGAAATTGCCTTTATGAAAGCTTGTCTTCCTCTATACCTAAGCCTAAGCTTTAGTTTGTTTGTTGAACGTAAGCTTAAACGTCAGCTAGTAGAACCAAGAATGTGTAGAACTTGTGAGCCTGACCCTTATAACTTAATGCCGGAACTTAGGGTTTGAAATGAACATTCGTGGAGTGCGTCGGGGTTTCCTACTACCGCAGTTTTCCATGTAGTATCCCAGGGGATATAACACGGAAAATCATGTTTCTGAGTAAAAACATTGCCGCCAGTTAATATCCCAGGGATATTAACTGGACAAAGCCATGGGATATTAACTGGAAACGGCATGAGATATTAACCGGAACAATGTTTTATCATAGATACAGTATGCGTATGTGAAGAAAATGATTGCAAATTTGACAGAAACATTGCCGCCAAGTAATATCCCATGGGATGTAAAGCGGAACAAGGGTCCATGTAGTATCCCAGTGGGTTATTAAGTGGGGTGGGATAGTAAGTGAAAATCTCCGGTACAATGGCGATCGGTCCGTCATACCGCAAAAATTGTCTCGCGTTTTTCTCGCTTTGTCGAATTGTTGGTTTGTAAATTTCGATTGCTTTGAACATGGATCGTTTTCTTAAGAAAAGGAACAGGAGCGCTATTGATTTAGCTAATATCCGAAAATTTATGTCTTTATTTGAAAGTACCTGAACCTGAACCTGACACCTGGGTACTTTTGAAAAATGTACCTTAACCTGAACCTGAACCTGAAATTGGATTTTAGAGATACCTGAACCTGGACTTACCTGAAATTTGGTGGTACCTACCAACTGTACTTACAAGCATGCTACTAAGCTTTACAAGCCGAAATTCGGATTGAGTTTTTATTTCCGTGACTCAATGCAAAATCCACATCATAGTTTGAATATGCTAAGATTTCACATAATCAAGCCGTATTGCCTACATGTTATGGGGTCCAGTGCAAATCTGATACTCAAATCAAGTAGTCTCATCTTGGGGTCCCGACAGCTCTCAAATATGCAAATCGGGACTGTTTCATTTCTGTCGTGGAATGTTCGTGGATTGCAAAATTTACTAACCCGTAAAGCAAAGTTTATGTACCTTAGAGAACAACCAGCTAACATCTTTTTTCTTCAAGAAACGCATTCTACTAAAAGGGACGCACAAGTATGGGCAAATCAGTGGGGACAAGGTAGAGTTTACTTCGCACATGGAGAAAGCAACAGCAAAGGAGTCGCAATATTATTTAAGAAAAACGTGGACATGAAAGTAGAGGGAAGCAAAATTGACACAGAAGGGCGGTTTTTGTTGCTCAAAGGAATCTTGGAGCAAACCAAAGTATGCTTGCTAAACGTATATGCACCCAATCATGATAATGAGCGTACTGAATTTTTGGAAAAAATCGCTGAACTAATTGAAGATCATTTGGACCCGTCCTATGCTTGGATAATTGGTGGTGACTTTAACGTAACTGTTGACGGACTTAAAGATAAGTCAGGCGGTCAGAACAAACGAGATTTTTCCAAGGCTAGTAGGAAAAAAATGCTAGAAATTATGTCAGAATTCGAGATCGTTGACGCCTGGCGCTCTTTACATAAGAACAAACGACAATACACATGGGAACAGCCTTCACTACGGATCAAATCTCGATTGGACTATTGGCTTATATCTAAAGAAGTTTTGAATGTAACTAAGACCTGTGCAATTCTTCCAGCTATAAAATCCGATCACCATGCAGTTCTACTTGAATTGAAAGGTCTACATCATTACAAAGCTGGCCCTGGTCTATACAAGCTTAACACATCGGCTTTAGAGGACTCACAGTATCAATCAAGAAAAGAATCGAGCAAGTGATCACAGAAACACTTAAAGCCACAAAGAACTTGAATCCTCTTGCTAAGTGGGACTATTTAAAACACAAGATAGCAGAAGAAAGTAGAAGGTTTGGTATGCAAAAAGCTCGTCAAAGGAGGGAGTACAAAAGGAAAATAGAGGATAAGTTTAAGCAAATGTCAGAGAGACTTTCCACTGAAACTATGCAGGATGACAACGTTCATTCGTATGAAAATTTGAAACAAGAACTGGGAAGATTATACGAAGAGGAAGCAAAGGGAGCTATGATACGATGTAGGACTCGGTGGTTAAATTTAGGTGAGAAATGCAACAAATACTTTCTGCGACTGGAACGCAGAAATTTCGTGCAAAGCAATATTTTTCAACTTCATAGTGATGAGGAAATAGTTATTGGACAAAAACAAATTCAGGAACGCTTGGTAGAATTTTACTCCCATTTGCACAAATCTTCGAATCCAAATGCAAATCTAGCAGGAGCTGAGGAATTCTTTAAAGACCTAAAAGTGCTGCCGGCCAGAGCATCAGAGGAACTTGAGAGACCAATTGAAGAACTGGAACTTTTAAAGGCGGTCTCTAGCATGAAACATAATAAATCTCCAGGTGACGATGGGTTACCTCCTGAATTTTACCAGAAATTTTGGCCGCTAATTAGCGGTCCGCTGCTGAATGCATACAATTGCGCCTGGGAAACAGGTTGCCTGTCTAACAGTCAGCGTAGAGGCATAATTAAATTGATTCCTAAGGAAGGGAAAGACCCACTTGACTTGAAAAACTGGCGACCGATCACGTTGCTCAATTCTGATGCCAAAATCTTGTCTAAAGTCCTAGCCGAAAGAGTGAAAAAGGTTTTAGTCTCCATAATCCACGAAGACCAATGCGGCTATATCCCAAATAGATACATTGGAGAGGCTGTCAGAGTCATTTTAGATCTCATTGAACATTATGAAAGCAAGGATGACACAGGAATGATTTTGTCATTGGACACAGAAAAAGCCTTTGATTCCTTAGAGTGGTCATGCATGCAGAAAGCCTTGGAAGCCTTCGATTTGGACACACTTTTCGAAGATGGGTAAATATATTGTATACAAACATTGAAAGCAAGGTTATCAATAATGGTTTCACCACAAAGGCCTTTAAACTAGGACGGGGTGTTCGTCAAGGGGACCCATTGAGTCCGTATCTATATATAATTGCGATTGAAACCTTCGCTCATGCCATACGAAATGATAACAGAATCACAGGACTCAATATGTTAGGCAGCAATTACCGATTATCTCAGTATGCTGATGACACGTACCTCCTTCTACATGATTTTCAAGACCTAAAATTTGCAAAAGAAAAGTTGAAATTGTTTAGTGCGGTGTCTGGTCTACGCATAAACATACAGAAGACAGCCTTAATTGGTATTGGCAAGTGGAGGCGCGAAACTGCAGACGTACTTGGCTTTAAAATGCAGCCTCAGACTATACGGATCTTGGGTATCTATCATTCACATGACACAGACATAATGATTCAAAAAAATTATACGGATTGACTTATTAACATTCAAAGAAGTCTTAAAGGTTGGATGGGCCGAGGCCTAACTATACATGGTCGCACGTTAGTTTTAAAATGCCTGGGATTTTCACAGTTAATTTACTCAATCAATAATCTCCATTTCCCAGTCAATGTTCAAACTAGAGTGGACAAGGTTTCGTGTGGGTTTTTATGGAATTCAAAGCCTGAACATATCAAACGAAAAGTACTAGCCCAGCCAATTAACCTAGGCGGTTTGAAGACTCCATTGGCCGAGTACGAAAACTACAGTATCAAAATTAAATGGATCTGCAGATTTCTTAAAAACCCAAATGCAAAATGGGCGAGATTTATTGATAGTCAGTTAAAACCTTATGGTGGGCTAATGTACTTGCTACAGTGTGAATTTGCAATCGATGATTTCATTGGAATCCAACAATTTTATAAAGAAATTTTAGATGCCTGGACGGTGGCAGTGTGGTGCATTTTGAAAATTTGAAACTAGGTAAAGTAATACTAGGTAAAGTTGTCACCTATAAAACTAGGTAAAGTAATATTAGGTAAAGTTCTCAGCTAAGAAACTAGGTAAAGTAATACTAGGTAAAGCCCAGAAAAACTAGGTAATACTACATTGTAGGTAAACCTAAAACGCTCGAAATCAAGTCAAAATATTATTTTTGGTTCAATAGAACAATGGTGAAGTTAGTGGAGTTAAAATGTCACTGATGGTGCGTGAGCAGGCGGCCAGAAACAACGATAACGTTTTATCGAGGCAACGTAACAGACAGAACAGAAAACAGTGAGCATAGGGAGCCGTCCCTAAATGCGAGGAGAGGTCAGAGCTACCATCCTTACTGAACCGGTTATACACACATAGAAATTAGTTTACTACTCACTCGCTACACATACATTGTACATATACTATTATCGCGTCAAACACCTGCCAAAACACGAGTTCTGACACTCCTCCTTGGTTGACGACGAGAAGAGGACAAATGACTAAAAAAGTAAATTTTGCTCCCAACAGTTTCAATGATTATTAGAAAACAAATAAACACTGCAGGTCCTCTTAAACATAAGTAGCTAAGCTCCTACTCACCAAAAACCTCGACTTGGTCATTGGAAAAGAGAAAAGCCAAGAGAAATCCCAGAGTCGAAGAAACAGTACAAGAGAAGACTTCAGTCAACGACAAAGGGTAAGTTAGTAGAGAGTTCATTAGCAAGTTAGAACGAGAGGCTACCTAGACCCATTCCTTCCTTGAAAAGGGCAAAAGCTGGGGCTGGTAACGCTTTCGTTAGCCCATCGGCTAACTGTTGATCGGTGGGTATATTTTCGATGGACACGATTCCAGCACCAACGTAATCATGCACAAAACGTAGTTTGACGTCTAGGTGCTTGGTTCTTTGGTGATGTGCGGTAGGATTCAATGCTAGGGCGATCGCCGAGCGATTGTCTTCCTTCACCACCGTTGCTTTCTTCTGTCCATAGCCAAGATCTGAAAGCAGAGTTCGAAACCATTTGACTTCTCCAACTGTTTCAGACAACGAGACGAACTCCGCTTCTGTTGTGCTTTTTGTGACCAGTGCCTGTCGACGGCTGCACCAGGACACCGGAGAACCACTGAGCAACAGAAGATACCCAGTGGTAGAGCGCCTTGTATCCAAGTCTCCACCCCAGTCTGCATCGCAATAGGTAACAAGTTCTGTGTTTCCGTAACTTGAGTAAGCGATTCCCACATCTGGCGTGCCTTTGAGATAGCGTAGTGCTCTCTTTGCAGCTAACATGTGGATCTGCGTTGGTGCAGAACAGAACTGCGCGAGTCGGTGAACGGTGTATGCCAGGTCGGGACGTGTTGCGACAGCCAAATACATCAAGCTACCTACTAATGACTGGTAAGTGCTTTGCTGTACTGTTTTGGTTTCTTGTGGGCTCGGTTCTGCCGATACCAGGTTCTCTGTTGCGCTCGCTGCTAGTGGTGTTTTTACTGGGTTTGCGTCAGCCATCTGAAATCTTTCCAACACCCTCTTAGCGTAGTTGCTTTGCTTCAAGCGAATTAGGCCGTCTTTTTGTTGAATCTGTACGCCAAGAAAGTGATGAATCGGCCCCATGTCTTTTACTTTGAACGACTGAGCGATGAGGCGTTTGGCTTGCTTGAGTGTAGCGTCTTCTCTAGCCGCCACCACTATGTCGTCAACGTACACAGCAATTATGCACTCGCGACCGCCAACTTTCCCTCTGTACAAACACCTGTCCGCAACCGATTGTTTGAACTGCAGTTTTCTTAGTGCCGCATGGAACGCCTCGTTCCAACACTTCGGACTCTGTTTGAGACCATACAGGCTGCGTTTTAGGTGGCAAACCCATCCTGGATGTTCCTTACTAGCAAACCCTTCTGGTTGCTGCATCAGTACCTCCTCTTCCAAGTAGCCGTTCAGAAAAGCAGTCTCTACATCAAGCTGATGCACTGTCATTCCTTTTTGTACTGCCACTGCAAGTAGCGCGCGTAAACTTTCCCATCTCACCACAGGCGCAAAAACGTCAAAATAGTCGATACCATACTTTTGCGCATAGCCCTTCGCTACCAGTCTAGCTTTGAATCGACTGAAATTGCCATGTTCATCCAGTTTGACTTTGAACACCCATTTACATCCAATCACCTTCTTGTTTGTTGGCTTAGGGACTAACTGCCATACACCGAAACTACTAAGTGAGTCGATTTCCTTTTTAGCAGCTGCTTCCCATTCTTCTGCGTAGGGTGAGTTCATAGCCTCTTGCCATGTGGTGGGCTCGGGAATGTCGCTTTCGGCCACTTTAGCTACAAAATATTCAGTCCACCAGGACGGCGGCTTTCCTTTGTTTGCGCGCTCTGACCTCCTAGGTTGCTGTAAAGGTGGTTCTGATGCTTGTCTCCTTGCTCTAGCCACTGGTTCTGCTGGTTCCTCTTGTTGTGGCTGTACTGGCTGCACAATCACAGGAACTTCCGCCGGTGGCTCGTCAACTGGAGGTTGTCGTTCAGCTTCTACAAATTCATCATCTGACAGCTGCTCCTCCTGTTCTTGGTTTCCTTGCTGCTGTTCCGGTACGGGCTGACGTGGCTGTAATTCCACTCTAGGTTCGAGTTCTACCTGTTCCGACTGAGGAAACGGCACGACTACTGTATCTGGCTCCTCCTCCTGTCGTGACGACTCAGGACTACTGTAGAATTCTAATTCGTTGAATTCTAGGTCCCGGCAATTTGGACTTTGGAGAGAGCTGGATTCCAAACCCGGTAGCCCTTCGATTCAGAGGAATAACCAAGTAAAAAGACACGTTCGGCACGAGGAGACAACTTATTGGCAGCCGACAATTTGGAAAATCCGAGACAACCAAATGACCGCAGGTGAGCAACGTTTGGACGACGACCAAACCATTTTTCGTAAGGTGTACGCCCATTCAGAGCCGTAGTGGGGGATCGATTCCGCAAATTGCAGGCGCATGCAACAGCTTCGCCCCAGAAACTGCGCGGAAAATTCGATTGACTGAGCATGGCTCGCACTCGCCCCAAAATTAGACCATTAAACCGCTCTGCAACACCGTTTTGCTGCGGTGAGTCTGGTACCGTCAATTCACGTCGCACACCCTTTAGTTCTAGCCATTCCGTAAATGCAGCACTCATAAATTCACCGCCCCGGTCCGACCGGACGGCGCGCAACTTTTGACCGGTCTCAATTTCTAACTGGGTTATAGTGCGCTTAAACGCATCAAATGCGTCTGACTTGCGAGCAAGAAACATGACAAAAGACATTCTAGTATAATCATCAATGATCGAGAGAAAATACCGTTTCTTGCCATTCGTCTGTGGTGAAAATGGGCCTGCAAGATCAGTGTGGACCAACTCGAGTGCTGCTTTCGCTCGCCGGTCAGATTTGCGCGGGAATGACTGTCTCTTCGCTTTGCCCAGTGCGCACGGCTCACAGAAACTGAACCCCGTCAGTTTGACTCGTTTCAGGCCGTCCACGATGCGAGTGCGCACCAGTCGTTCGATGTCAGCTTTGCCAAGGTGGCCAAATCGGCGATGGAGTATGTCGACTGAAACATTGGAGCCAGACGACACAAAACCGATAGGTATGATTGTGGGTGTACCATCTCTGGTGCGTGGCCCTGGTGCCCTCCGATCACGGGCCTGTGCACAATTGTTGCGTTTAGATGATGGCACCACCTCCTGAACCGATGTCTCCGTTCTCGACCGAGTGGTTTGCATTGGCCGATTGCCAGGTACGTATGGTACTGCAAGTTTTTCGGCAGGCACAGAGCAAGAGTCATTAGTAAACAAACTACCCTTTTGAGTGCACCGCTGTCCAGAAGCGTTTAGTGCACATTTGAAGAGCTTGGTTTCAGGTCGGCCACTAGCAGGAAGAGTTCTGGCCGTCTGTGGCGAACTGTCTGGACCGGATTGACTCGACTGCACCAAGTGCGAAGATGAGCTTTCTGAAACACATGCGGCAGCATCTGCGCCTACAGTAGGATTGTGGAAAATACCGCCTGGGGTGCACAAAAACCTATTACGGGCTGGTGCACAACTTGAGCGTACCGGCGGACCACCCTCACTGCGACTGACTGTTTCAGGCTCATGAGTAACCGTGTCCGACATCATCTGCTTCGACCCGAATTGTTGCGAACCGTCTGGGTCCTGAGCTAAGTCTGTAAGCACTGACGCAGCATCTGTACTAACGCGAGACAAATCATGACTACCCTTTTGGGTGCACCGCGTTCCAATCGCGTTTAGTGCACAACTTAGGCGCTCGATTAGGTCGGCGATTTGGTCATCGATGACTGCCACTGCACTGCTGTGTGTTGCTGAGTCACCAGTCCAACCATTTATGACGTCACCCTGTAGCACGTACGTTCCGCCTTGGTGGTTTGCCTCCATGTACTGCGTGCCATCATCATCCATGATGCGTACCGTTCTGCGGCGAATAAGAGTAGTGAAACCCTTAGAGTCACAAGCCAGCACAGAAAAGAGGGTACCACCCAATTTAGGCACGTGTAAACAGTTCACCATTTTGATAGCAGAGGGTTTACCGTTGTTGTACGCACGTATGGGGAGGTCGCCAATGCCCACTGCCGGAATCGTCTTTTCGTCTGCGATACGAACTGGCAGTGGCTTGGGTAGACGTCGGTAGTTGACCATCAGTGAGCCAAGGCAGGACATGTGGTGACTAGCGCCCGAGTCGATCAGAATCTGGGAAGTATAACAGTTAGAAAAGCGGGCCACAATGCTGGTCGCAACATTAAACTCATCAGGCAGAGTAGCATAGTCGTCTTTTGCGTTAACTCTTGCCCCGTGGGCTTGCTTGGGTGGACTGGGGCACTGCTCTTTTCTGTGTCCAGTACCACCGCAATTGAAGCATTTACAACTAAACACTCCACTAGCTGCGCCGCCCCTCTTCTGACTGTTAGCACCGCCTCTGTTCCTAGGACCGCCGCCACGTCTAGCGCCCCCTCTGCCGCGCCCTCTGCCCCTGTTTCCACTTCTGTTAGCCGACAGCGCCTGTACGTCTGCATGCTTGTTGCGCATTCGCCATTCATCATCGAGTTGGGCCGCCAACTGCTGAATGGTATACGGTCTGTCTCTGGGGGCCAGCGTGCTTGTATTAGAAACAATCGACCGTATAGCCTCCCATCCGGACGGCAATGCAGCAATAGCACTGGATACTTGGATCCAATCTGGTACCGCTTGCTCGACTACACGCAGCTGATCGTAAATGCGTTGTCTTTGCGACAGCCATTCGCTCGGCTTGCATTTACCATCGTAAGTCAATGACTCTAACTCAGTGAACAACTGCACAATTGACACTTGCGACTTACGGTCAAAGAGGTCGGTCAGCTGCGCCCACAGTGCGGTCGGGTCTTCATCATCTTGAATGTTGACCAGTCTATCGACTTCTGGCGACAGTGCGGAGACCAGGACGTACATGGCCATGTGACGTCGTTTCAAGTAGTTGAGCGTGGCCGCGTCGGGGGCAGGGGCGGCGGCGGCGGCGAGCGGTTGCTCTTCGGCGTCAGCTTGTGCTGCGGCTTGTTGATTCTGGGCTGCTGCTTGCTGTTGTCCAGGCGGAGGGGGTTGTTCTCGACCGATGACGATGTTCCATGCGTTCTGCGCAATAAAGTAGTTCTTCGCTAGGACCCGCCATCTGGTCCAGTTGTCAGGCTTCAGTAGTGGTATGGTATGGATAGGAGCCGGCTTATCCATTACACACTGGGTTTCAGGACAACGTACAAGCAAAGAAAAGGAACGGGACTGGGCCCATAACCTGTCACTGATGGTGCGTGAGCAGGCGGCCAGAAACAACGATAACGTTTTATCGAGGCAACGTAACAGACAGAACAGAAAACAGTGAGCATAGGGAGCCGTCCCTAAATGCGAGGAGAGGTCAGAGCTACCATCCTTACTGAACCGGTTATACACACATAGAAATTAGTTTACTACTCACTCGCTACACATACATTGTACATATACTATTATCGCGTCAAACACCTGCCAAAACACGAGTTCTGACATAAAATTTAGGAAATTTGACACATTTCAAGTAAATATTTGTATTTTATTGATCAAATAAGTCAGAAATTCATTCTCTGGGCCACTGTAATTATGGGAAAGCCAGAAATTTGAAGGTTTGCTGACTGAAAAAGCCACGTAAAACTGAAAATATCAAACTAGGTAAACTTGTTCTACCTAGAAGTACGTAGTTATATGGATTTAAAACTAGGTAAAGTAAAACTAGGTAAAATAGAGTAATCAGCAACTAGGTAAAGTAAATCTAGGTACTTTTCCCGAATATTAACTAGGTAATACTAGGTATACCTAGTTACCTAGTTACCTAGTTACCTAGATAAAAAGTGCACCACACTGGACGGTGGCTCGAAATGTCATCGCAACTCCTCATCAGCGCAGTGTTCTCTCCATGAAGGTGAATAACAACGAATTTTTACGTATAGCTGGGATGCCATTTTATAATGATGAATTAAGTAGAAAACATGCAGACGAAATTGGCTGCTTCCTTGACAACCAAGGTGATTTTCTGCCATACCGTTATTTTACTGCCACATATGAGCTAGACTTGAAGAAATACACATGGTTAAATCATCTGCAAGTAATCTCAGCTTTGAAAGTTTACTGGCGTGCCCCAATGGCTGTTCAAGAAAAAACAGGCAGAATCCAACGGCAGAGCTACCAGTTACTGGACATGAATAGAGACGTCTGTAATGCACGGCACTTCAAAACTGCTCTATGCAGCCCACCACACAGTTTCAGCCCAACCGGGCAAGAAAAATATAGCCGAAAATTTCCAGATCTAACTTATGCTGACTGGTTAATGATTTGGCCATCACCACAACGATTATCTGATGAAGTTAAGCTTCGAGCTTTTCAGTTTAAAGTTATGCATCAAATACTTGTCACAGGCAAACTATTGCATAGGTATAGAATTGAACAAAATTCTTCATGTTATTATTGTGGTTCACATATGGATGATATCTCCCACGCCCTTTTGGAATGCCCAATCGTTTCTCAGATATGGATTCAAATGGCACAGAGGTTTCAGCAGATAGAACAAGCTGAGACAGACATTAGTCCTGCTGCAATTTTGCTAGGTCACTCCAAGAAGCCAAACACTCAAAAATGGATGCGATTTGCCTTAATTCTCAAATACATACTGTACGCTTGTAGAAGTACGAAAAGCATTCTTTCAATTGAATCTGTTTTTATCAGACTTACCGCAAAACTTAGTATTGCTCAGGGTTGTATATTTTTCCGAAAAAACCTCGGCCTGTTTTTTTCCAGTTTTTTTCCGGTTTTTTTCCGGTTTTTTTCCTAAATCGCGGAAAAAAACTCCAGCCCAAGTTCTGAGTATCCTAGGCTGGTTTTATGATTCCTAACGCTTTCTAGCGCCTTCCTCAGTCTTGTTAGACCAGAAATACACGTGTTACATTGATATAAATCACGAAACAGGCATGAAACAGTGCCTGACAGGTTCCATAAACAACGCTATATGCAAATTTTCTTACAGCAGTTTGCATTTTTGTTTTTTCATGCCAAATTTGGTCTTTTTTATTGTTTTTCTAACAGTTTTGAGTCAGTATGGCCTATATTATACATAGCAAAAGTCCGTTTTTTAAACGAAAAATGACGTAAATTAGCTATTTTTAGCTTGAGTTTTTTTCCGCGATTTATGTTTTTTTCCGACCCTTAGGAAAAAAACCGGTTTTTTTCCGAAAAAAAAACAGTTTTTTTCCGGTGTTTTTTTCCCACCTCACATCCCTGGTATTGCTGAATATGCTTTTGACCAGAAGCAAGATAATAACATAAGAAATGTTAGACAAGAGCCATACGAATTCGAAAAATGGACGAACAGATAGTGTTGCTTCAGTTATTTCAGTTTAAAATGCCCCACCCTATCGTAACTTGTGTGTTAATTGTTTGTTGTACTGTGTGCGTCCGAAAAATTTCGAACTTTGTATACTAATAATGCTAATATTAACAATTAAATTTCATTGAAAAAAAAAAAACAATGTCATGACGCAGAGGAGCAATCAAGCAGGTGAATCTGTTGAGCGAAAGTGCCACCAAGCAAGCTGCCTGACAGGATCGAACGTAAAAGTAGACTTACAGACTGGTGGAAGCAAATAATCGATTCCATTTTAGGAAAAAGCTCATGCCAATTCCTGCACTCGGCAGTGCCATTAGCAGATTTTGATGCAGCAAAAAGCAGTGATCAAAGATACCAAACTCAAAAACGAACGCATAAAAGGCATTGTTGAGGATGGCTTTCTGGCGGAATCGCACTAAAGTATAGAGGAAGAGAAGATAAACAGGGGCTGTGCTGTTGGAAGACTGGCCAGCAGCCAGAAACCATATTTGGCTAATTCGACATGTTAGCTGCCGAATCGGAAAAAGGAGGCTAGAGAAAATGTGCGCGAGAGAATTTATTAGCTCGGAGATCACCAAGGCGACCGATTAGTCATTGAAAGGATTCCGCGAACTTCTTTCTTTCTTTCATTGAGGAATTTCTTTTGACTGAGAATAGGAAGCTGGTCTTGACTTGGCTTTTGATTTGAGGTGAAGAGAAACAGGTGATTTAGGCCGCAAAGCCACTGTGCGCGACGTCGTGCGCCATCCTCTCGGCGCGGCACGTTTCTTGCCGCAAACAGTTGGTCGTCGGCATAAAGCTCCGCCCAGGCCACCGAAACCTGGTGACAGCGAGTAGGTAAAATGGGAACCGACTGAATCAGCCGTTGCACCGAAGCCGCTCCAAAGCATGCCACGGTGGAAGAGAAGATCAATGACGTCAGAAGTTGTCCATGGAAACCGACTTGGCCTGGGGCCTCTCTCACACTAGGGGCGCACCAAGCGGACGTCGGGAGCCGACATCACCATGACGTCAACGCGCCAGGCACTCTCTTAGTACCTGGCGCCCAACAGGATGGCAAGTGTGGCTGGCTGGCAGTGATAGCAGGGCAACGTCCGAGATAACGAACCACGAGGGTCGCGAAATGGACCGCACAGGTCTGACCGTAGGCCGCAAGGCCCCCGCACATCGGATCGGATATGATACCGGGGTGTTGACCTATCTGGTGAACACCGGCGGCCGGCCGGCGTAATTAATTGCTCGGCGCACGCTGAACGCTCTTTATTGTTCGGCGGCAACTTTAAACTGGCTGCTGGTAGGGCCGGCAGGGCACGGCTTTGAACCGGCCAAGCAGGGCCCTGGTCAACTGGATGGCCGGCCGCCCGGTTAGCTGGTTGTACGTAAATCATCTTTGACAAGAAATGAACACCTCATCCATGCTTGCGCTCTTGTCTTGTCTCTGTGCTGTCAGCCGAGCTGTTGTTTTAACATTTTAACACAAAACATCTACTTGATGCAGACTTTTTCGCTTGACCGATCGGATTGGGATTATGAGTATTATGTTGTCAACAATCTAGCAGTAAAAACATTTCGACCGGCAAAGGTCAAAAACACGTCATTCGTTTGCCGCAATTATTAACCCTTTCGAATTCACCCTTTTTAGGGGGGCACACTTTAGGGACACTTTAGGGACACTTTGGGAACACTTTAAGGACACTTTGGGAACACTTTAGGGATACTTTCAACTTTCGCATTGTTCACGTGCGTACAATGCCAATGCAAAGAGCAATGTGTGCCATATGGCACAGGGTGAATTCGAAAGGGTTAATGCTAATCTAGCTGAAACTTTAAAACAACCAACATAATACTCATAATCCCAATTCTATCACTATTGAGAGCGCTGACCATTCGAACAACCAATTCGCTACCTTTTGATTGGAAGGAAGGATGTGAAACTGCTGGAGATACTCGACCAATGCGCAGTCATCCTCGGTCAAGCGAAAAAACTCATTTAGGAAGAGCAAGAGAGAGAAAGTGCAAATAAAACAACAGCTCGGCTGACAGCACAGAGACAAGACAAGAGCGCAAGCATGGATGAGGTGTTCATTTCTTGTCAAAGATGATTTACGTACAACCAGCTAACCGGGCGGCCGGCCAGCCAGTTGACCGCCTGGCCCGGTCCGCCTACCAGCAGCCAGTTTAAAGTTGCCGCCGAACAATAAAGAGCGTGCAGCGCGCGCCGAGCAATTACGCCGGCCGGGCGACCGGTGTTCACCAGATACAGTGGGGTGCAAAAGTTTAAACGCACCTTGTCCTCTTCAAGAAAAGCTGACTTTTCGCTGATTTCTTGGAGGTAATCGGTAAGTGTTATACACCGTTACATAGCTTGAGATCTTACCAAAAAGGTGGTGCAGACTGCGCTGCAATGGGTTGCGTTATGGTGTAGTTATAATCGGTCAAAGTCACTCTGTCAGAAAAAGGGTTGGCAAAAGTTTAAACGCACTTTCAAAATTCTACAAACTCTGACTAAAAATCTTTCAAACAACGATTGTAAGAAAACCTAAATACTAATTAATGAACAACAGGACAACTTTGATGCTTTGGAATAATTCAGTCACTCTGTAACGCAATTAATCGTAACACTTCTCATCATGGTGAAATTGGTCTAGTCTGTGCACAAGGTCTACAATTTGAATGGTTTTAAACTCTCTCAAACTTCTTATCGATGTGTAAGAGACTGAGACTGGTAATCAGGCTAAACAAACTGTGTTTATGATAACAGAACCACGAAAACAGAACATTTTTAATCAGATTAAGGTTGACAGATCATTACTGTTCTACATCTGTCACACTGAGGTTTAGTATTCTGGTCTTCTCAGTGTTTGTAATCGACTGCAACCAACAAACATGGGTTAACTCATATGGTTTTTACATGTACTATTGTTTCTCTCATGCAAAAATACCAGAACATGCCATTTAGGCACCTTACTCAGTTAACAGCACTATAACCAGCATACTGAATATCCAGTAATGATCCACTATAATCAACTGATGGCAACTGTGAGGGTAGTTTGACCAGGAGACATCATTCCTGCTTCCAAAAACTTGCGTTTTTAACTGAAATGCATTGTGTGATCCCATGGATATGGAATTCCATCATGTGTTCATTTTAAGATGACCTATGGCTGCTTCAGTGAATGCTTCTGCCATTGGTGTACACTGAATCTTGGCTCACTAATGTTTGACTATGATACTAAAGGTCCCAATTTTACTGTGTTCAGCTTCTCTGGCCTCTTAGGGCTTCTGCTGTCTTTGCTCATGCTATTTTTCTTAAAACCAGGCAGCTGAGTCAGATATGCATCTCATAAACCATAACAATGTGGCCATTACCTAGCAGATTCACTATAATTATCTGGTTTGAGCCCATAATTATAAATGTTTAAGACTTGTAACTTCTAAAAAGCTTGAAATTCATGCATGTCAGACTTTCTAACATACACCAGATGTTAGTAAGTTTGATCTGTCAAGGTGCTACTGGCACTCTGGTGCTAGAGATCGCGTTGATACATAGCACCATAGCAGGTTCAATCTTCTGCATGCCAATTGGACAAAGAGCACAACAGGGCTAACTGAATCATGGTAAAGCATCAAACTTGTCTTGTTATTTATTATTTACTATTTAGGTGTTCGTACAACTTTTATTTGAAAGATCTGAGTCGGATGTTGTGGGCTTTTTTAAAGTGCGTTTAAACTTTTGCTAACCCTTTTTCTGACAGTCGGGCTTAGACTGGCTATAACTTTACTGTAAAGCAACGCATTGCAGTGCAGTCTGCGCCAACCTCTTCGCAACATCTCAAGCTATGCAACGGTGTATAACACTTGCCAATTACCTTCAACAAATAAGTGAAAAGTCACTTTTTCTTGTACCTGACTGGGTGCGTTTAAACTTTTGCACCCCACTGTAGGTCAATACCGCAAGAATGTGCCACTCAGCGGCCGGCCGAGTGTTGATGCGCTGCACCATAATTTCCCGACCCCTCCAGTAATTGCGCATGCGCTTTATTGCAGCGCGACCTGATTTCTGAGGAAGAATGACGTCAACAAAATGTTTAGCGATTTTCTACAACGGCAATTCATTGCATACTTGGTCTAAAATCTTCAATCATCACGATTAGTAAAATAAGTGTCCAATTGCTAGATATCTGTGAAATGCATCAATCAGGCTTTTTGCATTTGTGAAACTTTCCATTTTGAACGCAGCATACGAGCTTGGCCATGTACACATGCCTGCATATTCCAGTTTTTTTACCTTTCTTTCCCTTTATCATGTTGCCGTAGACTTAAGAAATCAACGGCGGCAGCTATATTTCCAAAGACAGATTGAATATCCCGCTCAAAAATCAGGTTGCGCTGCAATAAAGCGCATGCGCAATTACCGGAGGGGTCGCGAAATTCCCGACCCCTCCGGTAATCAGGTGCAGCGCATCGACACTCAGCCGGCCGCTGAGTGGCACATTCTTGCTAGGTACTCTTTTATGAAATTCTTGCTTGTTCTGTAGCCAATAATACCAAACTGATTTGTGTTCAGTGTAGTAAGTTTATATACCGAAAGCGGTTATAATAAATAGCCACGCAATAGCTAGACAAGAACGACTGAGAAACCAGCAACTAGACAGCGTAAAAGAATGGTTTCTTGGCCCAGACATCGAGCGACAGATGAAGGAAGAAGACCATCTTATAGATAGCACAGAGAGAGACAGACTAGAAATCACATTCACACCGCTTAAACCGGACTACAGTAACTGAACACAACAGAAACACAACAAACCCAACTAGATGAGCAGAGCATGCGCACAAAAACAACTACCAACATTATTATTATTATTATAATTATTATCACAGCTTTAGTCGGTTAATAAGCTCGGTGCATAATTTGGTGTAGCTAACCGGGTCGCCCTGCACCCATCTGAAGTCGACTTTACTCCGGTAGGCACTTTCCTCCTCGCGCGACAGCGGCCGCACGCCGATCTCAACTCGGGTACCGTCGTCGCTTTCCAGACTGAGCCGTCTGCCGCCGGTATGGCACTCTGGCCAGAGCTGCAACTCTTCGTAGGCAATCTTCTGGCCATCCAGCACTCTCTTCAGCTCGCTGACGATCTGAGAGATGGCATGGGTGGACAGAAACGACTGAACGCCAACGCCACCGCTCTGCTGCTCCGTCTCCATCATCGACTCGGTGCTTTGCTGCTGCAGCGGCACGACTGGAATGCTGGCGTAGTAGTACTGGTTGATGTTGGTCGGCCGCCACAAACTGCCACTGACGATCTGCTGTGCCTGAAAGCCTCCAGAGCGCCTGTTTCGGTAAAAAATGCGAAAATAAAAAATTGGAAAAAATGTGCAAAAATTTGTAAAAATGTGCAAAAATTTGTAAAAATATGGAAAATGTGCAAAAATCTGCAATCGGCTAGGCGATAAAAACTGTAAAACTGCAAAGAAAGCAAGAATGTAAGAATTGGTTAAAATATTGTTAAATGTGCAAAAATCTCCTATCAGGTAAGCGTGAGAAATGTACTAAACAGAAATAGCAAAATGTGTCAAGGTGTAAAAAAGAATAGTCTGCCTTGTCCAATACCTGTTGCTGAAAGAGACTAACAGGATCGACGACAAACGGCTGGTGCTGCTTGTACTCACTGACATTGATCTGGGGCGTCGAATTGTTGACCGGTTGATTTGACGCTCCAGATCCATTCTCCATCTCCTGCTCAGCTATCATGTCTAGACCAGGCGGTGTGTTCCTAGTTGTGTTGACTGCACCAGAACTGGAATACAAAATCTGCATAGAACCTCAACTCTGGCAAGAGCAACTGGTCAAGTCTAACTTGTTAGGCGACAACTTCTCAGTGGTGGCCCGCAGTTGTTGGAACTCCTTTTGTAACTGTTGCAATGGTGCTCCCGCTGTACTGCCATAGGGACACTCCACCTGTAACAAGAGTCGCACATTGTAGCGAAGTTAGAGGATGGTAGAAGGTCCTAATTTGAAGGGATGGTAGATCCCTAATTTCAGCCGAAACTTTCGAACTGTGGCAAAACTTTTTGTGGAATATTCACATTTCCGGGCAAACTGTTTGAACCTAGACCAAGGGAAACTACACAAAGACCTGGCTCTCCCTCTGAGCGGACGGACGGAGTCAGAGTGAGAGTCAGTCAGACAGTCAGACAGACAGACAGAGACAGACAGAGACAGACAGACAGACAGACAGACAGACAGACAGACAGACAGACAGACAGACAGACAGACAGACAGAGAGACAGACAGACAGACAGACAGACAGACTGACAGACAGACAGACAGACAGACAGACAGACAGACAGACAGACAGACAGACAGACAGACAGACAGACAGACTGACAGACAGACAGACAGACAGACAGACAGACAGACAGACAGACAGACAGACAGACAGACAGACAGACAGACAGACAGACAGACAGACAGACAGACAGACAGACAGACAGACAGACAGACAGACAGAGATTATATTACCGGGTTGATTCCCTGATTGTAGCTCTTCTCCAAGTGCAGCAACTGCTGTGAGCTGGGCAAGAGAGGCGAACTGGAGCGTCGACTGTCGTGGGAGCGAGGTTTCTTCGGCAGACAAGGGTTGTACCGCGGAGATGGACTAGAGTTGGGCGGCACGAAACTGACGCCTGGCGCCCCGGCAGAAGTCGGACTCAGAAACTGGCTCACCGGATTGTCGATAGTCTTGCGACGCGTGTGACCTGCAAGTTAACAGGGTTCAGTCAGATTATGCACTAACTTAGAACCAAAAAGTGCACAGTACAGACAGGTGTCTGTCTCAAAAAAGAAAACATTATCTTTTAGAGATGTCTCAGAAGTGGAATCATGGCTACTGTAGTAATTCGTAATTCAGTCGTGTTTTGGGCAAATTCTTTCTAACTCAACCAGAAAGGATGTGTGCAACGGCCACAGCCCAGAGTACGGTAATGGTAGATTTAGTACCTAACATTGGAAATGCTCAATTTTTATATTAGATAAGAACCGAGAAATAGATTACTGGTGTACGCACTACTCAGCAAATAAGGTACTCCTACTAACTTTTAGTTGGTTAACGCAAAAACGGCTTGATTAACCGAATCATCCATCAACCTTTTCGATTTTTTTCGATTCTTACAGTTTCCGATTAGTATTGGGTATTGCGGAACATACATGTAGCTGGGTTTTCGGCTGGGGGGGGGGTTTCCAGATCCCAAATAGGGTTTCAGCACTATTTCCAAAGGGGGTTTCAGCGACCTTTTTTTGGTGTCGAAAAGTGGGTTTCAGCAACCTTCTTTTGGGCTCAAAACAGGGTTTTGAGGACTAAAAATCCGGTAAAAATCCTGTCAGAAGTGCAAAAATGCCCTTTAAAACCCTATTTATTGTTTTAAAACGTGCAGAAATCCTATTTTTTATTAAAAACATGCAAAAAACTGTATTTTGCTTTAAAACGCACCAAAAAAGCTCTATTTTATTCGACATAATACAGTCAGGCACTTAACGCCGTTTATGGTACCGACACCATATAAGGTGCCGGTACCATATATGGTACCGGTACCGTAGGTAGTGGTACCATAATATGGTACCGGCACCATATATGGTACCGTCACCATATATGGTACCGGTACCATATATGGTACCCCCACCTTCGGGGCCTGTGGTGGTACCATATATGGTACCCCCACCTTCGCGTTTTTCCGGTACCGGTACCATATATGGTACCACTCCGTTCAGATTTCGTACCATATATGGTAGTGGTACCATATATGGCACCGGTACCATATATGGGACCGGTACCAGATATGGTACCGTCACCATATATGGTACCGGCACCATATATGGTACCGGCACCCATGGCCATGGGTAGGGGCACCATATATGGTGACGGTACCATATATGGTGCCGGTACCATATATGGTACCGGTACCATATATGGTACCACCACAGTCGCCGAACGTGGGGGCACCATATATGGTACCGGTACCATATATGGTGCCGGTACCATAAACGGCGTTAAGTGCCTGACTGTAATACAGCTAAAGTACATTTCTGGAACCCTATTTAGAAATTTGAAAGAAAGTATTGAAACCCTGAAATTTACCAGTTTTTTTTACCCAAAATAGGGTTTCAGAAAACCCCCCCAAAATCCGGCTAGGGGGGTTTTTTTGCTGAAAATCGGCCCTGGGGGGCCAAACCCCCCAACCCCCCAACTACATGTATGTTGCGGAACAAATACCCCAGTACCCAATAGCTGGAAAACAGCACAATACCCAACGACAGTTCTAGGTCTACTCACCTCTACCCGACTTGAGGTACTTGGCTCCAGCCTCTTCAACGCTCTCCTGCGGGGTGTGGGTCTGGGGCGCCACCACTGGGGTCTGTTGCAAGAGAAAGGGGTGCACCTGTGCCAGCTGTTGACTGGCCGCGGCCGACGGACCCGCAGAATGCACCATCAGGGGATTCAGCGGAACCATGGCCGCCTCCCCGTCTGACGCGCGACGATTGTTCCAAGCTAAATATGGTTAATTACAATAGATATTAAGAGTAGGTTTTTCTAGAAATCGATCCACTTTTGCTCCTTAACCTCCGCTCCGGACAAAACTAAAACTTTTGTCTCCATTTGGCTAAAATATTGCATTTTAGTTTAGTTTGTTGACCCAAAATGTCATTTTATTACATTCCTGGCCGCTTTTGAGAACTCAATTTTTCGACTCAACATCCTACATGCATACATGTACCAGGTCATAGAGTTGTAAAAAAAATTTTTTTTGAAAGCCAAAAAAAGCTTTTTTTATGAAAATTTTTCATTTCGAAATTTTTTTTTCAAAATTTTTTCCTAGCATGAAATATAGCTTGTAGGAGATGCAAGGATGTGTCAGGAGCAACTTTAAATACAAAAGCTGATACTTTGGTTTAAACATAGTGTTACAGTCTGAGAGTCGACATTCCACCTGCAGCATTGCTCACAGAGTGGCTGCTGCCCTTCAAAACCTATTTTTAGGCTTAGAATAGGCATGAAATTGATAGAACTGCACTGCTAATGTATATCTGAGGCTAAATTCAGCGATTTGCCCCCAAAATTTCCATACTGTGAATAAAATAAAAAATGTGAATAAAATAAAAAAATTTCGAAATGGGCCTTAAAAAAAAGCTTTTTTTTTAAAAAAAGGCTTTTTTTTTAAAGAAAAAAGCCTAACAACACTACCAGGTCATCCGCCGAAGGGGGAGATGGGGTTGTGGGGAGGGGCTGACGCAGGCCTGGGGGTCTGCGCCCAAATTTTGGTAGGGGATCGGGCACTAAAAAACGCTCAAAAATCGCTATTTTGGGTTGAAATACAGCTAAAAAGTGCTGTTTCAAAGGCGATTTTGGCAAATTTTTGTGTCTGAAATTGCAAAAAACGGCAAAATTTTGCTCAAAAAATTGCTTGCCAGAAAAATCGGAGGGGATGGATGGGAAAAATCGTCTCGGAGGGGGTTCCCAATCCAGAAAATCTGGCCTAAGTCGGGTGGAGGGCAGACCGCCAGACCCCCTTCCCCTGTTCATACATGTAACCGCTCCGGGCCGACCTGGGGAGAGGGGGCCGTGGGGGGGTTTCCTCAGGTGGGAGGCGAGGGCGGTCCAACATTTCAAAAACTCTAAAACGCCTGGAAATGCGTTTTTAGCACGTTTTTTTCAGTAAGGACGCTCAAAATCGCTATTCTAAGATGCAAAATAGCTTTTTAGAGCTAAAAACAAGCAATAAAATGACAAAAAGGGTTTCCAAAACCCCCGATTTCTCTTAAATATCGCCAAATTCGGTTTGCAAAGGTTTTTCAACGAATTTTTCTGCTAAAACTTTGTTGTAGTTTTGAGCCAGTTTGTTAGTACTGGAGTCACTACTGGTACTTCTACTTTTTGGTCGGGGGGGGGGTCCGTTAACCTGTCTTGGGAGGTGAGCAGGTGGCAACGCCCCAAACCCCCGTAGTACATATGTATGCTACGAACTGGTCTAGACATACTTTGCTCTATGAAATGCTCTCAGAAATTCCTGGGGGTAGCGGTAGTCTGAGGGGTAGGTAAGAGAGCCTAGAGGCGTCACCCCGCTCAGCCCCCTTGCCGGTGTCTGGCACAGCTACCAAATAAGGCACCGTTACCATAAATTGTGTTAAGAGCGTGACTGTATTACGTTTCTTACTGCCACTCACCATCAATGAGCGGGTTCAGCAAGGCATTGTTGAGTAAGGGCGAGGGCAAAATGGGCAACTGTTGCAAGGCTCCAAAGCCAGGCTGTAGTTGCAGAGGAAAGGCGTGTGGCGGCAGTACCAGTTGCGGCGGAGTGAGCAGCGTCTGCGGTGGGGCGCAGAGCGTGTGGCGTCGAATTGCAGTCGCCTCCATTCCACGCTCCAACGCCTCACGCTCCTGCTGACTCAGCTGACGAGCGCTGCTCGCAATCGGATTGTCATCACCGCTGTCCACGTCGCTGCTGCTTGGAGAGCCCTGAATCAGGCTTTCTTTTTGCTTATTACAGTCAGCAGGCACTTAACGCCGTTTATGGTACCGACACCATATAAGGTGCCGGTACTATCTATATATGGCACCGGTAGCTAGGGTAGTGGTACCATATGGAACCCCCACCTTCGGGGCCTGCGGTGATAATGGTACCGGTACATATACCATATAATATGGTATTGTTGGCACCATATATGGTACCACCTCTACCCATGACCATGGGTGCCGGTACCATATTGGTACCACTACCTTGTATGGTACAAAATCTGAACAGAGTGGTACCATATATGGCACCACTACCCTAGATACCGGTACCATAAACGGCGTTAAGTGCCTGACTGTATTATAGTCCAGTTTATAATTGAGGCCCTGCTCTAGTAGAAGTCGATCGATTGGGCCCGACGGGATATCCGGATCACGCCATGTCTGGACTATTTTACGACCTTTGAAAGCAATTTCAACTGCATTGTATGTAGATAAAAATGTCTGCCCGCTTTTTCGATCTTCACTCTAATGGCTCGTTCCTTGTCAGTTTTTGATCGATTTGGCTCAAAATTTAAGCAAACATTAACAAACCAACCGGCTACAAATTCGGCGAGTTTGGAGCTAATTTCCAAACTCGCGCTGATTTTATGACATGGAAACTAGCAATCAGGGGAAATGGAAATTTTTTGGTAATGCAAGTTTATGGGTCTCAAATTTACAGGAATGATTGGCATTACCGTTGGGTATACGGCATAGGCATCGTTATAGGGCATAAAATACTGACTGGGCACCCCTCTAGCTCAAAGGGCACTAAAAATGGGGAATTCAAAAACATGATCGAAAATCTCCAAGTTAACAAATCTGCACCTTCTGGAATCAACGCACAGAATCAGTTATTAATCAACACAGATTGTAGTAGAAAGTTCGACATGAATCTGATAATTAAACTCTCTGTTGCACGTCATAGAAACCTTCCCCACAGTGCTTTTTCAGAATCTATATACAGGGTGTGCCAAAAAAAAACAACCCAGCAGAGTTTTTGCTGTCGCAACCGCAAATCTCAACCGATTTGAATGAATCCTTTTTTAAATGAAAGATAAATAAATTCTTGAAAGATTGATGTACCGCTTATTAAGATAGCCTGCTTAGTTCCTGAGATATTTGTCCTCAAATTCAAAACAGAGATTTTGGCAATGAACAAGAGTGATAAAGAACAACCCAGCAGATTTTTTACTTTTGCAACCATGAATCTGAACCGATTTGAATGAATCCTTTTTTGAATGAAAGACTGATAAATTCTTCAAAGATTGGTGCAATTTTCATTGAGATTCACAGTTTCGTTCTTGAGATATTTGCCTTCTAAGTCAAAACACATTTTGGCAAAGAACAAGAGCGATTCCGTTGCATTTCATAATAAAGCAGATTCCTACTGCTAGGGCTAATGATACTTTAGTATTGAAGTAAACCGAGTTTCTGTGTCACCTGTAAAGCCTCCAAGAGCCATTAGAAGTAGCAGGAATCGTTTTGTTATGAAGTGCAACGGAATAATAAAAAATCCCTCTTGTTCAAAGCCAAAATCACAGTTTTGAATTTGAGAGTGAATATCTCAGGAACTAGGCAGAGTACAATAATAAACGTTACATCAATCTTTCAAGAATTTATTTATCTTTCATTTAAAAAAGGATTCATTCAAATCGGCTGAGATTTGCGGTTGCTACAGCGAAAAATCTGCTGGGTTGTTTTTTTTTGGCACACCCTGTATTTCCCGGTTTAACAAGAAAAGTCACATTTAGCCATGTTTTTGAATTTCCACAGTTTTAGTGTCTTTTGAGCTAGAGGGGTGCCCAGTCAGTATGCTATGCCCTAGGGCAATACCAATCATTCCTGCAACCTTCAGACTCATACCTGTGAATTACCAAAAAATGAAATTCCAAGGATCACCCTGATTCTTAGTTTTCCTGTCGTAAAACAGTCAGGGAAATAACAACATATATGCTATCAGTACACATAATGGAAACGGTACCATATATGGTACCGGTACACCTTCAAGTGGTACCATATTATGGTACCACTTCCTTATATGGTATTGGTACCATACATGGTACCCCTTCGATCGAGGCCTTAGGTGGTACCATATATGGTACCGGTACACCTTCAAGTAGTACCATATATGGTACCACTTCCTTATATGGTATTGGTACCATTTATGGTACCCTTTCGATCGAGGCCTTAGGTGGTACCATATATGGTACCGGTACACCTTCAAGTGGTACCATATGGTACCACTTCCTTACATGGTATTGGTACCATATATGGTACCCTTTCGATCGAGGCCTTAGGTGGTACCATATATGGTACCGGTACACCTTCAAGTGGTACCATATGGTACCACTTCCTTATATGGTATTGGTACCATATATGGTACCCTTTCGATCGAGGCCTTAGGTGGTACCATATATGGTACCGGTACACCTTCAAGTGGTACCATATATGGTACCACTTCCTTATATGGTATTGGTACCATATGGTACCCCTTCGATCGAGGCCTTAGGTGGTACCATATATGGTACCGGTACACCTTCAAGTGGTACCATATATGGTACCACTTCCTCACATGGTATTGGTACCATATGGTACCCCTTCGATCGAGGCCTTAGGTGGTACCATATGGTACCGGTACACCTTCAAGTGGTACCATATGGTACCACTTCCCAGACATGGTATTGGTACCATAATGGTACCCCTTCGATCAAATCATAAGGGGTACCATATATGGTAACCCTTCGATCAAATCATAAGGGGTACCATATCGTCGCCACTATGGTAAAATGAGCCAAGTGACAAAATGGAAAAAATGGAGTTAAGCGCAAAAAACTATAGCTAAAGCACCTAAAAACGTTTTGGCGAAGGAATGAAGTTGAAATTCGCTCTGTGTCAGGAGATACAGCCATGCAACCAGACGCATGTGCACAGACATCACCAGATGATCCTGGTAAAATGAGTCAAGTGCTTCGTGCTTTTCCTGTTAACTGACTTAATTTGGCACAAGTGACGCATGCACAATGTTTTGCACACCAATTATGCACTTGTATCTTAGTCAGAAAATATTTAAACTGATGTTGAAGCTAATTCACGAAAATGTAACAAATATTTAAAAGGCGATTTTCTCGATTTCAGCTTTCTGTTACTTGGCTCATTTTACCATAGTGGCGACGATATATGGTACGCTTTCGATTGAGGCCTCAGGTGGTACCATATATGGAAACGGTACCATATATGGTACCACTTGAAGGTGTACCGGTACCAGACATGGGCTAGCATTTCTACTGATGGGGGTAGAATTTTCAATTCCTGATGGGGGGCTGAGCGGGGTAGGAGCGCCTGATGGGGGGGCTGAGGGGGTGGTAAGCCAAACAGTCCGATTTTTGGCGAAAATCAGGGTTTTTTGGCGTATTTTTCATTAAAATATGTTAAAATTAGCTATTCTGAGCTCATTTACGCCTATTCCATGCATATTTTTATCATAATTTTCTATACAAAATCCTTCCCAAAAATTCCTGATGGGGGGTAGCGGCCGGCTGATGGGGGGTAGATCAGAGCATGATGGGGGGCCAACCCCCCATCAGCCCCCCCCCCCTTTGCCCATGTCTGACCGGTACCATATATGGTACCGTTTCCATATATGTGTACTGATACCATATATGTTGTTATTTCCCTGACTGTAGAACCTGCATTAGTTGGAATTTTAGCACCAAACTGGTATTTTGCCAGTTGTCTTGTTAATTTTTGCTGAAAATTTGAACCAAATCAAGAACTGACCGAGAACGAACCGATTAAGTACAGTTGGAAAAAGGGTATGGAGATTTTTAATCTATACTGTATCTGATCTGGTTTAATGGATCACCTGGATCTGGATATGACAGAAATTTGCACCCGGTCGGGCCTACCCCTCCAGCAAGACAACAAAAATACAGGAGTCACTACAATCTTTAAACGAGGACTAATTCCAACCAAACTCTCCAATTGAGATAATATAGAAAGTTCCCCTTAGAGACTGCTGAGTCAACCAACAATAAAGGCGCGTCATTAACTCAGCTGACTCTACAACCGACAACTCGCATCGATTTTTCGGCGCATCAGCTCAATGAAAAAATGAATGAATGAGGCATGTCTGACCTACAGCTAGAAAATGGCCGTAATTACGGTGCAGGCAAAGGGATTCGGCCTGAGGAACCAGGACGGTTCGATTTTTGCTTATTATGGAAGAAACCCATGCCATGGCACTGGCAACAATTCAAAAGTCACCTAAAATTTTTGTTCTTCAAGAACTGCTCCTAAAATACTCTAGTTTTGTTTCGATCTACACTACTTTGTTGGCCAGAGTCTTTGATAACCCTAAAGCCGAAATTATCAACAATGAATTTCTTTCTTAAATGGCTACCAGATTAACTTAAAAAGGTTCTAAACTTACTTAACTGCCGCACCAGACATGGGCAAAGGGGGCTGAGGGAGGGGGTTGGCCCTCCCTCAGGCTCTGACCTACCCCCCCCTCAGGAATTTTTTGGAAGAATTTTGTATAGAAAATTATGATAAAAATACGCCTGGATTAGGTGTAAATGAGCTCAGAATAGCTTATTTTCACTTATTTTAATGAAAAAAAAAGCCAGAAAACCTTGATTGGACTTTTTGGCTTATCACCCCCCTCAGGCGCTCCTACCCCCCCTCAGAAATTGAAAATTCTACCCCCCCCCTCAGCCGAAATGCTAGCCCATGTCTGTGCCGCAATCGTTGTTTCGGTGCTTAGTGCAAAACAATTCCGGTACAACTAGAACAGTACTATTATTTTTATGGACGATACGCCTGGTTCCGACTTAAAACAGACATGCGTTTCTTAAAACTTCCAATCGCATTTTTGATTCAGTGAGCAATTTCAAATTTTTCAACCTAAGGCAAGTTCCACTTCCGCTCAACCGCTAGCTGGAATGAATAAACAAGAGTAAGACAGAACTAACGTCTTCAGGACTGGTTGCAAGATTGAGTGCTGCGAGTTCGGACGCCGATATCTGACTGCCAAGCTTCTGTTGAGCAGCATCGATGTTAACTGAACAGCTACTTTTTACAGTGATTCCTTATTAAAACTACTGTCAGCTGACCAACTCCCGTTGTAATCGATCCTCTAGATCCACGACGGGGCTGAGCTTCTAGGTCGGAAATAGCCAAAGGTGCTTCCAGGTTTTTGTTATGCTTTGCCAGCTTAGCGCACAACAAATAGTAGGTGGCATACATGCTGTCATACCGCTTCTCCAGCAAAGCCTTAAAACAAAAATTATTCAATTGTAACAGCTCATCCGCCAAAGCGGGAGGGGGGTTGGGGTCTGGCGCAGGCCGGGGGGGGGTGAGCCCAAATTTTGTGAGGGAGTTGGGCACTAAAATCGTCAAAAATCAAATTTCTAGCTAAAAATCGTCAAAAATCCCTAATTTGGGCTGAAATACAGCTAAAAAGTGCTGTTTCACAAGCGATTTTGGCAATTTGCTAAAAAAATTACTTGCCAGCAAATTCGGAGCGGGTGGGAAAAACCGTCTCGGGGCAGGGGCTCCCGATCCGGGGGGTCTGACCTAAGTCGGCTGGGGCAGATCCCCAGACCCCTTGTTACATGTATGTTAAATAGATATTTAGCTCAAAAATATTGGTGCTGACATGGAATACTGACAAGTTTTGACAGAAGAGTAGTTGTCTATACCTCAGTGATTTTTTCACTAGTCCAGCCAGTGCGTTGTTGCATGTGAAGTAGCACCGTGCTGTTAAGCGGCTGTATGGGAAGCTTAGTGGCCGGGATTGGATCTAAACTACTTGAGATCAGCTCATCACCATCCACCGGCGGAAACCATCTAAATATAGTTATTCTTCTTGACAATTTCCTGCTAAACCTAACAACTTGCTCCGCACCTATGGTGAATGACCTGGTGAAGAGTGAACCGCTTTGCTACATTTACCACTAGCATCTTACGAATCAGATCCGAACACCCTGAAATTCAATCTACTTTTCACAGAGAATCTAGCAGGCGAAAATTGTCAGACAGATAGCACAGAAGCAATCTGTTAGACTTTTGAAAGTACCAGAGCCCATTTGGGAATAGTAGGCTCAAAACAGGGTGTACCATCCTATTCAATGGTCAAGAAACTTTATTGAAATTACATAAAAACGGAAGTTCTTGCTTTTCTTTAGATTGTTGACCCTGGTAACTGTGAGAGGCGAAGTGCTAAAAGTTCCTCAATTCAGTTACGATGCATGAGGCTATTAGATGAACATTTTTATGTTCAGAGTCTCGGCGAACAGAAAACCGATTCGGTTCGGTATGTTGCAAGGGGTTAAGAGGTGAAAATGAGCCAAGAACGCACCAATAGAAACAAAGTAGGGTATGTTGAAGAGTCCATGCAGCACCGAGCGTCGTAGCTTATCGATGCTAGAGTTGGGAAACGGAAAACCACCCGATACCATTATGTACAGCACTACACCCAGACTCTGCAAATATGAGCATTGAATACATTTTTATGAGCAACATTTCATTTTCTAGTTCTAAATTTAAAGAACGTTCAACTGATTTTTATGAATAGCAGAGACTCACAGCAGGGGGTCCAACTTGACCAAATCTCAAAATGATATGCGGCAACAAAGTTGCCACCTTATAGCTCGTGAATGTCTGAACCGATTGAAACAGTTTTTCCACTGTTCGATGCAGAATTGACATGGCTTTCTAACACTGTGCTCAGCGCCACCCTACCTTCAACTGTTCGCCCAAAATTTAAATTTTTCTGAAGGTGGGCAGTGGGTTGAAAAGTAAGTAAAGTTTCAGATCTTGTTATTCCCTCATTCTGACCGTAGAAGGCTCGCCAACCCTTTATTCGACGCAGCTCGGTGAGATCTATAATTGAGTGCAAAGCACGTCTTTCTAGCTGCCTTGGTTCAATTTTTGCGAAGTTGAGAAGATATGGCCTAAAAAAGTGTGTTTCATACTCGGATTTTTAAGCTGTTTCTGTGTGCCGTGTCCTTGTGTGTTATTTGACAACTCTAATCCGCACACCAAAAGATCTGTCACAGTCAGGGCGATTCGAAAATGATGCTCATTTATGGCTACGTTCGGACAGACACATGGTTCGATTCGCCAGATCAAAGCGGTGTCAATGGTATTGGATTTCACTTACTTGGTCTACATACGGTACTTCACAGGGCCTTTGAACACCATCGTCAATTCATATGACCACGGTTTTTCCGACGCTTTGATCTATAGCTCACGTAAACACGTCTCAATTGGGACGTGGTCTTCACCAGTAGATAGAACAGACCGTGACGCTTCCAATGGTGTGTTTCCCGTCTCGTTTGGGCCACACAATCTTGAACATGGTGTCAAGGTATCGAAAAAATCTCCTCTCAGATAGCGATTAAAAATAAAAATCGCAATTATCCGAGGTGTTGCCGGCAAGCTAGAAAGCTGTCTAATACACCAATCGAAAGCTCTTGATTCACTC
The DNA here is from genome assembly GCA_030248155.1 of Sabatieria punctata. Lineage (NCBI taxonomy): Eukaryota > Metazoa > Nematoda > Chromadorea > Araeolaimida > Comesomatidae > Sabatieria > Sabatieria punctata. The sequence continues at coordinate 300,289 of JASANB010002592.1, forward strand.
TAAAATCTCTATTCAGCAGATGTTGAAATTTAGGCTCTGATAATCCATAAAAACGTCTGTATTCTGAGGGTCCGTCAGGCCATAGCATAATCAACATTAATTTAACGGTCATAAAAAGGTTGCAAAGCAACGTAACAACAACTGAGCACCATTTTCGAATTGCCCTGACTGTGACGAATCGTTTGGTGTGCGGAATAGCGTTGTCAAACCAGGCACAAGGGCACGGCACACAGAAACAGCTTAAAATCCGGGTCTGAGACACACATTTCCAGGCCATATCTTTACAGCTTCACAAGAATTAAACCAAATCAGCTAGAAAGTCGTGCTTTACACACGATTATAGATCTCGCTGAGCTGCGTCGAATAAAGGGTTGGCGAGCCTTCTACGGTTAGAAAGCTATGTTAATTCTGCATCGAACGGTGGCAAAACTGCTTCAATCGGTTCAGGCGTTCACGAGCTATAAGGCGGTAACTTTGTTGGCGCCCGTCATATTTTGAGATTTGGTCGAGTTGGACTTCCCGACTCACAGTAAAAACGGTAGAAAATTTTGTTTGTTTGGTAGCTGTGTCAAAAAAGACTTAGATAAAGTGGCAGTTACCCAGACGTCAGCTTTGCAGCCGTCGTAGTCTTTACCCATAAATAGTTCCGGCGCAGCGTAGGGAGGACTGCCGCACCAGGTTGAGAGCAAACGATCACCCGAATAGAAGTTGCTAAAGCCAAAATCTGAAATCGCTCTCCTCAATCGGTTATTCGGTTGCTTGCCGTTTCGGGTGCAATTAGACCTTGCTCACTGGCCGATAGGACAGAACCATACGTGTAACTACCCCGACCCCCGATTTCCGACCCCTCCGATTTTGCTGGAAAGTAATTCTTTGAGCAAATTTTTGCCATTTTTCAGAGAGTAAAACTGCTAAAAAATTTTTTTGCTAATTCCGGAACCGTTTTTGCAATTTTGCAAACATTTGACTTTATCCTTGGAACGGCTCAACCCAGCAACGTCATAAAAGCTGCATCATTGGAGTCCCCGAAGACGCTAGAATCGAATTCTGTAGTCATCTCACTTTCACAGCAATGAGACAAAGAGTTAATTTTTTTCTGTAGCGCAAATTAGTGTTTAGAGTAAACGTAGCGCAGTTTAGGATTTACTCCAGACCGGAGCGCGAACTTGTCTACAACTTTGATCATGATCATGTTGTCTAAACCTTGCCCATCCCTACTATATATGGTGTCGAAACTATTCAGTATTTGCATACCAGTCCCATCCCCAGATGCAAGCGCAAGGCCCAATTGCAGTGTCTTCTCACCCACCGACTAGTTTAATATTTCTGTTCCGATCTAACAGAAGGTTCTCTGCCTTTAGGTCGCGATGCACGATGCCTAAGTTGTGGCAGTGGGCCACGGCAGACACCACCTGTCTAAAGAGTAGTTTGGCTTCGCTTTCGGCCAGTTTGCCTCTACGCACCAGATATTCTGAAAAGAACGCGTGTGCGTGTTCTGACAAATTGGTCACAGATTGACAGACTCACCGAAAACCTCACCACCGCCCGCATATTCCATTACCATGTAAAGCATACAATCTGTCTCCAGTACCTACATAGACACTACTGATTAGACAAGAAACAAGCCCCGTAGGTTATTTACTGTTGCAACCGTAAACCTCAACTGAATGGAGTGCATCTTCTTTGACAAATAAATTCTTAAACTCTAAAATAAGCTACTTTGCTTAGTTCCCAGGGTTCTCTCCTCAAAATCGAAGTAGTGATTTTTTTGACAATGAACAAGAAAGTTTTTTCTTATTCTGTTGCACTTCAGAATAAAACAGATTCCTATCTCTGAGAGCTAACGATACTTTACTTGTGAAGTAGTAACCGAGCGTGTGTCTCACCAGTAAAACCTCCTTACGTCAGCCGCCCACAGGTTTGTTCTCAAGTGCAACGGAATCCCTCTGGCTCACTGCCAAAATCACTGTTTTGACTTTTGGGCTAAACATCTCGGGAACTAATTAGTATATCTGAATAACAATTTCATCACGCTTTCAAGAATTTATTTATCTTTCATCCAAAGATAAGATTCATTCAAATCGGTTCAGTTTTGCGGATGTTACAGCCAAAAATCTGCGGGGTTGTTTTTGACGGTCCCTCTACTGTACAAACAAACACAGAACTGTCACCGATTTCTCATTATACAGTAGGGCCATATGGCATATACATACGTGGCTCACAAAAAGAGCACAAGATCTACATGGTAAAATTAAGGGTTCAGACGAGGAAATGCCTAAGTCATATTTTTACGGATTTTCAGCTCTTTACTGCCCTGTCAGTGCAAGTGCAAGTTGTGCAAGTTTGCAGAGCGAAAAGCCTACTCGGTCTAGTTTAGCGAACGACCGAATCCGTTAGACCAAGCACAATTAAAAATCAGAAAATGACAAGTACTGAAAAAATTCCAAAAAATAACACAAATGTAACATAGGAGATTGCAAATTGATCGAAATTAAGATATTCTGAGATGCTTCAACAGGCTTTTTGAGTCGTTTTCTAATTAGTAGGATGATGCAAGCTATCAAACTTGACCTTGAGACAGTCAGGCACTTAGCGCCGTTTATAGTACCGGTAGTTGTGGTAGTGACACCATATATGGTATCCCCAGATTCGGCCACTGTGGTGGTACAGTACCATGGTACCGGCACCATATATGGAACCACTACCCATATAATGACGACGGCACCACTACCATATGGTACGAAATTTGAATCAAGTGGTACCATTTATGGTACCGGTACAGTTACCAATTCGAAGGTAGGGGTACCGTACCATATCGTACCACCACAGTCCGCGAACGTGGGGGGGGTGTATCCTTAAAGCGCACAAATCAAAAGCGCACGTCCCATAAGCGCACATCCCATAAGCGCACGCTCAGAAAGCGCACAAGCGCACAAAAAAGCGCACAAGTAAATGTTCCTTCCCGGTAGCCTTGTAGCCACTTCCTCTCTCACAGGAGCCGTTCGGGATTGAGACAGGCACTGGGCGAGCAGACAATCACGGCGCTGTTGTTCGGTCTGCCATCTCTGCTGTTCGATCTGCCACTCTCTGTGACGCTGCTGTTGTTCGATCTGCCACCGCTGCAGCTGCTCGAGATCACGCTGTACTTGCTCTTGTAGAAGTTGGAGGCAATCACGAAATGTAGTAAACAACATGTGAGCATCAAATGGGGGGCCACGTCTGTGTCTGATGATCACGAAACCCAGGCAAACTTGAGCTTGAGAATGGGAAACAGGAGAAGCTTTGAAGTAGAACTTGAACTTGTAGTAGAACTGAATAAAAGTGGGCTCGAAGGGGTCTCGGCACCAAATGATAGGGTTTTTTGCCGGGCTACTAGTAAAACAGAACACACGCACACAACGCAATCACTCAAAGGCGACTACACAATACGAACACACTCAAACACTGACACAAAACAATCAAACTCTTCAGTACATACTGTACTGTTATACTTCCATCAGTGGTGGACTCTGTTACAACTGAGACGGCATCTAAAAGCCTTTACATATACAGTAAAGCTCTATGTCTAGAACAGGCGTTTTATTTCACATTACTATATGTGCGCTTTCTGAGCGTGCGCTTATGGGAAGTGCGCTTATAGGATGTGCGCTTATGGGAAGTGCGCTTATGGGATGTGCGCTTTTAAGAACACCCCACGTGGGGGTACCATGGTGCCGCTACCCTAAGTACCGGTACCATGTATGGTACCGGCACAGTACAAGGTGTCGGTAGCATAAACGGCATTAAGTGGCTGACTGTGAGATAGTAGCTAACTATATCGCACTCGAATTAAAGGTAAACGAAACGAAATCTTTTTTCTGCAACTTTCTCGTTTTGTCTATTTATGGATCAAGGTATTGCTTCGTCTGAACGCTTCAAGTGTCCTAAAGTAGAGTATTTTGGGCTTTTGAACTGTGACTTCCCAAAAAGATAAATTTAATTTATAATCTTTGATGGGTAGAATTAGGTGAGGTTAGTGGTAGAAAATTACAGCCGGTACTACGGAATGTGAGATGGCTGACAGAAATAAGCTACCTCGTAAAGCTGAACGATGTGTGGGTGCTTCAGCGATTTGAGAATTCTCATTTCGCGGTTAATTTTGTTCAAATTCTCGGTGTCGATTTTTCGCTTGTCTATTACTTTCACAGCTACCTGAAACAGCAGTCGTATTAATAAACAGAACCTTCGTCATCTAAATAGGTCAGATCAGACATGGGCTAGCATTTCGGCTGAGGGTGGGTAGAATTTTCAATTCCTGAGGGGGGCTGAGTTGGTAGGAGCGCCTGAGGGGGCTGACGGGTGGTAAGCCAAAAAAAGTCCTATTTTTAGCTAAAATCAAGGTTTCTTGGCTTATTTTTCTTCTATTCTGACTTACTTACACCTAATCCAAGTATATTTTTATCATAATTTTCTATACAAAATTCTTCCAAAAAAATTCCTCAGGGGGTAGCGGCCGGCTGAGGGGCGTAGGTGAGAGCTTGAGGGGGACCAACCCCTCTCAGCCCCCCCCCTTTGTCCATGTCTGGGTCAGGTATGTACCATAAGACTACACCTACAGCCAAAATCAGCGCCACATAGGAATTTCTTTAATTTCACGCAAAAAAACACACGTTTTATCTACAGGGTGTCTCAAAAAAAATGATCACATTTCTTTTTACTGCCATTTCCGCAAATGTTGACCAAATAGGCTGAAATTTGGACTATAGGTGCCAAAATTCGGGGAATTTTTTGTGTTAAAGTTTGGTGCACTAAGCTTAACTCATTCCCGAGAAATTTCAAAAAAAGTGAAATTTGTTAAATCAATGGTGAAAGCCGGTCACCGAAAAAATGATCACATTTCTTTTCACTGCCATTTCCGTAAATTTTGACCAAATAGGCTGAAATTTGGATTATAGGTGCCAAAATTCGGGGAATTTTATGTGTTAAAGTTTGGTGCAGTAGGCTTGACTAATTCTCGAGAAATTTCAAAAAAAGTGAAATTTGATAATTTCAATAGCGAAAGGCGGCCACCGAAAAAACGTTACATTACATTATCGCCTAAACTCTAACGATAGCGTTGGAGTTCATGCGTCAACTTTTTACACACGAATTACCCTGAACTTCTAGCGTTTACACTCCAAATTTCATCCAATTCCGACTAAAATTAGAAAAGATACAGGAAAAGGAAATGTTTACATTTTTCGTGACCGGCTTTCACTATTGAAATTACGAAATTTCACTTTTTTTGAAATTTCTCGGGAATGAGTCAAGCCTAGTGCGCCAAACTTTAACACATAAAATTCCCCGAATTGTGCCACCTATGGTCCAAATTTCAGCCTATTTGGTCAAAATTTGCGGAAATGGCAGTAAAAAGAAATGTGATCATTTTTTCGGTGACCGGATTTCACTATTGAAATTACCAAATTTCAGTTTTTTTGAAATTTCTCGGGAATGAGTCAAGCTTAGTGCACCAAACTTTAACACATAAAATTCCCCGAATTTTGGCACCTATGTTCCAAATTTCAGCCTATTTGGTCAAAATTTGCAGAAATGGCAGTAAAAAGAAATGTGATCATTTTTTTTGAGACACCCTGTATATTTCGGCAAAAAACGGTGTGTCTGAGCGATTTTAGCTCCAAATTACACATTTTAACAATTTTCAACTCACGCCAATCACGTTATTAGAAACTGTCAGAAAGAGTTTTGCGTCAGTGTTTAGCATAATCTAATCTGACAAAATTATTATTTTTGAGGAGCAGTATCTCGGGCTTCACAGCAGCTAGAGACGCTTACTCTGTAAAATTACATAGCTTTTTTTCATACTCTACCATCACTGCAGATTTCAGCTCTCTAACCCGATTTTGAAAAATCGGCTGTACGTGCTAATAGTATCTCTGTTTCATGGACTGGCTCTTAAAATCCGAAGATTTTCGTGGTTGGTCTAAAGAATTTGGTAGGGTCTCTAGGCCAGTTGGGTTTTTGGGTGCATTGATGGCATGTCTCTGGTATGTGTCCCAATGTACTGTGCGCTTGCATGATGGCAAGGTGTGTATAGAATGAATGGCGGGCGGCTAATAATAATGTAATTTCCTTCTACTACTACACCCATCTGAGGGGCGGAAATAAGCTGGAGGGAGATCAATAGCAAAACGGCGGCCGGTCAAGCAGCCTAACTCCCACTCTCTCTCCTCTCATTGTCAGAAGCTCATTATATTTGCCTCGTCTAATCAAGGTAACTCTCCCACGCAATCATACAAAGGAGATTACTATTATTTGCGTCATTCCAGGTTTAGAACGTAATCTATCAGCTCTAGCATGACGCACGTACACAAGGAACGGGGCTATTGGACTGCGAAGGAAGCCTAATCCCCTAGACCATTTACACCTCCGACTCTTCATTCAAGTAGCTAATCGTTCAATTATTTGTCCAGCAAATTCATTCATAGATTTTCAGGCACTAAATTAATCTGCAAAACAGCACTTTTTAGCTGCAATTGAGCCTAATACAGCGCTTTTATACCATTCTTAGCCGAAAATTGCCATCTTGCCCCGCTCACACAGAATTCAACTCAAACTCAAGCCCCATTCGACAAACCAAATGTCTGTTACATGTATGCTGAAGGGGTTGGGGTCATTTCGGTGCCGACGTTTCGGTGCCGTTCATTTCGGTGCTGACGTTTCGGTGGCAATTCATTTCGGTGCCGGTTCATTTTGGTGCTGATTCATTTCGGTGCCGGTTCATTTGGGTGCCGTTCATTTGGGTGCCTCACAAAAATGTTTGGTAACTTGGTTTCAAATGAATTTTCATCACAATTAGGAAAAAAGCTCATTTTTTGACATTGCGCAAATTAGTGTTCAGAGCAAACGTAGCGCAGATTAGGATTTACCCCAGGCCGGAGCTCGACCTTGTCTACAACTTTGGTTATGAGGCTCAAGTTGCCTGGATGGTACCCAAAAAGTTATTTGCAAAAAACCGCCAGGTCGCTTATTATTTGAACAGACTATAGTTTGCATACTGTATGTACATACGTCAATAGTTGAGTTGAGATGACGTGTTTTACAGCCGCCATCCCACAGCGGCCAGGATCAATAATGTATATTTTAGTCTGTTCACGTGCACACCTACGCAAATCTTGCATGGCATTGCTTAAGGAGAAAACAAATAACAAGAGAGTAACAGAGTCTAAACAGTCTCTGTAAATATTCGTTATAGTGCACGATGCTAATTGATGCTTACTTCTTGTAAGTACCAAGTAAGCAGAATGTTTATTCAATGCAAAAGTTTCCAACTATCCTTCGCTTAGGCATTGCTTGGGTTGGGCCCGCCCGATTTCCAGCTCTAATTCCTTTCAAAAAGACAATTCGGACGCCCATCATGGGAAACATCAAATGAAACCGAGAAATTGTTTGCGAAACTGAAAATAATAAACAAAATAAGCATAACACTCGTGTTAAACAGCGGCAACCAGGACCAGGTTTGTGCGCTATGTGCAAGACGAACAGTACAATACGTGTGCCAAAGATCTCCGAATTCGATTCAAAACTGACCAAGTTGTGTTGTTTACAGTGTGCAATCCATTATAAGGAATTTTTTTTGATTTTCAACTTTCAAGGCCCAAAAACTCGATTAGGGGTTACTTTTTTTTTCGATTTTTTTTCTTTAATCGAAAGAAAAAACATAGCGCTACATTTCCATGAAATAAAATAGTCGGACTATTGACGGTGGGGGGGTCAAATCGGTCCCGGAAGGGGTTCGAAAAAAAATTTTTCTCTGCAATGCAGTCGATTAGGGTATCATTTGAAAGAGAATACTTTTCTGATTCTAAATCTGCAATTCGCAAGTTCCTACGATGATTTCGTCCCGAGTTATGGCTCAAAATCAGTGAGAGGGTCGAAAAAGTGACCCTCTCAAAAATGGCCGGGAAGGTGATAAAATGTCTTTTTAGGTCAAATTAAACCAAAATAGAAAATTTCAGCCAAATCGGAGACAAAAAGTTGAGATTTGTCTGGAGGTTAAGGAGCAAAAGTCGATTCATAGAGAAACCGGCTCTTAAATTCCCTGACTTTTCCATGACTCCCTGACTTTCCAGGTCCCGCACGAACCCTGCATTTGCATCCCTAATTTGAAACCACGTTACCAAACATTTTTTGTGAGACACCCAAATGAACGGCACCGAAATGAACCGGCACCGAAATGAATCAGCACCGAAATGAACAGGCACCGAAATGATCTGGCACCGAAATGTCGGCTCCGAAATGAACGGCACCGAAACGTCGGCACCGAAATGACCGTCTCCCATGCTGAAGGTGGTTAGGTTGAAATCAGTGTTTGTGCCCAGTTCCGACCTTTCCCACTTGACTTTTTGGTTTTCGCTGTATTAGAATTGTCAAGCCTAAGCCTGACTCTAAGCCTGAACCAAACCCCTAAGCCTAACTTATATCCAACCCCTAAGGCTAAGCATGAACGTTAGCCTACACATTTACGCAGCTATTCTTGTATATTTTATTAGAGTCCTGTCCAGACATGGGCTGAGGAGGGGTTGGCCCCCCCTCAGGCTCTGAGTTACCGCCCCCTCAGCCGGCCGCTACTCCCCTCAGGAATTTTTCGGAAGAATTTTGTATAGAAAATTATGATAAAAATATGCCTGGATTAGGTGTAAATGAGCTCAGAATAGCTTATTTTAACTTATTTTAATGAAAAATAAACCAAAAAACCTTGATTTTAGCCAAAAATCGGACTTTTTGGCTTACCACCCCCTCAGGAGCTCCTACCCCCTCAGGGATTGAAAATTCTACCCCCCTCAGCCGAAATACTAGCCCATGTCTGGTCCTGTCTGTATAAAAGATAGTGAATGTAATGACAAAGTCGGAACTGGGAACGCCGAAATCATAAAGATGTAAACGCAAGTTATGACTCAGCTTCGGTACGCTAGGCTTCAGGTCTACGTGAAAGTAACTAGCTAATTAGTGACTGAAATAGAAGCGTGGACAAAGAAGGACAACATACATGTAAAAGGGGCTCCGCCCACACCCGACTTAGGTCAGACATTCGATCGCAGACCCCCTGCCCCAGAGACGGTTTTTCCGACCCCAATTCGGTGCTTCCGGCAGGTAATTTATTGAACAAATTTTTGCTTGCAATTTCAGACACTAAAATCGGCTGCAAAAGAACACTTTTTAGCTGTATTTGACGAGCCCAAATATGCGATTTTTGAGCAATTTTTAGTACCTAGCCCCTGCCTAGAATTTGGGCTCAGCTCAGACCCCCGGTCGGCGCTACACCTCCGACCCGTTCGACGGATGACTTGTTAGATGTATGAAGCAGAAGGTAGAAAAGAAAGTTGATCGGACAATTGGATTGAGACGGCATCACTTTTGGACTGGGGTTTTACCAGATCCCTTTCACCAAAAATAGGTCGACGAAATTTCGATGGGGAGTGAGGACCGTCAAGGGCGCAAGACGAAATTTTCTAAGTTGGTAGCCTAAATAAAGGTAGCCAAAATTATGCGCCTCAAAAAAGCTAATGGGAGTAAAACTAGGTGGAAAGTAGCTAAAACTAGTTACTTTAACGAAAAATAAGCTAACAAACCTATATTTCAGGCAAATAGTCCGCCGATTTATCACCACATTTAGCCACCCACCTGTTATTAGTAATTCCAAAAATTTGGAACACCTCGGGCCCAATGCTAGCCCACCATGTCTGGTCGCGCTGCAGACAAGGACAAAGTGGGCTGAGGGGTTGTTGATCATAACGGGATAATACAGTGAGGCACTTAACGCCGTTTATGGTACCGACACCGGTACCTAGGGGTGCCCATACATGTAACAGGGGGGTCTGGGGGGTCTGCCCCCCCACCCGACTTAGGCCACACCCCCCCCCCCCCCGAAACGATTTCGCCGACCCCCCCCCTCCGATTTTTCTGGAAAGTAATTTTTTGAGCAAATTTTTGCATTTTTTTGCAATTTCAGACACAAAAGTTCTCAAAATCGCCAGCAAAACAGCACTTTTTAGCTGTATTTCAGCCCAAATTAGCGATTTTTAGTCCAGAAACTGCGATTTTTTCGATTTTTGAGCGTTTTTTAGTGCCCGACCCCCTCCCAAAATTTTGGCTCAGACCCCCCCCCCCCGGCAGGCGCCAGACCCCCCCAACCCCCTCCCTATGTTCACCTATCTAATATGACTAAAACCGTTTAGTTTACAAAAATAGTTAAGACGAAAAGATTTCTGACGCTTACTATACACTGCAGCTGATTTTTACTGTGCTGATTTCATTGCTTAGTGCAAAGCGCAGCGCTATTTCTTATTGCAGACGCCTTATTTCTAATTTCGTAGTGTCAACCGGGTCCGAGATATAAAATTAAAAATACCGTAACCCGGGATACGGTAGTTACAGTGTAACCGATACTTACGATTTTTGTAGCCCATTGATGATGCTCAGGGCATACATGGGCCGGAAAAATACGGAGGGGGTCTGGAGACCTCGGGGGGGGGGGGGGGTCCGAAAAAAGTAAAAAAAACGCCTATTTTGCCTTAAATAAGTGAAAATTTTCTCCATCCGTGAGGGGGGTATGGCCGGCCGAGGGGGCTATGGGCCGGTGAGAGGGGTTTACCCCCACTTCCGACATTCCCCAGTTCCGACATCCCCATTTCCGACACTCCCCAGTTCCGACATTCCCCATTTCCGACTTTCACGATATAATTCGCCATAATTGTTTGTGTCCATTGTTTGAAATGACCCGAGGGTATAACTACTCCTCCCCACCCCAACAAATGACCCTGGTCGACCAGGTCACTCTGCTTGTAATAATCGGACGTTGTGTGCCTTAACTATGGCTGATGCGATTATTAGAACCAAGCGCGGGCGTCTGACCTTCCACCAAATGGCGTACCACGTAATAATTCAATCGATAACTAGATACGGTAACGCCGGTTTAGGTCGATCGCATATCAAACGAACACAATCATGCGCCTGATCGAGCCAAAATTTTGTATTGTATTGTCGCTTCTGTGAAGGCTGCTTGCTTGTGTACATTAGAGTCTGTTGTATTGTCACTTCTGTGAAGGCCGTTTGCTTGTGTATATAAGAGTCTATTGTTTGTTATGTTATTGGAGTTATTATAGTCTATTGTCTATTAGAGTCTATTGTTTGTTATATTATTGGACTTATTATCGCTAGCACTGGTTGCGTTAGGAATAAAAAACGGGCAGTGGTCAGCTACGGTTCTCAGACAGTTGCTACAAACAATTATGTGGCCAGCCAGGAACGTCGCGTTTCAGTTCACTCTCTGATGGTTAAGTCTGAATGAGAAAAATAGGACCCCCGTCGCCAACAGACCCTAACTTTACACTCTAGTTTCCCTAACTTTAAGCTCTAGTTTCGGGCTAGGGTCAAGTTTAGGATTAGGCTTTGGAAGACCAGCTTAAAAAAGCGTACTTTTCAGACTGGGGGCCCATTTTCCTAGAATCTTCGGCGAACCGATCATTCGGCGAACCATACAGTCGGCGAAGTGATTTTCGGCGAACTGAACCTTCGGCGAAACTTTTTCGGCGAACCGATTTTCGGCGAAGTAATTTCGGCGAACTGAACCCAACCCGTCGGAACTGGGGAATGTCGGAACTGGGGTCATGCCGGCGAGAGGGAGGGGTATACCCCGGCCCATTTATGGCTCAAGGAACGTTTCCACACAATGCACACGGTAGCTGGACAGTCTACGACTTTGAAGAGTGCCGGATAGCCAAACTAGAGTTCCTCTAGTCCAATACTTCCAATACTCAGCCGAACGGGTGGGTCTAAGTCAGTTTGTGCCTTCATTTGCATAAGTTGGCTACTTGCTTACATGGGCCGGGGTATACCCCTCCCCCTCAGCCGGCGATACCCCACCTCGATCAACCCTCCCGGAGGGAGAAAATTTTCGCTTATTTAAAGCAAAATAGGCGTTTTTTGGACTTTTTTCGGGGACCCCCACCCCAAGGTCTCCGTCCAGTCCCCCTCCGGATTTTCCGGCCCATGTATGCTGTATCCGCCCAAATCAGGCCCATTCCTGACTGATCACACTTAGACAGGCAGTTGAAAGACAGACTCTGACTCTACAACAAACCTTCTTCTTGGCAATGTCGTGTTTGGCAAGTTTGACCACCGAAAAATTTCCCTTCCCAATCGTCCTGATCAATCGATATCGGCCGATTCGTTCCACGCGATGATAGCGCGATCCGCTAGGGTTCAGCTGGTGCGACTCCATCGTTCCGAGCGCACAGCCTCGCTCAGTCAACAGTTAGCAGCTAGCTCTTATCTTATATTTCTTCTTCCTTCGATTTCTCTTTTGTCTTTTTTTACGGCATCAGTAGTCCTTGCGCAGATTAGTGTTTAGAGTGTAGATAAATTTTGATGAATTTTTCCTTGAATAACGGCCACACAGTTCGGGGTTTTGGACGAAGTTTGTTTGTTATATTCATGCTTAATAGATAGTATATTATCATAGCTACCCCTCTCTTCGTGCGCAGGCGTAACTGTCGAACGCAACGATTGATCCAGTAAGTGGATGTCAAACTCGCGCATTTTCCTTTTTTTTCATTTGTTCTTCAAGGATATATTATAGTAAATGTGCAGAAATACACATCTAAATAGGCCTTGTTGAACATGCATACACACAGCCAGGCCAGTGTACAATTTTAAAAATAAATTATTCGAATGACTTTTTACTCCGATTTTTGAATGCACCCAAATCGGTTTTCCCAAAACCCAAACAAACAGACAAACCTTGACTTTATTTAAGCTCAGGCTCGCCTCATCAGCAGGCAAAGGAAAGCAAGTGGAGGGGAGAATGGTGCGGCAATAAAATCAAACTAGAATAGCGTCGAATAAAAAATAATCAGAGCAAGGATTTTCGAGCGGCTTGCAGGCAATTTGAAAAGTGAACCTTCAACCCAAGCAAGTGAACAAAAATTTACTGAGATCTAATTCAATAGCAGTACGAAAAGCAGAAAAACACAATGGAGCATAAGCATGCATACACGGCAGAAACAAGTACATCCAACAATAGTAAATCTCGAACCATAGAGAATTGACAAATTTTTACAAAAAGTACAGTAAATGGGACCTTCAATAAACGGAGCAACTCGCTAAATGGACCAATGAACACGCTTTCTGCGTCTAGCAAACCGTTTTCCATAGAAATGCCCTCATAAATGGAACTTTCACTGTATTTTCAACTGTTTAAGGACTTTTTATTTTCTCAAAGTAAAAGTCGAAGCTTAGGAGCTGTTCCCGAAATAGTAAAGTTGATTTTTGCCTTTTTTGAGCTGAACATTGAAATTTAATGCAAGACTAATGACCGGACGGCCCGATGTGCCATTTACGAGATTTGACTGTGGTAACTGACATTTGCTCTTGTTTAAGTCAGCACTATTAGCTAGTTAACAACAAACTAGACCATCCCCTGCTAACAAAACAACAATTGGTGAGTTAAACAATCAGGCCGTTTATGGTACCGACACCATATATGGTACCCCTACCCATGTTCTTGTTGTATCTACCCAGGAACAATTGACGGCTCCTTCCTCTAAGCTTGGAAATCAGGCGGCCGACCCATCTTCGACACTACCCCTACCCATGGGTGCCGGTACCATAAACGGCGTTAAGTGCCTGACTGTTAAAGTCAAGTTAGCGTTGCTTGCTAAAGCGCACGCTAGACGGCGCTGCTATCTCCACCAGATTGTTTATACAAATGTCAACCAGTTTACCAAATATAGAACGGACAGCGTCTGTCATACAATCGATGCCTACCTCCGTGACAGTACAGTACATTAGTTAGAGTAAAGAAAGACACACCCAACCTACCTCACGCTGATTGGTTGGAAATTGATGGACGGCGGGACCGACCGAATTTTCTGGCTCCTGTACAAAGGAGAAAAAACTAATAAAAACAGTTTTCCGGTTTGATCCGAGTTTTTCGATAAACAAATACAAAAAGTTCGCTACGAATAACATTTGATCACATAGTATGTACGTACTATGGGTTTGGTTGTTTTATCCTGCCACCAGCTAAAAGGCAACTGAAAGACCTCTCTGAAATCACTAATTTTTTGCTTAAAGCACATTCACAACTAGATTTGGCGTTTCGGCCGCTGCTACTTAAGAGAAAACTGTGTTTTAGAAGCACTTTCTGCCAATTTTGGCTTGTTTTTTTTAGCTCAAGCAAAAACGGCTATTTGGCAGCTTAAACTGGCGATTTTTAGCCACCTTGAAGAACTTTTATCTCGACACAACACAACCCAACGCAAACGTAAATAGGTAATGCGAGTAGAAAAGTTGGTGTTGGTAGGAGAGAACGGTTAGTGGAGTCCGACCACCGGCCTAACAAGCTACACTATTGAACAAAAAGCGATAAAAATCGACCGCACGAGAAACTGGGCCAAAGAATACAAACTTGGGCTCATGAGCACCTTCCTTCCGTCCCGGCCCGGCGGGCCGCTCAGGTGAGGCATACCCCGCCGGAGTATCAAAATCAGTCCCGGCCGGGGGGCCGACAAGACAACGCCTTCCGGTCCGTCCTGCCCAAATGCAGCCCAGACTCTGACTCATACATGTAACAGGTCATCCGCCGAAAGGGAGGGCGGTTGGGGGGTCTGGCGCCGGCCGGGAGAGTCTGAGCCCAAATTTTGGGAAGGGGTGGGCACTAAAAACGCTCAAAAATCGAAATAAATAGCAATTTTTTGGCTAAAAATCGCTATTGCGCTGAAATACGGCTAAAAAGTGCTGTTTTTACAGGCAAATTTGGCAATTTTTGTGTCTGAAATTGCAAAAAAACGCGAAAATTTGCTCAAAAATTACTTTCCAGAGAATCGTAGGGGGTCTGGCCTGAGTCGGGTGGGGCAGACCTTCAGTTACAGACAGGTATGCTCTGACTGAACTCAAAATCTGGTGTGAATTTTCAAATTAAAAGCTAGAATGACGCCAACTTTGAAAATTGGCATCTTAAACAGGAAAACGGCCTACATTTCTATTTTCGGCTTAATCTTCTAATTTTTAAAATCTCAGCTTTGTGCATTCCCAAGTCGGCTCCCTTCTAAAAAACTAAACGGGCACGTCCGCCAAAATCTCCAGCTTAAACACAGTAAAAAAACATGTTTGCAGAATCTATTGGTGTTTTTGATAGCTTCAGACGAAAAATCGGAGAGTATAGATAGCTGCCCTATCAAATACGTCATTAACTGAATAGTCGAAAGCAGAACAATGCGAATCATCCGTTATCAACGACCAGTAAAAGCGTCCGAATTCCAATTATTTAGGCTCCTTCTCAAGTGTCACCAGTTGAAAGCGAGGCCAAAATTCTAAAACCACCAAAATTTTAGCCAGTCATCTATTAACTGAGGTGGCAGTAGACCAACTTTAACTCCATATCGGTTCGGCATAGCCAAGCTTGGTAAGAAACCGTTTAAAGGCAGCAAAAGCACGCTCTCAGAACAACCTAAATAGCAACTCGGATTAGCCAAATCAAGGGTCCGCTGACCGGGAGCCCTCTGGTATCCGAGCCGAGGGGACCAGACGGTCCCCCGACCCTCAGCCCTAACTTAACAAGAACTTTATTTCGAGAAGGCATTGTACGCAAGCAAACACGGTAATCGATTACTAGGAACAAGTATTGTAGATTGAGAGAGATAGACAAACAAACAAAAAAGCAGACACTAGTCGCAGTCAGATAGGGATACTTCCCTAACCTTTGCCTACCCTACATACAGTACACCAAAACGCATGACATAAACTGATCAAACTTGCTAGCCGGTTTCAAGCTAAGAATCTGGGATTTTTCGATGCTATCACAGGGTACGTATCGATTAGAAGGGGGAACACTCGTGATAAGGGGTTACCATACAGCTACCAAACAGGTCCGGGTAGGGGGAAGGGTTTGTCCGCCAAGAGTTGGTCCAGGAGGGGTTTTGGCCAGTGAGGGATCAAAAATTGAGAGGTTATAAATCGCAACTGTAAGCCAAAAACAAATAAAAAAAGGCTAAAAAGGATTCAAAAACAGCAATTTCTCTTGAATCTCAGCAACGTAAAAGCAAATTCCGTTACCAAAGGCCTCCTAAGCCAGAAATTAGTGATTTCTAAACCAGTTTCTTAGTTCCTCAGCTCTACTAGTCCTTGTATTTTGGCTGGGGGACTCCCAGAACTGTCCGCTCCGCTGTACTGTGGGAAACATATATGTTTTATGTATATGTTTTAAAACATAAATATGTTTGTTTTTGGGAAAACATATATGTTTATGTTTCTCAATATGTTTGCATGTCAAATATGTTTTGTATTTATATGTTTTGAGGCCAATATGTTTCTAGAAGCATATACATATTTTTGCTATAGGAATTCATTACTTCAAGACTTTTGGTTGCTGTTTGACAGTAAACTTTTCCAAAATCTGACTTTTACTTATACTTATTGAGTCTTAGCATGCTATCTAAATTATTACAAACCGTTTTAAACAGGAAATTCAGTATCTCAAGCTTGAATTATCGAAAATTAAGACAAAATTATGTGAATAAGCGTCTTTTACACAAATATGTTTTATGTTTAAAAATATGTGCATATTCAATTTTCAGAAACATATAACTATATGTGTTATTTATATGTTTGATTGGCGAAAAACATATATGTATAGTTATATTAATATGTTTTAATAATTTCGATATTTTCCCACTGTACTCCGCTGCAATTGTTAACCCTTAGTTTCAGAAGCTACAAGGTACCATACTTGTCGAAAAATCCCCGACAGAAAAGCTTAAATGTAACAGGGAATCAGTGGAATACAAAGCAAGTTGCGGCTCGGAGTCAAAAAGCTGTAGAGAGTACTAAAAATCGTTAATGGGTCAGACGCAGCTAAAAATCGCAGCTTTTAAAGACAATTTTCCCGTATGAAATTGTAAAAGGAAGTGCATAAAAATTACACGATCCAAAATCCTCTGACCGGCAGGAACCTCGCACTTGCCATCCGGCGATTCTGACCGGTCGAGCCGAGCCCTGTTACATGTAAGCAGCCAAAGCCGTACCGCACTTAACCCGACAAACGATTACAACTAAAGGCTAGAGCCATAGCGGCTTCTCTCTACGCTTCCGGGCTAACTAGGGAATTAATAGTGGCCATACATGTGCATGGGGGGTGCCCAGGGGGGGTCAGGGGGGGGGGGACGAAAATAAAAATCTATCAAACGTTGCTAGAAGATGCTAGAAAGCCTCCAGATGGGTTTTTAAGTTACAGAAATCAATTTTGGCAACTGCGCACCGTTCCTCCAGGCACAAAAACCGAATTTTTTTCAAATTTTCCTGAAAAATTTCAATTTTTTGGCAATATTTCTGTCAGAAAAGTTGTTTTTTTTGGCAATTTTTTTGTCGAAAATTTGATTTTTACAGCAAATTTTTAAATTTTAACCGAAAATTTCGTAATTTTAGCCAAATTTTTGGGCAAAAATTTAAATTTTGCCGCCAAAATTTGAATTTCCCCCCGAAAATTTGCACCTATATCCAGGCAACTACGCACGGAGACGTGGCCGTCACCCCCTGAGCCGCCGACCATGCACATCTATGATACTGGCTAATTGTAAAGAACTTTCCCTAAACAGCCCGATTATAATACATCACTAGACATCACAATCGACTTAAAAGGGAAAAGTGGTGAACCGAGGGCAACCAACCGAAAAAATGCCATTATTCGCCTTTGTACATCACCCAGACACGAGGACTCTCGATACAACCTGAAAAGTCTGTTTTTCATACCGAACATACATAGTCACAAAAAGAAAATAATAATTCGTAATAATAATAATTAATATTAATAAAGAAAATAACATACGCCGATGGAAAGGAGACGGGTTGGGGGTCTGATCTGAGCCTAAATCCTGGGGGAAGGGTTTGGGACTGAAAGCGCTCAAAATTGCAATTTCTGGGTTGAAATAGAGCTAAAAACTACTCTTTTACAGGCAACCTTAGTGTCTGAAATTCTAAGAAATTGTAGAAGTTTGCACAAAAATTACTTGCCAGAAAATACGAGGGGGGGTCGGAAAAATCGTCTCGGCGCGGGAAAGGACTGACAAAAAGGGATAACAAGCTTCACGCCACAGTTTGTTAGGGTGAAAAATTACAAAAAAGCTTATTTGAAGGTTCAAAAAAATTTTTTCTGAAAAATCAATACACAAATTAAGGCAAAAAGTGGCAAAATTAACGCACATACATGCAATTTTTTGTAAATTCTTTGGAAGCCGCCAACATTTTATCCAACAACCTGCATAATACTTCTTTTGCATTGGGCCTAACAGCGACTGCTTAACAAATCCTTCCTTAGGTTCACCTAGAAGTGCCTCTAAAAACAATGTTCGGTGAAATTATGCAGTTATAGGCAGTGTTTAGACCTGTATTGGCGTTTTCAAACAGGTTTATCAACTGACTCGAGGTGCAAAAGTGGAAAATTTGTTCTAATTACCTGTACTAGCATGCTAGACCCATTCGCCATATAAGGTACTGGTGCCTAGGGTAGGGGCATACATGTAGTTAAGGGGTTTTTTGTTTTGGGGGGGGGGGGTTATGAAACCCTATTTTGGGTTAAAAACTGCTAAATTTCAGGGTTTCAATACTTATAAACCGTAATTTAGGATTTCAAAAGCCCTAAATAGGGTTCCGGAACCCTAATTTGGGTCTCTGAAACTCTAATTAGGGTTTCAAAAGCCCTAAAGAGGGTTCCGGAACCCTAATTTTGGTCTCTGAAACTCTAATTAGGGTTTCAGAAGCTCTAAATAGGGTTCCGCTGTTCCGCAACCCTAATTTGGGTCTCTGAAACTGTAATTTGGGTTTCTGAAGCTCTAAATAGGGTTCCGCAACCATAATTTGGGTCTCTGAAACTGTAATTTGGGTTTCTGAAGCTCTAAATAGGGTTCCGCAACCATAATTTGGGTCTCTGAAACTGTAATTTGGGTTTCTGAAGCTCTAAATAGGGTTCCGCAACCATAATTTGGGTCTCTGAAACTCTAATTAGGGTTTCTGAAGCCCTAAATAGGGTTCCGGAACCCTAATCTGGGTCTCTGAGAGACTAAACAGGGTTTCTTGAGCCCAAAATAGGGTTCCGCAACCCTAATTTGGGTCTCTGAAACTCTAATTAGGGTTTCTGAAGCCCTAAATAGGGTTCCGGAACCCTAATTTGGGACTCTGAAACTCTAACTGAGGTTTCTGAAGCCCTAAATAGGGTTCCGGAGCCCTAATTTCCGTCTCTGGCGGCCCAAAATGGGGTTCCAGAACCCTAATTTGGGTTTCAGAGACCTAAAACAGGGTTTTGGAGCCATAACTAGGGTTTCAAAAGCTGTAAATAGGGTTTCAGAGGCCCTAAATAGGGTTCCAGAACTCTAATTTAGGTCTCAGAAACCCTAAACGGGGCTTCAGAGCCCTAATTTGGCTTTCAGATTTTCTAAATAGAGTTCCAGAAATGCACTTTAGCTGTATTATGTCGAATAAAATAGAGCTTTTTTGGCGCGTTTTAAAGCAAAATACAGTTTTTTTCATGTTTTTAATAAAAAATAGGATTTTCTGCACGTTTTAAAACAATAAATAGGGTTTAAATGGGCATTTTTGCACTTCTGACAGGATTTTTAGTCCTCAAAACCCTGTTTTGAGCCCAAAAAAGGTCGCTGAAACCCACTTTTGGACACCAAAAAAAGGTCGCTGAAAACCCCTTTGGAAATAGTGCTGAAACCCTATTTGGGATCTGGAAACCCCCCAGCCGAAAATCCAGCTACATGTATGGGTAGGGGTAGCTTATACAGTCAGGCACTTAACGCCGTTTATGGTACCGACACCATATAAGGTGCCGGTACCATATATGGTACCGGTAACCGAGGGTAGTGGGCCTGTGGTTCGTTCGGGGCCTGTGGTGGCACCATATATGGTGACGGTACCACATATGGTACCACTACCCTCGGTACCGGTACCATATGGTACCGGCACCTTATATGGTGTCGGTACCATAAACGGCGCTAAGTGCCTGACTGTTATATGCCTTACTGTCTGTATTAGGGTGACCGGGCCCATAGCTAGGTAGAGTAAAGAGAGCAGCAAACATACGGGCATCTCTCTCCCGAGTCAAGTAACCTCCGTGCTTGTCGAGTGTGTGGTGTTTTAGTTGTGGCCACTCTCCAAATTTCTCCTGACACACGGTGCACAGATATCCGTGTTCTTCTTTCTTGTGCTGCACCAACTTTGCATACCGGTTAGCCTTGTAGTCGCACACCGAACAGTCGTACTTTATTCTGCCGGTGTGAATCCGTTCGTGCAGCGCCACCTGTTAAGAGAAACTTTAGAAGGCGAGAAATTGTTGTGAAAGCCCAAAAAGCATTTTTAAGAACATTTTTGAGGGCCAAAAAGCGTTTTTATGAAAATTTTTCACTTCCAATTTTTTCTCCTTGCATGAAATTTAGCTGGTAGCAGATGTGAAGAAGCATCAGAAGCAAGTTCAAATAGAACAGCTGATACTTAAAAAGATAAAAGGTAAGGTAAGGTAAAAAGATAGTAGTGTTAGATAGAGTCTGAGAGTCGATATTCTACCTGCAGCCATGCTCACAGAGTGGCTGCTGCCCTTCAAGACCTATTCCTTAGGCTTAGAATAAAGCATGAAATTGATAGAACTGCACTGCTAATGTTTATCTGAGCCCATACATGTAACAGCTTCGGGCCGACCTGGGGGGAGGGGGGTAGGGGGGTTTCCTCAGGTGGGGGGCGAGGGGGGTTTCGCCCAGGTGGGGGGTCGCAAATTTCGAAAAGCTCCAAAACGCCTAGAAATGCGTTTTTAGCACGTTTTTTCAGTAAGGACGCTAAAAATCGCTATTTTAAGCTGCCAAATAGCGTTTTAAAGCTAAAAACAAGCAAAAAATGACAAAAAGAGCTTCTTAAATATCAGCAGTGGAAACGCCAAATTCGGTTTCCAAAGGCTTTTCAAGTGAATTTTAGGCTAAAAATTAGTGATTTCTGACCCAGTTTGTTAATACTGGAGCCACTACTAGTACTTGTATTTTTGGTCGGAGGGGGCCCTTAACCTGTCTCGGGGGGGGGGGGGGGTTTGGCCTTTCCAGGAGGGGGGTAAACCCCCCCCCCGAAACCCCCCTAGTACATGTATGTCTGAGGCTAAATTCAGCCATTTTCCTACAAAATTTCCAAACCGTGAATAAAATAAAAAAATTCGAAATGGGCCTAACGCGTAGTAGCTTCGAAACTGAAAATGCTACATTTTGCTACCCGTGCCCGATAGCTTAGCCGTGTACTGGGGATTACTCCCCAACTGAAAAGACCAAACGAAGTTCACCGGGTTCACACTGCCCCCAAAACAGTTCCGATCCGATCTGATGTGAGGGGCCTTACGGCCTACGATCAGATTTGAGAGGTCCATTTCGCAACCCCGTGATTCGTCATCTCGGACGTTGCCCTTCTTTCACTGCCAGCCACTAAGAGAGCGCCTGGCGTGCTGATGTCATGGTGTTGTTAGCTGCCGACGGCCGCCGGTGCCCCATATGCCAGAGGGCTCCCAGCATAGTTGGTTTCTCAGACAGCTTCTGATATCGTAGATCTTCTTTCCAACGCGGCATGCTTTGTGGAGTGGCTTTTCGTGCTTAGGCAGCTCCAGCATACACGGGCCGGGGGGGGTAAGGGGGTATACCCCCTCCCCCACCCACCCCCCCTCCCGAAGGGAGGAAATTTTCGCTTATTTAAGGCAAAATAGGCGTTTTTTGGCCCTTTTTCGGGGGACCCCCCCCCGCCCCGAGGTCTGCAACCCCCCTACCCCCCTCCGGATTTTTCCGGCCCATGTATGAGCTCCAGTCGGTTGCCATTTACCTACTGCTGTGACCAGGTTTCGGTGGACTGGGTGTGGCTTTGCTAAGTCTAATAGCAGTCAGACTGGTTTCGAACCCACTACAACCGCCAGGGATGCAAGGGCCGCCGTCACTCAGAGGCAGCCAGCTACCCACTGAGCCAACCTAGCGACACCAGAAACAGTTTAAGCCCTCCTGCCCAAAATAGCGCATTATCAAAAAGAAACGCAACCGGCTGCATCCCTACTCAGATGTACCTGCGTTTCGGTGGGGAAGAATTCGTCGCAGAAATTGCACTTGAATGGTTTGGTGACGACATGGGCCATTTTCTTGTGTTTTCTCAATTTCCGCGGAGTCAGGAATTTCCGGTTGCACTCCAGACACTTGAAGCCACTGTTTGGACCTCTGTGGAACTTGGCTCTGTGGTTGAACAGGCGATGCTCGGTGCACAGATTCCTGATAGGGGTGCACTCCCAGCAAATATACACCAACTCGCAAGTATGCGTGGTCATTAGGTCTATCTGCAACAAGATCTTATATAAAGTGCCAACAATACTTAACGCCGTTTATAGTACCCCCACCGTCGCGTTGTTACCGCTACCGGTACCACTCCGTTCAGATTTCCTACCATATGGTACCGGCACCCATGGCCATGGGTAGGGGTACCATATATAGTTACGGTACCATATGGTACCACTACCCTCGGCACCGGTACGATATATGGTACCGGCACCTTATATGGTGTCGGTAGCATAAACGGCGTTAAGTGCCTGACTGATGAAGCTAAAAGAGCGATTCCAAAAAGGATAAAAGTAGAAAAGGATTTTCCGACCGATTTAATCGACTTGAAGCATTTGGTGCACTGGACGTATTCCATGGCGTCCGGGTGTTTCTTGGCGATGTGTTTCTTGAGGGAATTTTCGTTGCGGAACCGTTTGTCGCAGAACGGGCACTGAGGCGACACCTTCTTCTTGTACGGTCTTCGCGGCAGCTTCAAGCCGCCGAACGCGTCGAAACGGGGCGCCACGCCGCCGTAGCCCTCGCCCGGTAAGGGAATGCTAAAATAGAATTAAGGCCATAATTATTAGGGCTGTTTTAAGCTAAACGGCAAGCTCTAACCCGACAGGTTCCACTTCAAAGTTGGCCGCCTCGACCTCGGAGGCTGGAGGAATAAAACCTCCGCACTGGATTTCCTCTATTCTCATCTGCTCCAGCTCTTCCTGGCGCTGGGCGTCCATTTCCTTAATTAATTAATTAATTGTTAATTAGTAATACAAATTCTTATGCATACATGTCTGCGCTTAGGCAGAGCTTCCGATCGCCACCCCTCCCCCTCCGGAGACGGTTTTTAACCGATTTCTCTGCATACATGGGCCGGGGGGTAAGGGGGGTATACCCCTCCCCCTAGGCCGGCCATACCACCCCCTCGGCCACCCACCCCCCTCCCGGAGGGAGGAAATTTTCGCTTATTTAAGGCAAAATAGGCGTTTTTTTCCTTTTTTCGGGGGGACCCCCTCCCCCGAGGTCTCCAACCCCCCTACCCCCCTCCGGATTTTTCCGACCCATGTATGTTTCTCTGGCAAGCATTTTTTTTAGTTTTATTTTAGAACTTCAGACACTAAATTGCCATTTTTTAGACACTGAAACTGCATTTTTTAGATGTATTTTAGCTCAAATTAGCGATATTTTTAGCCCAAAATTGCGATTCGGGAGCAGCCCACCCCTCCCCTAGAGTTTTGGTTCAGAGCCCTGCCCCCGTCGGCGTGTCAGTCACCTGTTACAAGTATGTTCTGATGCCTGAGAAAACCTGGTTCCGGTCGTTGCTTTTAAGAGCTAGTAAAGCTGATTAAATTGGCTATTTTTGGCTAGTTAAAATAGGACAAGACAAAGCAGCAAAAAAACTGTCGATTCGTTAATCTGGACAAAATTAGCCGGTCGCAACTTGTCCGGATTAACGAGACACGACTGCACCATTAACTGCAACGATGAGCTTATAAAAAGGCTGTTATTACTAATTTATTGGAAAAAAAAGACAGTCTCCGGAAGGATTAGAGCATACATGTAACAGCTCCGGGCCGACCTGGGGGGTAGGGGGTTTTCCTCAGGTGGGGGGTCGAGGGGGGTTTCGATCAGACAGGGGTCCCAAATTTCAAAAAGCTCCAGAACGCCTGGAAATGGGTTTTTAGCACCTTTTTTTTCAGTAAGGACGCTAAAAATCGCTATTTTAAGCTGCCAAATAGCGTTTTAGAGCTAAAAACAAACAAAAAATGACAAAAACGGCTTCCAAAAACACCGATTTCTCTTAAATATCTGCAGTGGAAACGCCAAATTTGGTTCCCAAAGGCTTTTCAAGCGAATTTTAGGCTAAAAATTAGTGATTTCTGAGCCAGTTTGTTAGTACTGGAGCCACTACTAGTACTTATATTTTTGGATCCGGGGGGTTCCTTAACCTGTCTCGGGGGGGGGTGAGGGGGGTTGGCCTTTTCAGCTATGGGGTAACCCCAACCCATACATGTAACAGGTCTTCGGCCGAAGGGCGGAGGGGGTGTTGGGGGGGGGGTCTGAGCCAAGATTTGGGGGGGGTTGGGAACTAAAAAACGCTCAAAAATCGAAAAAAAATCGTACTTTTTGGGCTAAAAATCGTCAAAAATCGCTAATTTGGGTTGAAATACAGCTAAGTGCTGTTTTACAGGCGATTCTGGCAAGTTTTGTGTCTGAAATTGCAAAAAATGTGCTCAAAAAATTACTTGCCAGAAAAATCGGAGGGGGGGGGTCGGAAAAATCGTCTCGGGGGGGGGGGGGGGGGCCAACCGGGGGGTCTATTTCGGGTGGGGGGGCAGACCCCCCAGACCCCCCTGTTACATGTATGCCCCAACCCCTAGTACATGTATGGATTAGAGGTGTTGTCGTCAGAGAGAGAGAGTAAGAAATTAGCATACAGCTTCCTGTTCAGCCAGGTAGATGATGTAGTCATCGGGGTGTTTGTCTCTGAGGTGTCTCTCGTAAATGCCCTTCTCCACAAACCGGTTCTTGCACCGTTTACACCGATGCATTTTCGACCGGATCAACTTGCGAATTTCGTTCGGGTCGCTGGGGTGCGCGGGGGGAGGGGGAACGTCGTCGGGACCGAGAGGTTCAATGTAGGGCACGTACTGCGGTCGCGCCGATTGGGAACCGGTGGTGATGGAACCCACAAATCTCGTGTAGGACTGATTGCGTGGCGGCAATAATTCGGGAGCTGAACCCGAGCCATGCAGGGAACTGGTCGGACCTGCAACGGTCTTAGTCAAACAATTTTTACTAATACATGTAGTATAGCAGGCAGACATGGGCTAGCATTTCGGCTGAGGGGAAGACATGGGCAAAGGTGGGGGGGGGGGGCTGAGGGGGGTTCTGGTCTACCCCCCATCAGTCGGCCGCTACCCCCATCAGGAATTTTTGGGAAGAATTTTGTATAGAAAATTATGATAAAAATATGCCTGGAATAGGCGTAAATGAGCTCAAAATAGCTAATTTTAACTTATTTTAATGAAAAATAAGCCAAAAAATCCTGATTTTCGCAAAAAAATCGGACTTTTTGGCTTACCACCCTCTCAGCCCCCCCATCAGGCGCTCCTACCCCGCCCTCAGGCCCCAATCAGGAATTGAAAATTCTACCCCCCATCAGCCGAAATGCTAGCCCATGTCTGCTGAGGGGGGAGTAGAATTTTCAATTCCTCAAAGGGGCTGAGGCGGTGGTGAACCAAAAAGTCCGATTTAAAGGTTTTTGGCTTATTTTTCAGTAAAATAAGCTAAAATGAGCTATTATGAGCCACCTAAGCGAGTAGAGTTGTAAAAAAATTTTTTTTTAAAGCCAAAAAAAAGCTTTTTTTTATGAAAATTTTTCATTTCGAAATTTTTTTTTTCAAAATTTTTTCCTAGCATGAAATATAGCTTGTAAGCCGCGTCGTTGGCTCAGTGGGTAGCTCGCTGCCTCTGAGTCAGGGCGGCCCCTGCATCCCTAGCGGTTGTAGTGGTTCATCCTCTCGGCGCGGCAAGTTTCTTGCTGCAAAGAGTTGGTCGTCGGCATAAAGCTCCACCCAGGCCACCGAAAACTGGTTACAGTGAGTAGGTAAAATGGGAACCAACTGGATCTGCCGTTGCACCGAAAGCCGCTCCAAAAAGCATGCCGCGTTGGAGGGAAGATCAACGACGTCAGGAGCCGTCTGAGAAACCAGCAATAAGGCCAATACCGGTTTGGCCACTTGGCCGGGCGGCCGTTGGGAGCTGTCGGCACCATGACGTCACCACGCCAGGCACTCTCTTAGTACCTGGCGCCCAACAGCATGGCTTGAGTGGCTTGGCAGTGAAAGAAGGGCAAACGTCCGAGATGACGATATCAGGGGTAACGAAATGGACCGTGCAGGTCTGATCGTAGGGCTGTACATCGTACGGCCCCCCGCCAGATCGGATCGGATCGGATCGGATCGGATATAGCTTGTAGGAGATGCAAGGATGCATCAGAAGCAACTTTAAATGCAAAAGCTGATACTTTGGTTCAAACATAGTGTTACAGCCTGAGAGTCGATATTCTACCTGCAGCGTTGCTCATAGAGTGGCTGCTGCCCTTCAAAACCTATTATTATGCTTAGAATAGGCAAGAAATTGATAGAACTGCACTTCTAATGTATATCTGAGGCTAAATTCAGCGATTTTCCCCCAAAATTTCCATACTGTGAATAAAATAAAAAATTTTCGAAATGGGCCTTCAAAAAAAAAGCTTTTTTTTTTTAAAAAAAAAGAGCCTAACAACACTATAAGCGAGGCATATTTTTATCATAATTTTCTATACTGAATTCTTCCAAAAAATTCCTGAGGGGGGTAGCGGCCGGTCGAGGGGTAGGTCAGAGCCTGAGGGGGGGCCAACCCCTCAGCGCCTCTGCCCATGTCTGGTAGCAGGTCCGTCCGCGAGGAGAGGGTGCGGTAGGGCGGGGTTACCTGTCAGGTGGGGGTGCGTGCAGAAAAGTTGGCCAATTTCGAAAAATTATCTAGAAGAGCGTATGAGAATTGGCTTCGGCTCGTTTCTTTCAATAAGACAGGCTACAAATCGTATGCCAGGCAGTATTTTAGAGCTAAAAACAAGCAAAAATGACAACAAATGGCTTCTAAAAACACCATTTCTCTTAAATTTGTCAGAAGCGGAAACGAAAACTTCGGTTACCAAAGGCCTTTTAGTCGGATTTTAGGCGAAGAGGTAGTAATCATACATGGGCCGGGGGTAAGGGGGTATGGCGTGTTCCGGTTTCCTCCTTTCCGGTTTCCTCTTTTCCGGTTTCCTCCTTTCCGTTTTCCTCCTTTCCGGTTTCCTCCCCTCATATTCCGGTTTCCTCCTTTTTGAAATTCTGGCATAATTTGGTGAGTTTTTATCCATATTATTGCAGTAAGCAAGCTTAGCGTCATTTTAGGTATATTTTTATGCAGTTGAAACATTTTATTACATCTTATTACATACATTCGTATTCGTAAATGGAAAGGTGTAAGCTACATCTATCATGTAGTAGAATAGATATCTCTCTTGCCACGTTTACTTTCGAAGGTGGCTATATCAGCCATATCCTAGCCAGCCATATCCTTAGAGGATGTGGTCCGCGGGCCGGCCACATTCGATTTTTCAGGTCGCGGGACAGGGCGGATGAGGACGAAATTGCATTTTAAGATTTGATCATTTTAATTGTGATTTTGAAAGCTTTTCTAAAAGACGGACCGATTTCCCTGCCAGGTGGGCCAAAGCTTGTGGGTCGGGCTAATTTTTTAGATCGGCTGCACTAGGCGGTCTGGGCCGAAATTTGCACATCCCTATGGCACTTAAAGACAGGAGGACTATGATAGACTGGTACGGACAAAATGGTAGCATGACCCACTATCAAGTGACAAGGGTGCATCCACATTGTTTGTTAGCATAACAGCAGTTGCCTCGGGTTAATCGCTTGTCTCTTGATATGTATTTAATTGATCCTAATTACGCAACGATGAGAGGGCAACGGAGTCCTGAGCCCAAATTTATTCCGCTCTATAGGCAAGACCAGCTGCAGTCATACATACATTTGCAGGTCACACTTACCCAATTACAACTGATTCAAATTTTTAACTCTCATTCCCGACATTTAATTTTCTAATGACGCAAAACTAGCTGGCTGGAATATTATCGATTAAACCTCACCAAAATATGCTAAAATTTTCAAAGGGAGGAAACCGGAATATGAGGGGAGGAAACCGGAAAGGAGGAAAACGGAAAGGAGGAAACCGGAAAAGAGGAAACCGGAAAGGAGGAAACCGGAAAAGAGGAAACCGGAAAGGAGGAAACCGGAAAAGAGGAAAACGGAAAGGAGGAAACCGGAAAAGAGGAAACCGGAAAGGAGGAAACCGGAACAAACCAGGGGGTATACCCCCTCGGCCGGCCATACCCCCTCCCCCACCCCTCGCTTAATTTTCGCTTATTTAAGGCAAAATAGGCGTTTTTTGCCTCTTTTCGGGGGACCCCCCCCCCCCCCCGAGGTCTCCAGACCCCCTACCCCCCTCCGGATTTTTCCTGCCCATGTATGGTAGTAATTGCTGAGTCAGTTTGTTAGTAGTGGAGCCGCTACTAAATTGGTGCTTGTATTTTCGGGTCGGGTGCGTAAACCATCTCTCTATGGGTAGGGGAGGGGGACGGCTTTTTAACCTGGCAGGCAACTACCAAGCACCCCTGGTACACATACATGTACTAGGGGGGTTTGGGGGGGTTACTCCCACAGCTGGAAAGGCCAAAACCCCCCTCACCCCCCGAGACAGGTTAAGGGACCCCCCGACCAAAAAATACAAGTACTAGTGGTGGCTCCAGTATTAACAAACTGGGTCAGAAATCACGAATTTTTAACCTAAAATCCACTTAAAAAGCCTTTGGAAACCGAATTTGGCGCTTCCACTGCTGATATTTAAGAGAAATCGGTGTTTTTGGAAGCCCTTTTTGTCATTTTTTGCTTGTTTTTAGCTCTAAAAAGCTATTTGGCAGCTTAAAATTGCGATTTTTAGCATCCTTACTGAAAAAAAAACGTGCTAAAAACGCATTTCCAGGCGTTCTGGAGCTTTTTGAAATTTTGGAGCCCACCTCTGGACGAAACCCCCCCCTCGACCCCCCTCCCCCCAGGTCGGCCCGGAGCTGTTACATGTATGCTGTTACATGTATGTAACAAGTCGTCTGGCAAAGGGGAGGGGTTGGAGATCTGAGCCCATATTCTTGGGAAGGGCCTTGGGTAGCTCGAAAATCGGAATTTTGGTCTAAAAACCGTAAAAAATCGCTCAAATACAGTTAAAGAGGCCATTCCACTAGTTTACCGACCTAAAATCGTAGACTGGCATACCGTATCCAAGGTGTGCAGAGGTTTCCTGAGCATCAATTCACTACAAAAATTGTTGAAAGCAGATGAAGCATGGGTTACTGTACTGTAACTACCGTACCAACGGGTTACATTTTTTTAAAATAGGCCTCAAGCTCGTTCTGATTTTTACCCAACTTTCGTCAGCCTAAACCAAAGCCTAAGCCAAGAGACGAGCGAAAAACCGCATTTTTAAAAAAATACCGCAATGCGGGATACGGTAGTTAGTTACAGTTACCCAGTGTTACGATTTTGTGGCCCATTAATGCTCAGGATCAGGAAACGTTTTCACACCAAGGATTCGGTACCCGGGCACTGCACGATTTTAGGTAGGCAAACTAGAGGAAGTGATTTTTCACCGGAGATTTTGGCAATTTTAGTGTCTGACATTCTAAAAGTCGCAAAAATTTGCTCAAAAAATTGTCAGAAAAATCGGAGGGTGGGGGGAGAAAAATCGTCTCGGGGGAGGGGACAGGGCAGACCCAGCCGGAGCCCCTGTTACATGGTTAGGTAGGTATGACAGACAGAATTAATTAGACAAATTAACATACCACTACTGGAGGACCTGGAACTGGGAGTTTCAGTGCTCACATGAACCGGCGCTCTCAAATGATTGGGCACCGTATCAAAGGCGAAGGCAATTCTGCGAGGGGGGATGGCGTCCTGACCAGCCAGCATCCGGTCGTCTCGCATTTGACCCAACAGACCCCCGACCCCATCTATTTTGCGTCGCTTTGCCGATTTCTCGGCCAGCAACTGAAGGGCGCGATCACGCGCTTCGGTCGAAACCGGACTGGGCACCCGGAACCCGGTGGTGCCGGAGTCGAAGCCGTTTTCCGCCCGGATCGGCCGGAATTCGGAGGTGGAAGAGGGCCGGTCGACCAATTCGTCCTCCTGCTCGTCCATTGGACGGATTGAGTTCAGCCGGACCGGCCCGATCAAGTGACCGTTGGTCAGTGAACTTTCGATTAGCATGGCGCCGGGCATTACTGGCAGAACTTCTCAACAAGATGATAACATTGTTAATGCTGCGGATTTTAAGGAAATTTTAGACCGCAATAATTGATTTTTTGATTTCGTCAGAGAGCGGAGTGGAGCTGTGCATCCCATTTTATGCGGTACGGGTTTAGAGTATGGTGCAGGCAATAATAGCAATAATAATAATGCAACTGTCTGTGCTCTGCTCTGAACTGTATTGCCCTATCCCCCACTCGACAAAACAGCTATCTTTTAAGTCGTTTTCCTAAACCTGAGCCCAGGGATGGATACTTTTTCGAAAAAACCTCGGGCTGTCTTTTTCCAGTTGTTTTCCGGTTTTTTCCGAAATCGCGGAAAAAACTCCAGCCCAACTTCTGATCCCAGCCTGGTTTTATGATTCCTAACGTTTTCTAGCGCCTTCCTGAGTCTTTTCAGAACAGAACAGAAATACTCGTCTTACATGGATATAAATCCCGAAACAGGCATGAAACAGACCCTGACAGGCTCCATAAATAAACGCTATATGCAAATTTTCTTACACCAGTTTGCCTTTTTGTTTTAAATTGCCAAATTCGCCATTTTCTGTTGTTGTTCTAGTTTGTTTTAAACTAAAAAATGACATAAATTGGCTATTTTTAGCTTGAGTTTTTTCCGCGATTTATGTTTTTTCCGACCCTCAGGAAAAAAACTGCTTTTTTCCGAAAAAAAACGAAAAAACAACGAAAAAACACAGCTCACATACCTGCCTGAGCCTAACCCTAAGCTTAAAATCATGGCTTAAAATTAGAGTAGTAGTCAGATAGTGCGAGAGGAACGGATCACATACCAAGGTTGCAATCCTAATTAAAAAACTTATAAATTGCGCTACCGCCATCTACGGTATACACACCGGAATACAGGGCGGGCCATTTATCTATCACTGGTTCGTCTTGCTATAACTTTTGTGCTCATCAATCAATTGCGGTGAGAATTTAACACAACATGCACAAGTGAACACAATTTTTACTCTGAAAAACTTAGCCAAGTCTGTAACTCCAATCACTAGTTCAGCTCTTCCACGTGTCCGCCGTCAAAGTAAACAGTAGTCTAAAATAGCAGGTTGTCCAAAATCGATTCCGTTCAGAATATATTCCTTCCTGGTACCACTAAGTAATACAACAGTTTAAAGAGTCAAGCACTTAACGCCGTTTATGCTACTGACACCATATATGGTACCGGTACCTAGGCTAGTGGCTCCATATATGGTACCACCACAAACCTAACGTGAGGTACCATATTTAAATTTAGTGCCACTAGCCTAGCATAGGCACCGGTACCACATATCGTCGCCACTATGGTAAAACGAGCCAAGTAAGTGGAAATCGAGAAAATCGCCTTTTAAATATTTGTTACATTTTCGTGAATTAGCTTCAATATCAGGTTAAATATTTTTTGCCTAAAATACAAGTACATAATTGGTGTGCAAAACATTCTGCATGTGTCACTTGTGTTAAATTAAGTCAGCTAACAAGAAAAGCACAAAGCACTTGGCTCATTTTACCAGGATCACCTGGTGATGTCCGTGCACATGCCTCTGGTTACGTGGCTGTATCTCCTGACACAGAGCGAATTTCGACTTCGTTCCTTCGCCAAAACGTTTTTAGGTGCTTTAGCTATAGTTTTTCGCACTTAACTCCATTTTTTCCATTTTGTTACTTGGCTCGTTTTACCATAGTGGCGACGATATATGGTGCCAGTATCATAAACGGCGTTAAGTGCCAGACTGTTAAATATCGTCAAACATTGTATAGAATAGAGTGATTTTAGCCTTCCGTTTGCTTTCCAACGTACAAATTGTGTCACGAGTTAGCTAGCCGTAGTTTATTACCGTACCGGGTAATTTTTCCATTAGTGCATCGGAGAAGTTGGGTGGGCGCCAAGAACGGCAACTGTGTAACACTAAAGTGTGCCACGCCGGGACACGTCAGATTAAACAGTCAGTTTATCTCACCTAAAACAAGATTTATACATATACACTGACATTACTTTATGTGGCACCGTTACGAAAACCATGGCTACTTCGCGACTAGCGCTTAATTCCCAACTTTCGTAATTCGTCTGCACCGAACGTTCTGTGGTTTTTGCTTCGATTTCACGCTTTGACGGACACCATAACGCTTTGATTCGGTGCCAGGCCAGGCTAGAGTTACAGCTTGGCTGGCTACAAAACTCGGAGACACTGGAACGTGCCTGCCAATGCAGTCGAAAGATGTGTACGAATTGCTTTTGTGTCTCTAGGTAGTAGTAATTTTTGTCAGAAACGTGAATTTGGCGGTCCAATCACATTGTAGGCTTTGTCAATGGTTATTTCATTCATTTTTTTCGGTTTTCCGGGCCGGGCAGGGCCGCCAAAAAGTCTCCCTGCGCAGGTCTCTACGGTTTGGCTTGGTTGCCATTTATCTACTTGCCACTGTTTCCATTCGATGGCCTGGGTTGTCGGGCTTTGTGTTGAGTCGACTACAGTCAAACCTCGGATTTATGTTCCTTCCATTTACTGAGTTGTTCTGAGTTTCAAATCGCTACTCCTGAATTTAATTCAAAATCCAGAGAACTGACTAGCTAGCTAAGAAAACTAGCCGCTGAACTTCACAGAACTGCTTAATGGGTGATGGGAAAAATATTGCTTTTTTTAGTTTCGAGATTTATTAGATGGTCCCTAAACACTTTAGCTTAGTGTTTTCTGAATTGTGTTTTGTATTTGTTGTGTCTGTGAGTGGCTAGGATGAAGGCAGGTGTTTACGGGGGCGAAGGCAGATTTAGCTGTTTCTGTCTTTAGGCTGGTCTCACAGTGTTCTTGCTGTTTGCGTTGGTTGCTCCGCTGTGTAAGTCGCAGCTGCATCACTTGTGTCGTGACAGAGACTGTCTGTGTTGGAATTTCTGCAAAGGCTGCCAGCGGTGTGCGGACAGCAACACCTGTTTTTGGGCCTGTAGGAAAAGTAAGTCTAAATGACACGGGGTAAAGTCTAATCTAATTGTTTCAGAGGAAGGCGGTCCGAGTCACAAGGACTGTATACTGGACGATGGCCATTGCTGTGGAGAGTGTCCAACTGATGACCAATCGATGAAGCAGAAGTGACCGCTGTCCAACAATCTGATCAAGGCGATTTTTGCTACTACAGTTGCTTTGTATTTTACTTCTCACTTGCATGTAATCAAAACAAATAGTTGATTTTTATGTAGCGTACAGAAAATATATCTTTGTTGATGCAAGGGTGATAGATTAGATACTAACCATCGACTGTACTACGCACGTAATGTGTATTCAAGCATTTCATGCAATGTAGACTTTTTTCGTCATTCATATACTGTCAAATATTGTTGCTAAGTAAATTATAATTTTAATTGTATTTTTAGAAACTTACTAATACAAGTAAATTATTTGGTAATTAAAGTATAATAGTTACATTTAATTCTACGAAAGTAGGAAACGTTAGTTATAATTGTAATTTGTAAATTATGCTTATGTACCAAAGATAGTTTACATAAAATAAACTTAAATTTACTTACACAGTCAGGGAAAAAACGACATACATCGCTTCAACCTGAAGTGGTAACATTATCGGTATCATACATTGTTTCGGAACCATAAATGCTACCGGTATATGGTTACCCTTCGATTGAGACCTCAGGTGATACCATATATTGTATCGGTACCTATCCCTCCCTCAGACCGCCGTTATCCCCAACAGGAATTTTTTTGAATAATTTTGCATAGAAAATTAGGATAAAAGTAGGTCTAGATGTGTAAATGAGCTCAGAATAGCTTATTTTTGCCACTTCTAACGAAAACTAAGCCAAAAAACCTTGATTTTAGCCAAAAATCGGACTTTTTGGCTTATCATCCCCTCCAGCCCCCATCAGCCGCCGCTAGCCCCTCAGCCTCCTCAGCATTCGAAAATTCACAACTCCCCAGCTGAAATGCTAACCTACAGTATGTCTACATATATGGTACAACCTGACACCCCAATCGAAGGGATACTAAATATGGTACCGCTACCGATCCGACTTGCGGGGGCCTCACGGCCTACGATCAGTGTGGTGCACTTTTTATCTAGGTAACTAGGTATACCTAGTATTACCTAGTTAATACGAGGGAAAATTACCTAGATTTACTTTACCTAGTTAAGGGTTACTCTATTTTACCTAGTTTTACTTTACCTAAATTTAAATCCACATAACTAGGTACTTCTAGGTAAAACCAGTGTGGTGCATTTTGAAATTCTGAAACTAGGTAAAGTAATACTAGGTAAAATGCTCGGACCACAAACTAGGTAAAGTAATACTAGGTAAAATGTTCGGGCTGCAAACTAGGTAAAGTAATACTAGGTAAAGCCATTGAAAACTAGGTAAAACTAGGTAAACCATTCAAATTAATAAATTATGCAGAAATAGATTATTTGATGACAATCGCATTCAAATAACGGAAGCGCAATCTAAATCTGGCGAATACTCTATGCATTGACGTTTTTATGGATCATCAGTAACTTGATTAAGGATCTTCGAAGAAAGTTACGATAGAATTGCATGCGAACATTTTCCAGGGTTCGTGAGGCTTTTGGATAGCAGAATTCCCTGACCTTTCCCTGACTTTTCCATGACCAAAGTCAAAATTTCATGACCAACCAGGGTGAGGAAACTGCAAACAACGTGGAAATTTTTGAAAAATTGACTTTGTAAAACGCATTTAAACGGTATTCAGAGGATAAATTTCCGGTTTAAGTAGTACAGAAAGACCGATTTTCAAAAGGGTGCTGTGTAAAGGTATGACAGGACTATTTGGCGGTGAGATGTTTCTGCTGTTATAAAATTTTTCCCTGACCAGACACCAAATTCCCTGACTTTTCCATGACTCCCTGACTTTCCAGGTCCCGCACGAACCCTGATTTTCATTTATTATCATAGTTATCATATGTGCGCAGTTAACAAATTTTCCTATTCAGCCTAATCCTTATCCTTCACGGTTGAGTAAATTTCCAGCTTTTTACCGGCAGCCAAGGCTGCCGGTATAAGATTAGCTTTTCGTTAAGCGTGTAGGATGCAATTGCATCTTAAAGCGTGTGCTCTCGACGCCGTTCGGCTCGCTCGTTGTAAAGCTGCTAGCCTTTAGACACTCCAGCAGGAAGGAGAGTTTACTCAAACAGTTCGTTCTCAGTCATTTCTCTATGAATTCGGCTCAGATTTTCAGGATTTATTAACCAGATAACTAGGTACCTATTGCGAAAGTTTGGCCCGAAAATTCCAAGTCCTGCTGGTTCGGTGGCTCGAAAACTCACAACAGCTTACTTTGAATTGCAACTGAAAGCTGTTTTTTGAAAGAATAGCAAAACAGAAAACTGCTTTTAAAGGAATACTTGAAGAGTTTACAGTCTGACAGAATTGTTTGAAAGACAAAACTGATTTTTAAAGAACTACTTAAAGAGTTACTGTCGGAAACAATTGCTTGAAAGACAAAAAAGCGTTTTGAAAGAATGGTCTGAAACTTTCACTATCAGAAATAATTGCTTAAAAGAGTGTCAGTAATGTACTACGTAATGCAGTGTTGTTGGGGTTTTTAAACGGAAATAGCGAGGAATAAGGATATGGTAATATTTTGGTCCATTTATTTAGTACATTTCAAGCTTTCTATTGATATCCTACTGCAGTCCAACACAGGAAAGGACAGTTTTTCGCCATCACTCATGATTTATTATCAATGCCTTTGGGTACCTACATTGTACCTGCACAAGTTTGGTGTGAAACTTACAACTCCTGCTGTAGGTGCTGTGTGCCGAAAACTAAGAGCTAGGGCGGTCCACCTAAACTGTGATCTTTTAGTAATACCAAGAGTATAGCCTCGAATGAAACTTGTAAAGCGGATCCCCATTTGGCATAACATAGATACAGTACTACTGACTGGGCACCCGTGTACCTCAAGGGCTAAATTTCAAAAAGATGGCTAGTAAATGTGACTTTCCTTTCTGTAGAAATTCCTCAATTTAAGTGCCCTTTGCTATGCTGTCACCAAGAATTGCTTGAAGGAGAAAACTATATACAGTCATGTCT
The DNA here is from genome assembly GCA_030248155.1 of Sabatieria punctata. Lineage (NCBI taxonomy): Eukaryota > Metazoa > Nematoda > Chromadorea > Araeolaimida > Comesomatidae > Sabatieria > Sabatieria punctata. Next base: position 336,596 of record JASANB010002592.1, read on the forward strand.
CGTTAATCCGGACAAGTTGGGACCAGCCAATTTTGTCCTAATTAGCGAATTTCCGGATTAACGAATCAAAGCTAAAACACTGTTTTTCGGGTCAAAGGCCTAAATGACAACTTTTTGTTAGTTGCATATCGGATTCTGCAGCTGTACCTCCTAATTAAAACCCAAAAACTTATTTCAGCTGATTATAGCTCCTAAAAAGGCAAAAATAATCACATTCTGACTCAACGAAAAGCACTATTCAATTGAAAATTCAGTCCTGAATTGAAAAATTGCGCATGGATTTTGTCCAAATTAACCAAATCCAGATTAACGAATCACTTTACCATACAAATTTCGAAGTTGGGACCCCAAATCTTCTGTCCGGATTAACGAATCCGGATCCGGATAACGAGTCATACAACATGGGGTAAAATTGGGACCTGGCCTATTCGTGTCCGGAAGGCGAAAATCCGGATTAACGAGGTCCGGATTAACGAGACATGACTGTATTAAAAAAATTAAAAAACTGCCTGAACTGTTTACTGTGAGAAAAAATTGCTAGAAAGGTAAACTTCGTTTTGAAACCATGGCTTGAACAGTAGTATATCCTAGGGTTGTATGTTTAGCGTGTACACCCCTGCCCCCAGTAGCGAATTAGGTAGAAATAAATTGGGCAAAAATAAGACAAACGAATAAAAATTGTGACCTGTCTATTTTATGCTCAGAATGCGTTCTAAATGTTTTTACTGGCAGCCAAGGCTTATGATTAGTTTTGTTGGGGCTTAAGTCGGACATGGGTAAGGGGGCTCTAGGGGGGTTGAACCCCTCAGGCTCTGACAACCCCCCTCAGCCGGCCGCTATCCCCCTCAGGAATTTTTTGGAAGAATTTTGTATAGAAAATTATTATAAAAATATGACTGGATTAGGTGTAAGTGAGCTCAGACTAGCTTATTTTAATGAAAAATATGCCAAAAACCTTGATTTTAGCCAAAAATCGGACTTTTAGGCTTACCACCCCCTCAGGCGCTCCTACCCCCTCAGCCCCCCTAAGGAATTGAAAATTCTACGTCCCCTCAGTCGAAATGCTAGCCCATGTCTGGCTTAATTGTATGGGCCATGTAGACATATCTTAAACCGTGTGGGCTGGGCGCGGCTGGGCTGGCTCGTTGTAAGCTGCTTATCTTGAGACGCCGCACCTGGAAGGAAACAGGCGACTGGAGTAAACAAGCGTCTCGCCACATTTGCCTTGCACCGGTGCATAGCGTTGGGTTTCGAACTGCGCTCAGCTTTTGCTACTCCTGCTTTCTTTCAATTACGTGTTCCCAGAAATAACTGTCTGCCAGAGAAAACTGCTTTCTGAAAGAACGCTGCATAAAGGGCTTATCAAATAGAAAGAATTACTTCAAAGAGAAAACTACTTCCTGAAAGAGCTACCTAAAGAGTTTACTGTCAGAAAGAATTACTTCAAACAGAAAAATACCTAATGAAAGAGCAACGAAAAAATTAACATACGGAAAAAAAAAATAACAAAAAAAAAAAAAATATTGAAAGTGCTAGCTAAAGAGTTTACTGTCAGAAAGAATTACTTCAAAGAGAGAACTACCTATTGAAAGAGCTACCTAAAGAGTTTACATACTGTCAGAAAGAATTACTTCAAAGAGAAAACTAGTATTGAAAGTGCTACCTAAAGAGTTTACTGTCAGAAAGAATTACTTCAAAGAGAGAACTACCTATTGAAAGAGCTACCTAAAGAGTTTACATACTGTCAGAAAGAATTACTTCAAAGAGAAAACTAGTATTGAAAGTGCTACCTAAAGAGTTTACTGTCAGAAAGAATTACTTCAAAGAGAGAACTACCTATTGAAAGAGCTACCTAAAGAGTTTACATACTGTCAGAAAGAATTACTTCAAAGAGAAAACTAGTATTGAAAGTGCTACCTAAAGAGTTTACTGTCAGAAAGAATTACTTCAAAGAGAGAACTACCTATTGAAAGAGATACCTAAAGAGTTTACTGTCAGAAAGAATTACTTCAAAGAGAAAACTACTTATTGAAAGAGCTACCTAAAGAGTTTACTGTCAGAAAGAATTACTTCAAAGGGAAAACTGCTTTTTGTTAAGACCTATGTACCTAAAGTGTTTACACTCAGAATAATTTGCTTGAAACAAATTCCTTTTTAATTCAAGAGCTTGCCCTTAGAGCAGAATTGCTTGAATGAGAAAACTGCTTTGTTGAAAGGTTTTCCTAAGGAGTGTTAGAACTGCTTGAAAGAGAAAACTTCTTTCTTGAAAGGTTTATGTACCTAAAGAGTGCCAGAATTCTTTGGAACCGATGACTGCTGATTTGCCTAAAGAGTACCACAATTCTTTGGATTGGAGGGGAAAATTCCTGTTTTTGAAAGATTTGCCCAAAGAGTGCCAGAGTTCTTTGGAAGCGAAAGCTGCTTTTGGAAGATTTCCCTAAAGAGTGCTAGAATTCTTTGGAAGAGAAAGCTGCTTTTTGAAAGATTTGCCTAAAGAATTCCAGAATTCATTGGAAGAGAAAGCTGCTTTTTAAAAGATTTGCCTAAAGAGTTCCATAATTCTTTGGAAGAGAAAGCTGCTTTTTGAAAGATTTGCCTAAAGAGTTCCATAATTGTTTGGAAGAGAAAGCTGCTTTTTGAAAGATTTGCCTAAAGAGTTCCATAAATATTTGGAAGAGAAAGCTGCTTTTTGAAAGATTTGCCTAAAGAGCGCCAGAATTCTTTGGAAGCGAAAGCCCCGCATTCTGAAAGATTTGCCTGAAGAGTGCCGGAATTATTTGGAAGAGAAAGCTTTTTTTGGAAGATTTGCCTAAAGAGTGCTAGAATTCTTTGGATTGGAAGGGAAAATTCCTGTTTTTGAAAGATATGCCTAAAGAGTGCCAGAGTTCTTTGGAAGCGAAAGCTGCTTTTGGAAGATTTGCCTAAATAAAGAGTGCTAGAATTCTTTGGAAGAGAAAGCTGCTTTTTGAAAGATTTCCCTAAAGAGTTCCAAAATTCTTCGGAAGAGAAAGTTGCATTTTGAAAGATTTGCCTAAAACTGGCAGAATTCTTTGGATTGGACGGGAAAATTCCTGTTTTTGAAAGATTTCCCTAAAGAGTGTCAGAATTCTTTGGAAGCGAAAGCTGCTTTTTCAAAGATTTGCTTAGAGTGCCAGAATTCTTTGGAAGCGAAAGCTGCTTTTTCAAAGATTTGCCTAAAGAGTGCAGAATTCTTTGGAAGGAAAGCTGCTTTTTCAAAGATTTGCCTAAAGAGTGCAGAATTCTTTGGAAGTGAAAGCTGCTTTTTCAAAGATTTGCTTAGAGTGCCAGAATTCTTTGGAAGCGAAAGCTGCTTTTTCAAAGATTTGCCTAAAGAGTGCCAGAATTCATTGGAAGAGAAAGCTGCTTTTTAAAAGATTTGCCTAAAGAGTTCCATAATTCTTTGGAAGAGAAAGCTGCTTTTTGAAAGATTTACCTAAAGAGTTCCATAATTCTTTGGAAGAGAAAGCTGCTTTTTGAAAGATTTGCCTAAAGAGTTCCATAATTGTTTGGAAGAGAAAGCTGCTTTTTGAAAGATTTGCCTAAAGAGTTCCATAATTATTTGGAAGAGAAAGCTGTTTTTTGAAAGATTTGCCTAAAGAGCTCCAGAATTCTTTGGAAGCGAAAGCCCCGCATTCTGAAAGATTTGCCTGAAGAGTGCCGGAATTATTTGGAAGAGAAAGCTGCTTTTGGAAGATTTGCCTAAAGAGTGCTAGAATTCTTTGGATTGGAAGGGAAAATTTCTGTTTTTGAAAGATATGCCTAAAGAGTGCCAGAGCTCTTTGGAAGCGAAAGCTGCTTTTGGAAGATTTGCCTAAATAAAGAGTGCTAGAATTCTTTGGAAGAGAAAGCTGCTTTTTGAAAGATTTGCCTAAAGAGTTCCATAATTTTTCGGAAGAGAAAGCTGCTTTTTGAAAGATTTGCCTAAAACTGGCAGAATTCTTTGGATTGGACAGGAAAATTCCTGTTTTTGAAAGATTTCCCTAAAGAGTGTCAGAATTCATTGGAAGCGAAAGCTGCTTTTTCAAAGATTTACTTAAAGAGTGCCAGAATTCTTTGGAAGCGAAAGCTGCTTTTTCAAAGATTTGCCTAAAGAGTGCTAGAATTCTTTGGATTGGAAGGGAAAATTACTGTTTTTGAAAGGTTTGCCTGAAGAATGTAGAATTCTTTGGAAGGGAAGGCTGCATTCTGAAAGATTTGCCTAAAGAGTGCCAGTATTCTTTGGAAGCGAAAGCTGCTTTTTGAAGGATTTGCCTAAAGAGCGCCAGAATTCTTTGGAAGCGAAAGCCGCATTCTGAAAGATTTGCCTGAAGAGTGCCAGACATATTTGGAAGAGAAAGCTGCTTTTTGAAAGATTTGCCTAAAGAGTGCCAGTATTCTTTGGAAGCGAAAGCTGCTTTTTGAAGGATTTGCCTAAAGAGTGCCAGAATTCTTTGGAAGCGAAAGCTGGGTTTTTGAAAAATTTGCCTAGAGTGTCAGAATTTTTTGTATTGGAAGAAAAATTGCTGCTTTTGAAAGATTTTCCAAAAAAGAATGTCAGAATTCTCTCGAAGGGAAAGCTGCTTTGAAAGACTTGCATAAAGGGTGTCAGAATTCTTTGCATTGGAAGGGGAAATTACTGTTTTTTTAAGATTTGCCTGAAGAATGTAGAATTCTTTGGAAGGAAAGCTGCTAAGTGTCGCAGAATTGTTTGGACGAAGGGAGAGCTGATTTTGGACAGATTGCCTAAAGAGTGGCAGAATTGTTCGGATTGGAAGGGAAAGCTGCTTTTTTATAGATTTGCCTAAAGGGTGTCAGAATTCTTTGGAATGGAAGGGGAAATTGCTGTTTTTGAAAGAATTACCTAAAGAGTGTGAAAATTCTTTCTAAAGCAAGGCTGATTTTTGACAGATTTGCCTAAAGAGTGCCAGAATTCTTTGAAATGGAAGGCAAAATTGCTGTTTTTGAAAGTTTGCCTAAAGAGTATCAGAAATTCAAGAAAACTGCTTTTTTGAAGGATTTGCCTACAGTGTCAGAAGGGAAAATTACTGTTTTTAAAAGATTTTGCTAAAGAGTGTCAGGATTTCTTGAAAAAGAAAACTGCTTGTTATTTGAATGATTTGCGTAAGAGTGTCAGGAGAATTTCTTAAAAGTAAAACTGCTTTTTTGACAGATTTGCGTTAGAGTGCCATAATTGCTTGATAGAGAGAACTGCTTTAAACAAGGTACACAAAGCGTTTTCTGTCACAACCAATTTGTACAGAACAGTGCAATTTACTCTACTGGAAAGCCTACACCATGCAACGCACAGTACACAGAAGCAAGAGAGCCTCTGAAAGAATTATCTGAAGAGCTTACTATCAGCAAGACTTGTTTGAAAGAGAAAACTGCATCTGAAAGAATTGCACAACCACTTTCTTCAAATAAAAGTTTACTGACGTTTTCCTCTGCTGCCGGTCTAATTTTGTAAAAAATTTCCAAAAAAAATCTGTCCCTGCCTCTAAAACTGAGAGTTTTTTACACTGAAGTACAAACTATCTAAAGTTTTATACACTCATTTTGAAGAACCGTCTTGTTTGCTTCAGGTTTACATTTAGGCTTAGAACACTAGGACTTAGCCGTAGATTCAGACTAAGCCTTTGCCCTAACCTCAGACTTAGCGGCTAGGGAAATGTGGTAACTGCGCACATATTAAGAGTCGATGTCTGAATCAGGCAACCCTCCCTATGCACAAAAATAGGTCGACCTCTCCGATTTTGCTCAAAATTTGCATAAATGATGTACCTTAGGGGAAACCAACGTGTACCAACTATCAGCCCCCAACTCCGCCTAATATGCAAATTACGAGGGGTCAAAGGTCAAATTTGGGGTACCTTATTCGATTGAGCATAACTATGCCAATTTTCAACGCACGGTGTCAGGGTTTCTTTTAAACGATAGAGCTTGCTCTTGGCTTTCCAACGAGCTACACGGCGCATTTCTACATGGCTTCGTTCGGTAGTTATAACGATTTTTTTTCATTTTTCGATGACCCAAAAATCGCTTTTTTGCCCACTGCAAAAAAAATTCCCTCCTACCCCCCCTTTTTTATTTCTTTATTTGATAGCCCTTGATGAGAGCTTTAATTTGATGTAAAATATGAGCGATTTCACTGGGGCATTTTGGAGAAACTTGCATTTGAATGTTGCTACCCAAGCTGACTGCTGCGAAATTTCTACTGTAAGAACTGCCCGGAAGTGTGTTAGTTTGCATCCCAGTAAGTTCAGGATTATTTTACTGTATAGAGCGTTTCTTGAGCTATCACTTGATTAATTGAGGTTGAGATACATACAGTATGACTTTGTATCAAAACTGTTCCAAGAATGTTGAGGATCCTTTTTGCCATCTCAACAGCATAGGCTCGGAGTTGGGTAATCTGGGTTGTTGTCCAAATCCCAATCATCAACATTTCTTCTTTTTGTTGGTGTAAACAGCTTCCAATGAACGCTCATTCTGACCAATCCAGACTGGGGGACCATCAATGAATTCGTAATATTGATGACTTTCAATAGCTGCTTTCTCCTGTGAATACCGGTTCGAAACGAGTAGTTTTATCTGTTGTACTGCCCTGAACGTGCATTTTACACATCGTATCTTTTTAAGGCAGTTGTAACGAATTTATCACCAGGTATCTTCAGTTGAATGTACTGATAGAAGAAGGTGGGTCACTGACCCAACCTTGCGAAGTCTGAAAAGCGGAAATGTGTGGACAGCATTCCTTTCAAATCTAAAGAAACATCAAACAGTATACATGACAACAACTTCTGTTACTCTGGCTATACTTCAAAGTTGACGCAGACACGTCGCTAAGCTGGCTAAACACACTACATAGTATACATACGGTATATACTCCAGCGCTACCAGTGCAACTCACTGTTTTTCAAACATGTCTTTCCTTTATCATAGGTCTACCTATCAGTTGATGAGGGATTGGATGCGGTTACCACTGATGACTTCGTCAATGCTGCAACTTCTCATGGGGGGCTTCGAGGAGTTAGTTTTTTCATTGGGCACATTAACGATGGACAACCACAATCTGGAAAACAAGAAACAAAGCCAAAACGGAAACTCGGTTAGGCATCGAAGGGATTACGAAGTGCTCAGACTTTCAGTTTATGTGGACCACAGCAACCGTAGACGCGAAAGGCGACGAAGTCTTTCTGGCTGGGTCTATGCGGGTCTGGAGAATGCCATTTCTCGGGAATGGAAAACAAATCAGTATAAACACAGAAGCATTCAAGAAACTTGCTAATCACCACTTGTTCGTACCTGAACGTGAACACCACGAATCGTGGAAACTAATTGGTCAACCAGACTATCCTCAAACACCGGAAAGCCATTCCGAGCCTGATCAAGGCACTGAAATTCAAGATGAGTTCGATCGGTTTGCAGATGATACAACCACAGAAGAGGCTTGAGCGATGGTGGAGTCCGGCTATGAGTTCAAACGTGATTTGCTGTATGACTGTCCAGAACCAGGATGTACCGCCCAGTTTTACTATTACGCAAATCTAATTCGGCATGTTGCCAGTGGAAAACACAAGTACAAACCTGAAAGACTGACTCTTTTGGATGCAGCTCAAGGCATGTTTACATTTACATATGCTTACTTGTTTAACTGTACTTTTAGCTCTTGTTTAATTCTTACTTCTATATGTCTTACCATAAATAGGTTTCTTAGGGTTGTACGTTACTCGATTGGAAGAATTGCACACTTCTAAAGCTATGGATGACCTTCGCGCTGACATCAATGAAGAGTTGGAGACGCATGCTGCTCAACAAAGCGCATGCCATCAAAGAGAGACGCAACCTCTTGAACAGGGGTGGGCCTTGCGTGAAGCACCTGCTTTCACTCGTTTTTCAAAGAAACAGGTGCAGTACCTTGAGAGCAAGTTTCTTGAAGGTGAACAAACAAAACAGAAATTGAACGCAGCGCAGGTGGCCAGTGACATGAGAAAAACCCGTAGAGGTACTATTCACCTATTACTATAGCAAAAACATGTGCTGCATTATATGCACCATGTCACTTCGTTCATTTGAACAAATGTTCAACAAAATGCTTCAGGTGGCGCTCTTCTCTTCAATGTGAATGAATATTTGACAGAGCAACAAATTCTTGCATACTTCTCAAGAATGTCACAGAAGCTAAGGAAGGGTGCAGTTGAGCAGCACAACGTTGACAAGCCAGAAGACACATCAGAAAACCGGTTTGCACCTCGGCATGATTACCTGGATGATGAAAACATTGTCACTCCTGAGGATGATGAAATGCTGGCAAACTTGAAAGAACATCTTGAATGACTGAAGCAACTTATGCTGCACCACAATACTGTTATGCCACGGCTAATGTAAACTCAAAAGTTTAGAGTTGGGATACGTGTCAACCTGTCGCTTCTGATAAAAGAATCCTGAACTTACTGGGATGCAAACTAACACACTTCCGGGCAGTTCTTACAGTAGAAATTTCGCAGCAGTCAGCTTGGGTAGCAACATTCAAATGCAAGTTTCTCCAAAATGCCCCAGTGAAATCGCTCATATTTTACATCAAATCAAAGCTCTCATCAAGGGCTATCAAATAAAGAAATAAAAAAGGGGGGGTAGGAGGGAATTTTTTTTGCAGTGGGCAAAAAAGCGATTTTTGGGTCATCGAAAAATGAAAAAAAAATCGTTATAACTACCGAACGAAGCCATGTAGAAATGCGCCGTGTAGCTCGTTGGAAAGCCAAGAGCAAGCTCTATCGTTTAAAAGAAACCCTGACACCGTGCGTTGAAAATTGGCATAGTTATGCTCAATCGAATAAGGTACCCCAAATTTGACCTTTGACCCCTCGTAATTTGCATATTAGGCGGAGTTGGGGGCTGATAGTTGGTACACGTTGGTTTCCCCTAAGGTACATCATTTATGCAAATTTTGAGCAAAATCGGAGAGGTCGACCTATTTTTGTGCATAGGGAGTTCACTACAGGGTTGCCGGACTCAGACACCCACTCTTAAAATGGGCAATAAAGGTTTTCAGGGGTGGGGAATCTATTTCTGACATAACCATCAACGCTGGGTTACTGTAAATTGAGGTCCCGACGAGAAAATTGTTATTTTTTGCAATTTCGGTGTTCTTGTTGCAAGGAAACGATGAATTGACAAGCACTAAAGGTTGTCGGCATCAGCGAATTCATTCAGGGCATAGCGAATGTTACTGGATTACTGTATATTGTGGTCCTGGAACGAATGTACAAACTCATAAGTTTGATTACCTACTTTATTTAGCTTTCTCCTGCAACAAGAACACAGAAATTGCAAAAAATAACAATTTTCTTGTCGGGACCTCCGATCCGATCCGATCCGATGTGCGGGGGGCCTTACGGCCTGCGATCAGACTCGAGGTCCATTTCGCTTCCCCGTGATTCGTCATCTCGGACGTTGCCCTTCTGTCACTGCCAGCCACTCCTAGCCATGCTGCTGGGTGCCGGTCACCAGGAGGGCGGCCGGCGTGTCGATGCCATGATGCTGACAGCTCCCGACGGCCGAGGGCTCCCCGGCACAGTTGGTTTCTCAGACAGCTTCTGACATCTTAGATGTTCTTCCCAACGCGGCATGCTTTGTGGAGCGGCTTCGGTGCAACGGCAGATCCAGTTGGTTCCCATTTTACCTACTCGCTGTAACCAGCTTTCGGTGGCCTGGGTGGAGCGTTGTGCCGACGACCAACTCTTTGCAGCAAGAAACTTGCCGCGCCGAGAGGATGAACCACTACAACCGCTAGGGATGCAGGGGCCGGCGTGACTCAGAGGCAGCGAGCTACCCACTGAGCCAACGACGCGGCCGTCGGGACCTCAAAATACAGTAACCCAGCGATGATGGTTATGTCAGAAATAGATTCCCCACCCCTGAAAACCTTTATTGCCTACTCTATAGAGCGTTTGCTTGCACCAGGCATGCATAAACGCAAAATAACAATTTTCGTGTCGGGACCTCAAAATACAGTATTCCAGTGATTATAGTTATGTCAGCAATGGATTCCCTGACCATCAAAACCCTTAGTGCCTACTCTATAGGTCGTTTCTTTGCGGCAGGAACAATGTAAATTGACAAAAAGTTATTTTCGTGCCAGGACCACACTCTACAGTATCCGAATGGCTTCAGAATGGACTGAAATCGATTCAAAAGACTGTAAAGTACATTTTTAACCACAGTGGAGGGCTTAAACTACTACATGCAACCAGAGAAAAAATCAAATGACCTAAAGTTGAAAAAATCGGGATTACGGTATCAGGGTCAATTATTCAGGGTTCTTATATGTCTCAATCGACGTAAAACTAAATTTTACACCATATATGTGAATTTCAGCCTGATCGGCTGAGTTGGTCCAGAGTTATTCCAATCCCCCCCCAGAAATCTGAAAATCGTCAAAAATGGCCATTTTTAGCATTTTCGGCCAACTTTGATGGTGTATAACTCTGGAACCGTTCCACCTAGAAGAAACATGAATATATTTTTGAAATCCCCGAGGTCTGTAGACTATAATTCACTGAAAAACTCGCGTTCATCCCAACTACAGGAAAAGCTTATTTTTTTCCGTTGCGCAGATTAGCATTACCATTGCGCGTTGCGCAGATTAGGTTGCACCAGAGTACCGAGCTCGAGCTACTCTACAACTTTGGTTATGAGGCAAAAAGCGCTCCGATGCACCCATAAGGAGTTATTCGCAAAAAACCGCCAGTCCGCTCTTTTTTGACATGGACTTTAGGTATACTTAGTTACCTAGTTACCTAGTTAAAAAGTGCACCACACTGGGTAAAACAAGTTTACCTAGTTTGATATTTTCAGTTTTACAGGGCTTTTTCAGTCAGCAAGCCTTCAAATTTCCGGCTTTCCCACAATTACAGTGGCCCCCCAAAGAATGAATTTCTGACTTATTTGATCATTAAAATACAAATATTTAGGTGAAATGTGTCAAATTTTAAACTCCACTAACTTCATCATTGCTCTGTTGAACCAATAATAATATTTTAACTTGATTTCGAGCGTTTTAGGTTTACCTAGTATTACCTAGTTTTTCTGGGCTTTACCTAGTATTAATTACTTTACCTAGTTTCTTAGCTGAGAACTTTACCTAGTGTTACTTTAAAAATTTTAAAAAAAGTGAAATTTGGTAATTTCAATAGTGAAAGCCGGTCACCGAAAAACGTCACATTACATTATCGCCTAAACTCTAACGATATCGTTGGAGTTCATGCGTCAACTTTTTACACACGAATTACCCTGAATTTCTGCGTTTACACTCCAAATTTCATCCAATTCTGACAGAAATTAGGAAAGATACAGTCAAAAGAAATGTTTCCACTTTTCGGTGACTGGCTTTCACTATTGAAATTACCAAATTTCACTTTTTTTAAAATTCTCGGGAATGAGTCAAGCCTAGTGCACCAAACTTTAACATATAAAATTCCCAGAATTTTGGCACCTATGGTCCAAATTTCAGCCTATTTAATCAAAATTTGCAGAAATGGCCGTAAAAAGAAATGTGATAATTTTTTCGGTTATTTCACTATTGAAATTACCAAATTTCACTTTTTTTGAAATTTCTCGGGAATGAGTCAAGCCTAGTGCACCAAACTTTAACACATAAAATTCCCCGAATTTTGGCACCTATGGTCCAAATTTCAGCCTATTTGGTCAAAATTTGCGGAAATGGCAGTAAAAAGAAATGTGATCATTTTTTTGAGACACCCTGTAATTTTTTAGGTGACAACTTTGCCTAGTATTACTTTACCTAGTTTCAAATTTTCAAAATGCACCACACTCTCTCAGACAGCTTCTGATCATCGTAGACCTTCTTCTCCAACACGGCATGTTTTGGAGCGGCTTCGGTGCAATGTAGTCCTTTGCAGCTGAATGATAACTGCTATAAGTATGTATTAGTGTGTCAACTCGCAGCTCTCTAGCTCAAAGTTTCAATTTTGGGTCTGAAAAGGGCAAAGGGCCAAAACGCGATCTGACCAGAGAACGACTCTTCTGTTATAGCTGACCTGAAGTTCTGTTATAACTACTGGCGAGTCCTTGGGGAATCAGAGTATCCTGAGTCAAGCGATTCACGAAAGAAAGCCCAACAAGAAAGCGATGATGGACAGAAATTTCCCAGTGAAGATGATGAGGATGAAATTAGCAGTGACAGGACAACCACATCATCAAGTGAAAGACAACAACTTTTTGACTGCCCTGACGAGGGATGCATAAAGGTATTTATATTACACAGATAGAATTTGAGGGCTTTATATAAATATTGAAACCTTGAATTTTAGAAGACTTTTTGGTGGTTTTGGTACATAAATCATTTAACTTATCTTAATGTAGTTAGTCAATTTTCGTTCCTACCTCCACCGCAAAGGCGGTGTACCCACCACCCTACACCTCTTGGGTTCGCTACTGAGTGTAGAGCCAGTCATTAGGTTAATGCTAAGAGTTGCAGTTCTATGTACAATCGTACTAATTAATAGCTAATTTGTTCTAGCCAGAGGCTGTCTGAAAATATGAGAGACAAAATACACATCTATACTTTATAAATGTATGAAATTTGGTTTAATTTCGCGAAGAGTAACAGAGGTTTAGAGCGTCACAAGTTGGTGGGACATTCACTTTTTGCAGTGTTGAAGCAGAAGCGCATTTAACGTATTAAAGATGTGCTAATGAGATCTTTGTAGACAGACCGTCTACGATAGTTAAATACGATGACAAGCTACGGTTAATGCGGTTACAAAGCACGGTTAATGCGATCTCTAACTGTACATTAGTTTCAATTAAATTTGTTTTAATAGTTTTTAATTTCAATTAAGTTAAATTAAATTAATTGAAATAGTTTTCCATTATTTTCAATTAAATTATGGAACCTCGGAAAATTTCAATTATGCAATTTTATAAAATTATTTTTTCAATTTTTCAAAATTGTCGTAATTTTGTTGTTAAAAGACAGTGATAGTGACCATACATGTAACAGGGGGGGGGGGGGGGTCTGGGGGGGTCTGCCCCCCACCCGACTTAGGACAGACCCCCCCGGATGGGGACCCCCCCCCCCCCCCCCCCCCCCCCCCGAGACGATTTCACCGACCCCCCTCCGATTTTTCTGGCAAGTAAATTTTCGAGCAAATTTTTGCAATTTTTTACACTTTCACACACAAAAATTGCCAAAATCGCCTGCAAAACAGCACTTTTTAGCTGTATTTCAGTCCAAATTAGCGATTTTTGGCGATTTTTAGGCCAAAAATTGCGATTTTTCTCGATTTTTGAGCGTTTTTTAGTGCCCACCCCCTCCCCAAAATTTTGGCTCAGACCCCCCGGCCGGCGCCAGACCCCCCCCAACCCCCTCCCCCCATCGGCGGATGACCTGTTACATGTATGATAGTAACTTAGGACTTAGAAAAATGTCCATGTAAAAGCTTAGAGAAACCTGGTTCGCCTGCTGCCAATGAGGCGAGAAAATTTTAAATTGTTGCCTTTTAAAAACGCATAAAATGGCATTCTGAGGGAAATTTACAGTTGGTTCATTTTTACTACTGTATATATCAGTGCATAATCTAAAGGTTTCCAGCATTTTTGGGCAACATCACTTCCTAGGTACCTTTGCCAAAAAGGGGTGTCAGTCAACCTACCATACATCCAAAAATCATTGTTTTGGCTTTTATGAACTACAAAATAAACAGCAGATCATAAAATATTACAAAACATAGTGAGGTCAGTATAAAAAGGTGACAAACCCTAAATAGGTTTTTATTTGAAGTCCTTAGCGCCTCTAATACATTTTCTTACATTCACCACAGGAAATAATTGAAAATATAGTTTAAATTCCAAGCGAATTTCATTAAATTACAATTAAATTATGGCCCAACTTTTGAATTTAAATTAAATTAAATTAATTGAATTGAAACTAAAAAGGGTTAATTATGCTAATTTCAATTACAATTAAATTAATTTTTAACATCACTAACCGACTGGATCTGCCATTGCACCGAAGCCGCCCCAAAAAGCATGTCACGTTGGAGGAGAAGATCAATGACGTCAGGAGCTGTCTGAGAAACCAGCAATATGGCCATTTATAAAAATTGCTGTTCTACTTAGGAATGGACAGTGTGAAATGGAAACTTGCGCTAAAACAGAAAACCGTTTGGGAAACCAATTATTTATCACACTTCGTGTTCTGATTTCCTCCAAGTACAGGAACAGATAATCTCTTCTTGCTGAACTAAACAGAAATCGGCGTGCTTCCGGCGGAATTGCAATTTTTCAGAAAAGCAATTGTCACAATCGTCATCAGCATAAAAAAAATTGACCCAGAGATTAAATTTTTGTCAAAATTTTTGTCAAAATTTATAGAAAAAATTTTTTCGTCCAACACTTCCAGAGCCAATTTCGACCTAATGGCATGGCACGCGACGATTTTCTCCAAATTTTGTGTGGATGTTGCGGGTTTAGTTGACAAAATAATATGAAAAATCTACGTCTGTCCCATCACTCCAAGGTGCAAACGTTAGGGTCAATATCTTGGCCGGTAAACAAAAAAATGGCGTTCGACCGCATTTTTGGTCAAAAACAGCGGTACCGAGAGGCTCGAGCGCATTTTAAATACCGTTTTTGCAATTTGTATGTCATTGCGGATCTAGTGGTGTATTGAATGCCAACCTAGCACAAATTTTGAGTGTATAACGCTGGTCTGAAGTCGACACCTGAATTATAGATTTTTGGCTCAACCACCCTTACTTTGGAAGGGCGCCCTAGCGCTCTCTGTGGTCCAGTTTGGCTCATACTTTGGGCTTCGTTGTTTTTTGACACATACTTATATATATATATGTAAAAATGAGCAAAATCGGTGATGTGACCAGACCAATTTGGGGAGCAATCCTGAGAATCCTCTCAGAAATTGCGTCTTAAATAAAATTTTTCTCAGAAGTGGTAACTATGTAATTATATATTAAATTATATTTCTCTGGGGGTGGTAAGTTAAATAAATTATAATTCGATTATATTTAAAATTAATTTACTTAGCAACAGTGGTCTAAAACAGCAGGTTGTCCAAAAACTCACTTCCACCTTTAGTTTGAGCAGCCCGATCTTTTGCCTGAGTGTCATCTGATCACATACCACAAAATCTAGATTTTCTGGCTCTGTCGATAATAAAAACTGGAATGCACCGGTGCTTTCGCATCAAAATTGAAATTTTTGTTTAGACACTATTTGCGTACGAATTGATAGAATTATAGTTGATTGTTCAAAAACTTCTCTGCACAAAGAAGAATTCTGGTTAGAGTTATATAAATATCAGTTGAGAGGAGCATTCATTTCGTTGCTGCTTCCTTTTCTCCCATTTTGCGATTGAAAGCGATAACAACTGTACAAGACTGAGATAGGTTGATCTGCTATCTTGTTTACACTACGGCCAGGGGATTTAGAGAATGTGGGTCTTTGCTCTGAACTTGTTTATGTTATGCTGGTCTATAATAGAACAAAAAGAAGCGTTTGACTGGCAAAAATGCTCCAAAACCGTCAGTAGCTTCGAACCGAATGCAATATCCGAACCCATGAGAGATCTCGGTCAAGAAAGCAGCGATCTATCTGACGTACTGGAAATGCAGGAGCAAGTTCAACTTCAACGGAGCGGAACGGCTAAAATTCATCTTTGGAATAGCGCTCGGATTCCGCTTTCAATTCGTGGCTCTTTTAGCAAGCTTCAAATGCAAAAACTGAAGTGTGCAATCATCTTTTTCCACAAGAATACTTGTATTCGATTTGCGCGTAAAAAGACAAACGATACTGACTATGTGAAGCTCACGAATCACAGGTGAATTTCGATTTTGAACTTTTTCTTGGTTGCATAATACCATATGCATAAACAGTCCTTTTTACGATCTGTTTTTTACTAAGGAGCACTGAAAAAAGAGATCGTCAGGATAATTCTTGCTTTTTCAAGGCTTTGTTAATCCCAATCCAATGCATAAAATTTTAACACGTAAAATATCCAACTGTTTCGCAGAGCTTCTCAAAATTTTATTAGTGTTTCCGATCAAATTAAAATTAAATAACAAAATTAAATTGTTTTGGCCAAAATCACCAAGTAAATAGCAATTAAATAACAAATTAAATTTCTCGCGATGACTGTCAGACAAATTAAAATTATATTAAATTTCGTAAAATTGGCCTAGAAATTTGATACAAATTTGATATAAATTTGCTTGGTTCGGCAGCTTCACTAACCAAAGTCTGGCTACAAAACAACAAGTTCAGTCCAAAGATGACCTTGTTCATGCTGATAGCAAAGATATCGACTCATTAAATGCTAATTTGTAGACCATTTGTCACCATCTAAAGAAAGGACAACTCATTTTGGACTGACACGACCCAGGTTTTGAGCCGTTTCCTCAGGAGTTGAGTATTGATTTTAGCAAATTTATATTTAATTCATATCAAATAACAAATTTGTATCAAATTAAATTTCAGAATTTGGGTACCAAGCAAATTAATAGCAAGTTATTTTCATCTGAAGGCTGAGCAAGCAATTTAATAGTTATTTAATTTCAAAATAAATTTACTCGGAAACACTAAATTTTATACGGCGAACATTTGCAGAAATGCCAACAAGGGAAAAGTTTATGTTTCTCCCGCTATTCATAGAAGGCATTGAAATTATCAATTTTGACATATTCTTGAATTTCTGACTATTGGGTCAAGCTTTGTGCACCAAAAGTTTCCCTACCTTGGCACCTATGTTTCAAATTTCAGCCGATTTGGTCAATGCCAGCAAAAAGAAATGTGGCCATTTTTGAGACACCCTGTATTATCTGTGCATGAATATAGTATGTGCCTGACTACTGTAATACATATTACTGTACATCTGTAATACATACCTATGTAAATCGTAGATCTGGCTGTTTCGCAGACCATCTGGGCAATCACGGAGGTGCAAACATAGTCAATTTGGACAAATTCGATGCTCACTGCTGGAGACATGGCACCATTGTGCATGAACTGATGCATGCGCTGGGCTTTTATCACGAGCAAGCTCGCGATGACAGAGACCAGTACGTCAGCATTCTGTGGGACAACATACCAAAGTCGTTGCGCAATAATGTAGTATATGCAGGTTCATCAATTGGTATGCAAACTATAGTTCTGTTCAGTTCATGACAGCATGAGACAAATTACTGCAGCAGACTACAGTGGGCCAATATGATTATTTGTCAGTCATGCACTATGACAAATCAATCCTCGGCAAGCGAGTGTTGCAAGCCAAACTTAAACCAACTGATGAAAACGAGCTGTTGATGGGCAACCGCAAAGCTGCTACTGAGATGGACACAATCAAACTGAATGCTCTTTACTGTGGTGGACTGCACAAGGGATTGAACTGTATGTTGATGTAACTAGTTGATTTCCACATGGTTACATGTATGTTGAACACCAGACATCGTGATCTTAATGATGATGATGATGATGATGATGATGATGATGATGATGATGATGATGATGATGATGATGATGATGATGATGATGATGACGACAACGATGATGATGACGACGACGACGACAACAACAACAACGACAACGACAATGACAATGACAACGACAATGACAACAACAATGATGATGACAATGACAATGATAATGATTATAATGATGATGATGATAAATTACTTGAATTACAGATGAAGAAATCTGCACTCGCGGTCATGCGATCATACACACAGACCACACATTCATGGAGTCTGGGGGTGGTAAGTTAAATAAATTATAATTCGATTATATTTAAAATTAATTTACTTAGCAACAGTGGTCTAAAACAGCAGGTTGTCCAAAAACTCACTTCCACCTTTAGTTTGAGCAGCCCGATCTTTTGCCTGAGTGTCATCTGATCACATACCACAAAATCTAGATTTTCTGGCTCTGTCGATAATAAAAACTGGAATGCACCGGTGCTTTCGCATCAAAATTGAAATTTTTGTTTAGACACTATTTGCTTACGAATTGATAGAATTATAGTTGATTGTTCAAAAACTTCTCTGCACAAAGAAGAATTCTGGTTAGAGTCATATAAATATCAGTTGAGAGGAGCATTCATTTCGTTGCTGCTTCCTTTTCTCCCATTTTGCGATTGAAAGCGATAACAACTGTACAAGACTGAGATAGGTTGATCTGCTATCTTGTTTACACTACGGCCAGGGGATTTAGAGAATGTGGGTCTTTGCTCTGAACTTGTTTATGTTATGCTGGTCTATAATAGAACAAAAAGAAGCGTTTGACTGGCAAAAATGCTCCAAAACCGTCAGTAGCTTCGAACCGAATGCAATATCCGAACCCATGAGAGATCTCGGTCAAGAAAGCAGCGATCTATCTGACGTACTGGAAATGCAGGAGCAAGTTCAACTTCAACGGAGCGGAACGGCTAAAATTCATCTTTGGAATAGCGCTCGGATTCCGCTTTCAATTCGTGGCTCTTTTAGCAAGCTTCAAATGCAAAAACTGAAGTGTGCAATCATCTTTTTCCACAAGAATACTTGTATTCGATTTGCGCGTAAAAAGACAAACGATACTGACTATGTGAAGCTCACGAATCACAGGTGAATTTCGATTTTGAACTTTTTCTTGGTTGCATAATACCATATGCATAAACAGTCCTTTTTACGATCTGTTTTTTACTAAGGAGCACTGAAAAAAGAGATCGTCAGGATAATTCTTGCTTTTTCAAGGCTTTGTTAATCCCAATCCAATGCATAAAATTTTAACACGTAAAATATCCAACTGTTTCGCAGAGCTTCTCAAAATTTTATTAGTGTTTCCGATCAAATTAAAATTAAATAACAAAATTAAATTGTTTTGGCCAAAATCACCAAGTAAATAGCAATTAAATAACAAATTAAATTTCTCGCGATGACTGTCAGACAAATTAAAATTATATTAAATTTCGTAAAATTGGCCTAGAAATTTGATACAAATTTGATATAAATTTGCTTGGTTCGGCAGCTTCACTAACCAAAGTCTGGCTACAAAACAACAAGTTCAGTCCAAAGATGACCTTGTTCATGCTGATAGCAAAGATATCGACTCATTAAATGCTAATTTGTAGACCATTTGTCACCATCTAAAGAAAGGTCAACTCATTTTGGACTGACACGACCCAGGTTTTGAGCCGTTTCCTCAGGAGTTGAGTATTGAAATAACAAATTTGTATCAAATTAAATTTCAGAATTTGGGTACCAAGCAAATTAATAGCAAGTTATTTTCATCTGAAGGCTGAGCAAGCAATTTAATAGTTATTTAATTTCAAAATAAATTTACTCGGAAACACTAAATTTTATACGGCGAACATTTGCAGAAATGCCAACAAGGGAAAAGTTTATGTTTCTCCCGCTATTCATAGAAGGCATTGAAATTATCAATTTTGACATATTCTTGAATTTCTGACTATTGGGTCAAGCTTTGTGCACCAAAAGTTTCCCTACCTTGGCACCTATGTTTCAAATTTCAGCCGATTTGGTCAATGCCAGCAAAAAGAAATGTGGCCATTTTTGAGACACCCTGTATTATCTGTGCATGAATATAGTATGTGCCTGACTACTGTAATACATATTACTGTACATCTGTAATACATACCTATGTAAATCGTAGATCTGGCTGTTTCGCAGACCATCTGGGCAATCACGGAGGTGCAAACATAGTCAATTTGGACAAATTCGATGCTCACTGCTGGAGACATGGCACCATTGTGCATGAACTGATGCATGCGCTGGGCTTTTATCACGAGCAAGCTCGCGATGACAGAGACCAGTACGTCAGCATTCTGTGGGACAACATACCAAAGTCGTTGCGCAATAATGTAGTATATGCAGGTTCATCAATTGGTATGCAAACTATAGTTCTGTTCAGTTCATGACAGCACGAGACAAATTACTGCAGCAGACTACAGTGGGCCAATATGATTATTTGTCAGTCATGCACTATGACAAATCAATCCTCGGCAAGCGAGTGTTGCAAGCCAAACTTAAACCAACTGATGAAAACGAGCTGTTGATGGGCAACCGCAAAGCTGCTACTGAGATGGACACAATCAAACTGAATGCTCTTTACTGTGGTGGACTGCACAAGGGATTGAACTGTATGTTGATGTAACTAGTTGATTTCCACATGGTTACATGTATGTTGAACACCAGACATCGTGATCTTAACGATGATGATGATGATGATGATGATGATGATGATGATGACGACAACGATGATGACGACGACGACGACGACAACAACAACAACGACAACGACAACGACAATGACAACGACAATGACAACAACAATGATGATGACAATGACAATGATAATGATTATAATGATGATGATGATAAATTACTTGAATTACAGATGAAGAAATCTGCACTCGCGGTCATGCGATCATACACACAGACCACACATTCATGGAGTCCTACTCTCTACCACCAGTTGGTGAGCAGCACCCCTACAACTCACGCAGATGTGACTGGAAACAAGGCCACAGCCAGGACAACTACTGGTTCAAACTCATAGGTGATGGGGGAACAGAAATTCTAAGTAGAGCACCAACAACCAATGAGTCATGTGGTACTTCTTGGCCTGGTTATATTAACGGCATTGCTCCAGTCCACCCAACTCTCGACTATAAGCCAGTCTTACGCCAGCTGTGCTATTATAAAGATGACATCGAACCATGCAAAGTTAAACTGAAAGTATGGATTATGAAATGTGGGAAGAAGGGCTATCTGTACAAGATAGACGGAGATTACTCAAAGGATCTGTATGACCCAAATGAAGAAGGGTGGCAAGGCTACTACATGGCCTTTTGCACTGTGCACAGACAAGACCAAGGTGAAAAACATCATGTAATAAGGAATGAAAACAAAGTGTTTTCAGAGCCAGAGTACTTGTGCAAATATGGACACAGGAAAGTTCATACTGATGTGCGCTTTACTCAGAAATACTTCACACCACCAGAGAACAAAAATAGTACTTGGGACAGACTTCGGTGTGATTGGAAAGACGGCTATAGCAATGGAAACTGGATAAAGTTGGTTGGGGAAGGAGGGAACAAGATTCTCAATTCTCCGCTTACCATAACTGCTCTATGCAACACTGATTGGCCTGGCTGGATTGATGGAGAATATCCTTTGGAGCGATTCGAAATTGTTACAAGAACCTTATGCTATGGTGACGATCTGGAGCCATGTGCAGTTAGAGGATCAGTGGATATTCTAAAATGCGCAGAGAATGAGTACCTGTTCAAATTGAATGGCACGAACCAATGCAATCTGGCTTTTTGCACACAAACTGAAGAGCCAAGTGAATATATTCTAATCTAGTCAGTTGTGATGCATTTTTGTCTGTTCTAGCTGTTTCTTCACCTTTGCCAGAGACAACAATGAACATTGGAATTACAACCACTGCAACAACATCATCATCATCATCAATGACAACAACAACAACAACATCAACAACAACTACAGAGTCACAAATGAAATTCAGTAGAGACAAGTTCATAGAATGGCTGACGCCAATGATCTTGGTGGTTGGCAGGTTGGAGGATACTGTTAAGGAGATGCAGAAACAACAAATAGAGATGAAGAAAACAATGAAACTTATTCAGCAACGTTTGTCTGATACACGGAATATGCACACAGAACGGCCCTAAAACTGGTGCTGTGGTTGAGAGAGCCTTGTTCAACAATCTCAATGTAGTGTGTGAGTGTGTCATTGAAATCAATAGGTAAAACAAGTGCAATAGCTGATAAATAGTCAAAACATTGGCAAGGTTAATCAAGAACTGGTGCTGGCCTGTAGGTTCAGGATCTTCGCAGTTCTGAACACTGAAGCATAATCGGCAAAGAAAAAATGGCCAAGGGGCATCAAGGTTTCTATGTCCACCAATGTCAGATCCATATATACAACCAACAAAGTGTGCATCATTATTAGGCCGAATGTTATCCCAGAAGTATCTTTGATGATTACAACAAGAATAACAATGATGACTATCATTGTTGATTACAATAACAATAACAATGATGACTATCATTGATGATTACAACAACTACAATAAAATAACAATGATGACTATCATTGATGATTACAATAACAATAACAATGATGACTATCATTGACGATTACAATAACAATGACAATGATGACTATCATTGATGATTACAACAACAATAACAATGATGACTATCATTGATGATTACAACAACAATAACAATGATGACTATCATTGATGATTACAACAACAATAACAATGATGACTATCATTGATGATTACAACAACAATAACAATGATGACTATCATTGATGACTACAATAACAATAACAATGATGACTATCATTGATGATTACAATAACAATAACAGTGATGACTATCATTGATGATTACAATAACAATAACAATGATGACTATCATTGATGACTACAATAACAATAACAATGATGACTATCATTGATGACTACAATAACAATAACAATGATGACTATCATTGATGATTACAACAACAATAACAATGATGACTATCATTGATGATTACAACAACAATAACAATGATGACTATCATTGATGATTACAACAACAATAACAATGATGACTATCATTGATGATTACAACAACAATAACAATGATGACTATCATTGATGACTACAATAACAATAACAATGATGACTATCATTGATGATTACAATAACAATAACAGTGATGACTATCATTGATGATTACAATAACAATAACAGTGATGACTATCATTGATGATTACAATAACAATAACAGTGATGACTATCATTGATGATTACAACAACAATAACAATGATGACTATCATTGATGACTACAATAACAATAACAATGATGACTATCATTGATGACTACAATAACAATAACAATGATGACTATCATTGATGATTACAACAACAATAACAATGATGACTATCATTGATGATTACAACAACAATAACAACGATGACTATCATTGATTATTACAACAACAATAACAATGATGACTATCATTGATGATTACAACAACAATAACAATGATGACTATCATTGATGATTACAACAACAATAACAATGATGACTATCATTGATGATTACAATAACAATAACAGTGATGACTATCATTGATGATTACAATAACAATAACAATGATGACTATCATTGATGATTACAATAACAATAACAATGATGACTATCATTGATGATTACAATTACAATAACAATGATGACTATCATTAGATTATATAACAATAACAATGATGACTATCATTGATGATTACAATAACAATAACAATGATGACTATCATTGATGATTACAATAACAATAACAATGATGACTATCATTGATGATTACAATAACAATAACAATGATGACTATCATTGATGATTACAATAACAATAACAATGATGACTATCATTGATGATTATGCAATAATAATAACAATGATTATTATCATTGATGACTACACTACCAATAACCATGATGACTATCATTGATGATTACAATAACAATAACAATGATGACTATCATTGATGATTACAATAACAATAACAATGATGACTATCATTGATGATTACAATAACAATAACAATGATTACAGATTACAATAACAATAACAATGTTGATGAAGCTGACAATGACAACAACAATGGTGTCATTGACAATGACAAGGATGATAAGCTTCATCACAGAATTTCTGACAGTTTCAACTTTTTGTCAGTCCTGTACATATATAACAGGTCATCCGCCGATGGGGGGAGGGGGGGGGCTGGGGGGGGTCTGGCGCCGGCCGGGGGGGTCTGAGCCAAAATTTTGGGGGAGGGGGGTGGGCACTAAAAAACGCTCAAAAATCGAAAAAATCGCAATTTTTCGGCTAAAAATTGCCAAAAATCGCTAATTTGGGCTGAAATACAGCTAAAAAGTGCTGTTTTGCAGGCGATTTTGGCAATTTTTGTGCGTGAAATTGTAAAAAATTGCAAAAATTTGCTCGAAAATTTACTTGCCAGAACAATCGGAGGGGGGGGGGGGGGGTGAAATCGTCTCGGGGGGGGGGGGGGGTCCCCATCCGGGGGGGGTCTGGCCTATTTCGGGTGGGGGGCAGACCCCCCCCCCAGACCCCCCTGTTACATGTATGGTTATGTATTACTTTGCATGTGCTCAGCCTGTCTGTACAAAGCACCGTAGTCATGCAATGTATTTAAATATTGTCATGTAAAACGGAAACAATGAACACGCAATTCAGTTCATACCTTTACCTACAATCGATAAAGATGCAGCCTGTTCTCAGTCTCACTTAACCGATGCCAGCTTTCCCTCTCTAGACGCAAGAATTATGTGCAAGTTGTCCTCATTCATATTTATCGTTCTGCTTGCTAATCAGTTAAGCACTGTCAGAACAGTGACCAAACAAGTTTTGAAAATGCGCTCTGAATGTCATCTAAATCTGCTCTACAAAGACAAACAAAGGTTCAACTTGAGTCTAGCCGTAGGCATCTGTCGTCCTGTCAGTGTGATTAGCCGTTTAAAGTATGTGCCAGATGCCCAGCAACAGGTCACTGATGGTCAAATTCCATGGCAGTACTTCGAAGCAAAATTTCGTCATTCAATTTCACTGACTACCAGATGCGACATCAGTTTCAGCAGCTATTCTGATGTGCTGTTCTGGTTTCGCTACTATACTCTAAAGTACGATGCTAAACTGTTTTGGTACAGCTATTACTGCAATAGATGTTCTATGGAGGCACTGTTTCTACCATACTACTTCCTCTTTTCACGTTACATAGCCATACCGTTAAGTTTAGTCTTGAATAGCCTCAACCTGAACATCTTATGGCACACACTCAAAAGTGTACGGGCCGGCACTGCATTGTATCTGCATGTGTCTGAGGTGGTATCTGACATTTTGCTTAACCTGGCTTTCAGTCTCAAAGCTAATGGAATATTTTCGACTATCAGAAAGAAATACTATTATTGCTATGGTGGCTCTAAATTTTTCATCGGGACTGAAGCAGAAGATTATCCCGGGGACCTTTTACTATTGATCAATCAGCTCTTGCTGGTTCAGCTGATGTACGATAGGGTTCTAGGAGTAGCGAAGCCACTAGAGTACAGCGATTTGGACCACAGAAAACGTGCAACTAAAGTAATTCTAGGCGTAATTTTGGGCTCACTTCTTGCCAGCCTTCTTTGCGTTGTGCTTTCAGATGGTCACCGTGTTTTTGATATCCTACCTGCAGCCCGTTTTAGAGAGTTATTTCAGATCACCGTCTACACCAGTTTACTTTTGATTCAAGTTTTGTTAGCGATCAGTTATTTACGGTTGCTGCATTTATTCTCAAACCAAAACCAAGATAGAACAAGCAGAGAAGAGCAGAAAAATAGAGAACGAACCAATGCTCAGTTGTTGGCTGGCACGGTCTTTCTAAACCTTCTGACTATGGGTATGTTTCTCTGTTTTCAGTGCTTGGTGTATGCGAATATCTTTCCCAGTCCAAATCTTCAATCGCTGTTTTACACTCTTCATGTGGTTTTCGGTCCAGTTTTAGCTTTTGTAAACGGTACGGGGGCTATCTTGTTGCATGTTTTGTTCACGAAGGCTTATAGAAGAGCTTTCTACAAAACCCTTCTTGGTAGATTTGTCAAAGGTTCAGATGAATCTGCCTGAGGAAAGAAAGCACTAAAATCTTGTGACGATTACCTGTTTGTTGCACTTATGGTTGGAAGAAACAACTTTCAATTCCTCACAGATTTGAAAAACATAAAAATTCTGTATTTCTGTAAAACAAACTTTTTTTTAGTTCTGTCAGTCGAAGCTATTTCTTTCTGTGATGTGATGTATTGAGTAAATTAGTCATTAAAAATAGAGACTTCAATATGACCCAGACCATATGTACAATTTGTTGCGGTAGCAACAAAGTGGAAAATTTCAAGAAAAGCGCCAGTCTTGTTACGTTTCAATTGATTGATGTTTTCAACTGTAAATTTTTTGTGATGAGGAGGTTAGTGTAGTGTGACAATGACATTTTGTTGTATTTATTTATTCAATTTGCTCCAGTGAAATATGAACTCCACAAAACAATATAGACTGAAACGGTGTTAACGATTAGTAAACGCAAACACAATACATTGCAGAATATACTAAGGTCGACCACACAATAAGAAATAATGTACACATTAAATCAAACAAACACAAATTCTTCATCACTCACCCTAACGGACGTCGAATGGGCCTCTTTTGTGCTTGACAAGGCTGGAACTGAACTATTGCCCTAACCCAACACTTTTCCGTTGGTTCCATACAGGGTCTGGACTACTGTTGTTTAATATCAAAAATTCCGTTTGCGTATGCGTATGCGTATGCGTATACGCATTGTGTTAAAAAATGCGTATGCGTATGCGTATACGCATTCAAAAATAAATGCGTATTTTTGCATATTGCGTATGCGTATTGCATCATAGTCGAATTTTATGCCTGAAAATACTGTTTCCAATGTTAAAATTATCAAGTACAGGGTCTGTTTCCATGTAACGTTGATAAAGATAACCTGCTTGGTTCCTGAGATACTTGTCCTCAAGTCAAAGTCAAAACAGAGATTTTGGCAATGAACATGAACAAGAGCTTGATAAAGAACAACCCAGTAGAGTTTTTACTTTTGCAACCATGAATCCCAACCGATTTGAATGAATCCTTTTTTGAATGAAAGGTTGATAAATTCTTCAAAGATTGGTGCAATTTTTATTGAGATTCACAGTTTAGCTCTTGAGATATTTGCCTTCTACAGTCAGGCACTTAACGCCGTTTATGGTACCGACACCATATAAGGTGCCGGTACCATATATGGTACCGGTACCGAGGGTAGTGGTACCATATATGGTACCCCCACCTTCGGGGCCTGTGGTGGCACCATATATGGTACCGGCACCATATATGGTGACGGTACCATATATGGTGCCGGTACCACCACTCCACTTATTCGAAGAGGTACCATATTTAGTGCCGGTACCATATATGGTACCACCACGCTCGGGGACTGTGGTGGTACCATGTATGGTACCGGTACCATATATGGTGCCGGCACCTTATATGGTACCGGTACCATATATGGTACCGGCACCATATATGGTACCCCTACCTTCGAGCACTGTGGTGGTACCATATATGGTGCCGGTACCATATATGGTGACGGTACCATATATGGTACCGGTACCATATATGGTACCGGCACCATATATGGTACCCCTACCTTTGAGCACTGTGGTGGTACCATATATGGTGCCGGTACCATATAAGGTGCCGGTACCATATATGGTACCGGTACCATATATGGTACCCCCTACCTTGAGGCACTTGATTTTCCGCCATTAAACTCAATTTTTACAGTCAGGCACAAAACGCCGTTTATGGTACCGACACCATATAAGGTACCGGCACCATATATGGTACCGGCACCATATATGGTACCGGCACCTTATATGGTACCGTCACCATATATGGTACCGGTACCATATATGGTGCCCCCACGTTCGGCGACTGTGGTGGTACCATATATGGTACCGGTACCATATATGGTACCGGCACCATATAGGGTACCGGCACCATATATGGTACCGGCACCATATATGGTACCCCTACCCATGGCCATGGGTGCCGGTACCATATATGGTGCCGGTACCATATATGGTGACGGTACCATATATGGTACCGGTACCATATATGGTACCACAACCATATATGGTACGAAATCTGAACGGAGTGGTACCTTATGTGGTAGCGGTAACGGAAAAACGCGTAGGGGGGGGTAGCATATATGGTGCCGGTACCATATATGCTACCGGCACCTCATACAGTCAGGAACTTAACGCCGTTTATGGAACCGACACCACATAAGGGCCCGGTACCAGATCTGGGACCGGAACCGGAGGTAGTGGGACCATATATGGTACCGGCACCATATATGGTACCGTCACCATATATGGTACCGGTGCCATATATGGTACCCCCACCTTCGGGGCCTGTGGTGGTACCATATATGGTGACGGTACCATATATGGTGCCGTTACCCTCTATGGTACGGGTACCATATATGGTACCACAACAGTGGCCGAACGTGGGGGCACCATATATGGTACCGGTACCATATTTGGTGACGGTACCATATATGGTGCCGGTACCATATATGGTACCACTACCCTCGGTACCGGTACCATATATGGTACCGGCACCTTATATGGTGTCGGTACCATAAACGGCGTTAAGTGCCTGACTGTTATATGGTACCGTCACCATATATGGTACCGGTACCATATATGGTACCACCACAGACCTCGAACGTGGGGGTACCATATATGGTGCCGGTACCATATATGGTACCGGTACCATATATGGTACCGGCACCTTCTATGGTCCCGGTACCATATATGGTAGCACCCCCGGTCCCGAAGGTGGGGGTACCATATATGGTACCGGTACCATATATGGTGACGGTACACCTTATATGGTGCCGGTACCCTATATGGTACCACTCCCTACGGTACCGGTACCATATATGGTGACGGTACCTTATATGGTGTCGGTACCATAAACGGCGTTAAGTGCCTGACTGTTTTAAACGAAAGAAAGGTGCAAAAGTTAGGCATGTTTTAAGTCTGAATTCGATTAGTAAGCGATAAATTCAGTTTGGGAATTTTTGGTCCCGTACATAGTCAAGCATGCCCATCTTCAGAGGGCTGAGGACTCTTCAGTCATGACTGAAGTGTCTAGTACAGTAAACCTTTGTAGCTCAAACAAAAATGAAAGGTGTTAAAATTATTCACAGACGATTCTGAACGTTTTTGGAGACGTTTTCTTTTCGATTCCAACTCACAACCCTGCGATCTTTTCCGGCGCTCAACCAACTTCCCCACCCTTTTCTGAACTTTGTAGTTTATGGTTGGCCTCTTACATTGTCTTACGAAAAAACCAGATTCGGCTGATCGAATGCATGTACCAACCACCCATGCCCATGCCTAACTTTTTCACCTTTCTTTCATTTAAAAATTAGGGTTCTT